>JARVLU010000528.1:16671727-16685266 GCA_031762415.1 Simpsonichthys santanae | reverse complement strand
AGTCCCTCTTCAGGATGACTGTGTGTACATATTCACGTTGTACTGGGCAACTTGTGCAATGTCAATAAAGTTTCTCTGACTCTGACTTATGCAAGGTTTTCAACTAAAAAAGTAACGATTAAATCTGACAACTCTGATTTTACATCGGAGGCAGCATTACTGTGGTTAACCGGTAGAATACAGATCTCTATCGTAGGCTAAATGTCTATCGTTTCTACCATGTACCATTTATATTGTGCATTCCTAGAGGACTCGCTGTTGCAGTTCTTCTAAATTTAAAGCATCAGGCAAAAACTGCGTTATGAATATGAAAAAAAAAAAGAAGAATACAAGTCGCTTTGGCGTATAAGTTGCAGGACTGATAAATCTATGCAAAAAAAAAAAAAAACAGCGACTTATACACCGGAAAACACAGTAAATAATTATTATTTGAGTACAGATTAACAGACACTGTCATGCCGGCTGAACTTTTTACTAAAACAGCTAACTGGAACAGGACAAACCTGTTCCATTAATCCATCAATAAATATGACTTGGACAAATTTTAAATAATTGATCTGCAAGAAGAAATCAAAGTCGACTCACATTGAAGCTTTTAAGGTACCAGTCGAGTTTTAGTCCTGATGCATGCTCAATAATCCAGGTAGATGAATCAAATCAAGTTTTAGCCTTGACTAAAAGCAACTTTTAAACTCTTATCTTCGCTTGTTCTCGTTTTTCTAATTTAAGAAATGCAGCTGTGTTTCAGAAAATAAATGTGACATCTTAACGCTGCTCCCGTAGATTCAAACCGATTAGGGCTAACTTTTCTGATGTTTACAATACAGAGCTCAGAGCTTCTTATCTGCTTAAAAAAAAGATTGTTTCCAACAAATGCACATTCTGCGCCTGTTTGTCAAAACCCCACTCACCCCGTAGTACAGGTTTTTGGCCAGCGTGTGGATGAGGATAATTTTTCCGGTGGCTGCGGCTCCATACAGGCAGATGGCAGCGTAAAAGTGGGTGTACCAAAACATGGAGCGTCCCAACAGAGTGACGAGAAGGGCAACGATCAGCACGGACAGCAGGGTGACGAACCAACTCAGCACTGCTACGGCGGTGGCACAGGCTAGGTCCCGAACGTAACGCCCACCTTAAACAGACACGGGCGAACGATAAATGAGGCCAAACAGATCCACTTCAGAGGAAAACACACAGCCTCCGCAGGACGTCACATGACTTACATTCTCAACAGGAAATGGAGCCATACCTCCAGTGCCAGGTAGCAGGGCCTTCTTCACCAGATACAGGAAAGTGGCTGCTGACACCACGTAGTTGAGGATGGTGCCCACACGGGCGGGATAAGCCACTACGACGACTCCCAGCAGGTCAAAAAACACCATGTTGCCATGACGATACGCTGAAGGATCCGCCAGCGTTTCCGACATTAGCAGGTGCTTCAAAACAGCCAGGATGTTGTCACCTGGAGACAGGAAGCGAGTACAGATTCAGGCTGCGTCAAAGTATGTCAGTTTACAAAACAGAGCCAACATGTCACAATCACACTGGGACAACTACGTAGTTGGAGAACTTGTGGGTTTTGTTTTCCACAACTGTAACTCCGCCCCTGCAATGAGAGGAAGTAAATGGTTTATGTGGCTAAATGTGAAAGTGATAACCCTCCATCATATGACAGCTGACACACACTGCGCATCAGCTCTTCTTAAATAAACTGCAGCTCTCCAAAACTCACATTCGAACCAAAACTACTACCAAAGTCTACAACACATCTCCAAGATCAAACATACAGTTCTACTACTGTATTTTCCATCGTGCAAGTCGCTCCGGCGTATAAGTCGCATCATATGTCTCAAAGTGGGAAAAAACATAAATAAGTCGTTTTGCCATATAAGTTTGTTTTAGCAACTTTGACAACTTTGTTTTAACTTGTTTGAAAAAAAAAAATCTGTATTTCTCTCTTATGATTGTCTATTGTTGATTGTCCAAGAAAAATCTACTATTACTGTTGTCATAATCCTTAGTTTGTAGCCAGGTCTCTCTTGTAAATGAGTCCTTGAGGCTCAATGAGATTAACCTGCCTAAATAAAGGTTGAATGAATAAGTTGCATCTATTATGCGTCACCGCTGACACGTCGCATTTATTATGCATCACCGATGACCCCTGGGAAACATGGGCCGGTGTTGTGTGCGTGGAGGACCAGTGACGGGGGCTTCAGAACAAATGGCACCCACCCCCACACACTTAAAATGTGTGATCCTCTTCCGTTAAATATCTTGTTTTGTTTTGTAATTAAAAACCACCATGTATTTCAGTACTCAAGTTAGGCTGCAGAGTTACAGGCACAGTGAAAATTAATATTTTGGATGAAGGGGAATTGGGGTGTAGTTAGCCTAAACAGGCACTAGGAGCAGCCCTGGTCCTAAGTATCTGTGTTGGGAACGTACGCAGCTCAGTAGAACACCTGCAGTCATTAGTGTGAAGCGCGTCGGACTCATCTGTGCCTGTTTGTATTTTCAGGAACGGAAAGTAAAAATATTATTTGCAACCAAATGCACGTCTCGACGTCTTCATCGTTCGAGTGTGCAACATGCCAAAAATCAACTGGCAGCCAAATTGCAGTCGCAGGAGCATGCACAGGAGGACTTTAACAAGAATTTAGCGTAGGGGTACCGGGGGTAGAACAACATATACAGTAACAGCCTAGAGGGCCGTCTAGCAGCTGCAAATGGTAATGTTTACTGGTTCATGACTATGAATGAACATTTCAAATGACAGTCAAACACTGGGTTATAAATATGGGGAAAAGCATATATTAGTCACTTTGGTGTATAAGTCACAGGACTTGCAAATTTGTGCAAAAAGGTGCAACTTATACAGCGGAAATTACGGTAATAATACCATCACTCTCCTTAAGATTATACAATCTAATCCCTGACAGGACTATGTAACAGAGGAGTCTCTGTTTCATACGTACAATACGGTGTAAAAATCTTGAGTTTTAAATTTTCTTAAAAAAAAAAAAAAAAAAAAAGGCAGATTCTTTTTATCCTTTAAGCGGTTTTGATCAATATTTTTCCAAATTTTCTGAAGGAGTTTCGCTGCTTCCCGTCTAGAAGCAACTCGTTTTCAGAGAAATCTTTAGTTTCTTTGTTAGGCCACTGAACTTTGACCTATAAATCATGCAGGCATAAAATGGCTCCAAAACTTAACGAATAAACCATTTTTCTTTTTGTTATTTTTTTTGCAAAGTATCACTTTTTATTGGATTCTTTATGCTCTTTGTTACTAGCATCCAGTCACAAAGAAAAAAAACGTTCTCCTTTCTTTAATTAATTAATTAATTAAAAATACCAGGGAACAGTTTTACAGAAATAAAATAGCATTTTAGCACCAAACAGTGTGTTTCCCAATGAGCTACGAGACAAAAACGTCACATAGTAAAGATGATTTAACTTTTTCTGTTTCTTAAAGACAATTGTTTACGACATTGTTGCAAATACAATTTGGAAACCAGGTGCTTCTTATTTTTGTCATCCACTCATTTAATTTCCTCATGTGCATAATATTCTGTCAGCTCAGATACTGGACTGAAATTTAAATTTTAAAGATTATAAGAATGTCTGGCTAAAGAAATTGAAAATGGTGCACATTTACGTTTGTGAGTGAGACGACTGAACGGTTCGAGTTAGCAAATGTGATTCAGGCTCATGTGAACGCAGGTTTATAGTTGCGGCCTCTCTAATCTTACATAACAGCCGTACGTCAGTTGAGTCATCAAGCGGCTACAGTCACAAAGTCCAGACCAGTTACATCAGCAGAAAGTGGCTGAGCTAAAGCGTTGCTTTTACTGGTGACGCCTGTTAAGCATGTTCAAAATGCCTGAATCAGGCTCCTCTGAAACAATTTACCTCTCAGATTAATTTTTTTATTTTATACATATAAAGTTTACAATTAACGGCGTTGGGCCACGGAGTCACCAACTAAACCAGAAACTGGCACAGAATCAGTTTAAATTACAAACTCCTTCATATCCAGGCCACGCCTCCAGGAAGTGATCGTCATAATAATAAACTAAAGGTGGTCCATATTCTCATTGCATGACCAGCTCTCAGCCCCAATACTCTGACATGTCTGATCAATGGAACTTTGTTTATCTGAGATAGGTGTGCATCTAATATGTCTCTCTAAAAAAAACAAGAAGGTCTGAGAAGCCATTTTGAATAACTTCTTCACAACTTTTTTGAATTTATCATGTCCTGGATGACTGAGAATCTTCACCAGCATATTCTTCACAACTTAATCATTAAAAAAATGTAAAGACGATAACTGCAAATTAACCATAAAACATAAAAGTATAAATAAGATAGTATTAAGAAAAGATAAAAATGCATTTCACGCCTCAGTGTCGGAGCAGTAAACAGCTCGCAGTCGAAGCACAAAGCTCGATTGTTCTTCCGCCTCGCAGTGCATGAAGAGAAAACAACCGAGAGCGTAACACTTGCTCGTCGTTCGTTTACAGTTAACCATTTGTTCTCAAGTAAAGCTCATTTCACTCTCAGCTGCACAGCACGATAAGAAATTTAGTCTTTTGATAAATTGGTCCAGAATGATTTTAACAAAACTGAACTTACAAGGAAGCATTGCACATTTTGCATCTTGCTTCGCTTTAAAAAAAGAGGCGTTAAAGAAGGTCAACTATCTGCAGGTTCATCACAAGCTTGTGGCGCATCCTCATTTTGTGAACTGCATCCTAATCTCCACCTCACACAGCTGTTCTGCCTTCTTCTCAGACTAAAAACACACGCTTCCTCCCTCTGAAATCTCACTTTCCCTCTCTAATAATTCATGCCTTTCACGGTGAGCTGCTGAGTGCAGAAGAACAGACGTCCAGAAGCTGCTGAGGGAGATAGGAAAGACGCCAACTGTCTGGTTTTTAGTGCTGGCTGGCTGGATTTCTGCTAAGCAAAGCCAAATGATTCAATGTATTTGCTTAATTCAGCAGCACAGATGCACAAAAAAGATGAGATTTATCTTTCGCCGATGAGCATTTCTGTATGTTGGAGAACAAGATGAGGGCCCTACAAGTCTGAAGCAGGAGCTAGCTTGACATACAGACAAAGATCTGTTTGTTATAAGATGTGTTCATGTCTGAATGCAGGTGAGATCAGTTTCATACCAGCTCTCTGAATCGAGTCCGTCAAAATCCTGTTGGCGGTGTCATACTTGGTGTGGTAGATGAAACCATTTTCAATGAAAGCAAGATCAATGCCTGTTAAGAGAAAAGAGACAGACTACAATAAATAAAACAGAAAAATATGTTTTTTTTACTAACTGGACTATTGTTTTACACAAAAAATAACTTTAAACTTCCATTTTTAAGCTGCTTTTACCTGGGATGTGACCAAAGTCTCTGTAAATGCGGAAGTCGGTGTCGGAGGGAATGACGCCGCTCTGAAAGACCTCCTGACCGACCACAGAGGCGAAGGGGTGTTTGGCTGCGTGGACGTAGGCTTGGACCAGCCATGGGTTCTCT
Source organism: Simpsonichthys santanae (assembly GCA_031762415.1). NCBI lineage: Eukaryota > Metazoa > Chordata > Actinopteri > Cyprinodontiformes > Rivulidae > Simpsonichthys > Simpsonichthys santanae. The sequence continues at coordinate 16,679,732 of JARVLU010000528.1, read as the reverse complement.
GGACCTTTAGGATTAAAAATAAGGAAAAGGTGAAGATGTTCGTTTTCAGTACCGTTCCATCTGATTCTTTATTTTATAATGTAAACAAAGATCTGATATTGAGTTCTTCACCCGGTCCACTGGCTTCAGGGTTCACCAGGAAGCTACGAGACCAACTAGAGGCTCAGTCCAGGTGGATCTGAACCATCCAAGTCCTTCTGCATCTCACGGGAGAGACACCCCTTTTCGTACATTGGTAAAAATTTCCTGATTAAATGCATATTTGGTTTTGACAATTGTCTGATCGGTTGCCAGAGTTAAATTCCACATTTTCTGACCCTAAGTCCCACAAATTTCTTCCAAATTCACAATTAATTGATTTTTGTTATTGTTGTTACATAATTAAGTTCAGTTCTGCTTATTCAAATCAATCAATTCCAAACTCAATGTGGTTTTCTGGCAGGAAATTAGCTCAAAATTTTAGCGAGGAGACATGGCAACCATGTGTGAAGTAGAGTGGACAGGGTTTATGAGAACAAGAATACACAGAAACATAATTATTAAATAAAACCTCTCATCTTCAGAATCTTCTGACGCCAAAACCGTTCTCAACTTGACCAATTTTTTACACATGTTGATGTTTATGGAAAGCCATTTCAATCTAAATTAAATAAATAAATAAATAAATAAATAGTGTTATTTAAAAATTATGAATAAATATTCCATTAAATAAATAAAATAAATACTGTACATAAAATGAAAATTGGGGTTAAAATATAAAAGCCCCTGAAATATGTAAAGTAGCTTTACAAAATAAAAATGTCACAAAATGAAACGCCATTATTAAATAAATAAATAAATCTTGAAATAAATAAAAATAAATCTTGAAATAAATAAAAATAAACCTTGAAATAAATAAAAATAAATCTTGAAATAAATAAAAATAAATATTGAAATAAATAAAACATAAATCTTGAAAAACTAAACATTTTCTATTTCAACATTTTATTTCATGGGAACTATTTATTTATTGGAATACTGTATTTATTAATAATTTTTTTAATAACACTTTTTATTTATTTATTTAATGTTGAATGAAATGGCTCTCCATAGATTTGGCCTCTTGCACTTCTTAATAAAGTTCAGACATTAAATGTGAAATGATGTCGACCAGACAATAACTAATTTTAACTTTCAGGGAAGCAAGACTTTATAAAAAAAAAAAAAAAAACTGCAACACAACCTCTGCACGTTCTTTTATCTATGGGGGGAAATAAAGACTGCACACACAGCCCAAACTAAAAATAAAAGCAGTTGTTAAGTTGTGAATTGTACAATACCTGTCTGGAAAACAACCTCCTTGCCTCCAACGCCTGCAGCCTCGAGGTTAATAAAAGCACGCACCTGCTTAGCCCAAGGGTGCTGAGTAATGAAACCATGACTCGCCTGAAATTACAAGCGAAAACATAACAAAAGAGAGAATTAAAAGAGAGAGAATCAGAGAATAAACAGTTTCACATCACTTGCCCATCACTTTACCTGCAGGATATTTTCTTCAGCTCCATTGAAGAGGAAGATCACACCATGGCGAAGAGGAGTGGACTGGTTGGCCAGAGAATGGAGGACTTCCAGCATCACTGCACAGCTCACCGCATCATCGCTGGCACCTGAAACAAAGAGACAAAAGCACGTGCGCTTGGAACTAAAACACTAAAGCACGAGGCGACAGTCAGCCGCTTACAAAAAGAGGCAACAACTGAGTGAGCTCAGAGGGAAAAATGTTAAATAATAAACAGCTCTGTTAAAATCTCAGCTCCCACTTCATGTGTGGAGGTGAGATCACGCAGCAGCATGTGACCATGCAAGATTAGCCCAACTAGTGGTAAAAAGCACAGTTTAATGAGTAAATGCAAAGAGAGAAAATATAAATCACTCAATGTCAGAGACAGGCCTGTCGCAATAAACAATAAATCAATTAATCGCATGATAAATTCAAATTAATCGACCACATTCTCGTTTATCGGCTTTATCATTTCTTCATGTCTTTCTCTTTCACACTGGATGACAAAAGGCTCAGCTCCGGTGATCTTCACTGAAACTTCCATTTCTTTTTTTCTCTTTAAAATCCGTTTTAACCGTCCAAAATGGTGTTTGTGGATGGTTAAAAGCAGCTAAGCTGAGAAGCTAAGCTACGAGCTACGCTAACAAGACGACCTCAGGAAAAAACTTCCATCTTGTCGAAGCTCCAAAATTCAAAGTTGAAACCCGTGCCTTTGTGTAAAAAGTTTTTTTCAGCAAAAAGAAGCCGAGAACTTACTGATTTTTTTTAATTAAAAGCTTTGTGTGACAAATGTTATTATAAAGAGCTCAAATCACACCGAGCGTCCGCCATTTTGAGAACCGAGAAACAGGAACGAGAGACAACCCACGTCACGTCAAGGGGCCTCCTTCACATTTTTCACACGCTGCTGCTCCCTCACTATCCATCCTTCGGGTCAAACTGTCTTATACTGCCATCTAGTGGTCTAAAAAATGTACTACACACAAAAATTAACCAGTTTTTCTTCTTAAATTTGCCATTACTAAGTATTGTCAAATTTCAAACAATGTTATCGTTTATCGCAATAATTTCTGAGACAATTAATCGCCCAGCAAAATTTGTTATTGTGACAGGCCTAGTCAGAGACATCATGAGCTGTGGCTTTGTGGAAGAAATACATCAGTGGTGATGTAGCCAAGATATCATTCCTACTCATTCCTACTTCTATGCTGCAAACATATTACCGTAATTTCTGGGACTATAAGCCGCTACTTTTTTTCCACATGCTTTGAATACTGCAGCTTATACAATGCTGCGGCTAATTTATGGATTTTATTTATTTATTTTTTTGGGATGGGCTAACGAGCTTCATGCCACCAACCCATTTAGCTTTGTCACACATGGGCGTGCACATAGCTGCACAATACACGTCACTCTTGTGGGGCAACGATCAATGATTTCCTGGTAGACTGCTGTATTTTTATTTTATTTTTTTTACCAGCCGTGTTACAGGCACTGTTCAGAAAAAAACATTTACTGTATTTGTGTGTGTTACCTGTACATATTTAATTAGAAGTGTTTTTAAAAAAATCTTTGTGTAAATATCTCATGTTACAACATGAACACCCGTGGCTTATACGATGCGGCCTTTTTATGAAAAATGTTATTTTCTTTTTAAATTTAGCGGACGCATCTTATAGTCACGTGTGCTCAATAGTCTGGAAATTACAGTAATCCTCGCTCCAAAGAAGCTGCCAGAGTCTGTAAGTTGCCTCATCTACACACAACTTACAGCTGCGTAGACAAAAATATGCTCAAGACACAAGTTAAGCCCCTTTTACTCCCCCAACAATAAATATTTTGAATTCCAGAATATCAAAAGCCAGCGTACATATTTTCTTGATCCACACCTCTTGGATCCATTTTCTTTTACCAGCGAAATTGTGTGAGAATATCCACGAGTGTGTGTGTGTGATCTGAATAAATCATTGTCTCCTCAACAGGCTCAAGGGAGTGGCGTCAAACTGGAAACTTCCTGTGTTGTTACACCTCTCTTTCTCTTCCGCAGGCTTAAAAATGCAGAACAAAGTTTTCTAGACTTGGAAGCTTTAACTCACAAATGACAGTTCTGTTCAAGCCTGAACCCACTGGAGTGTTTTTAAACTATGGTGCACAGAATCAAATGAAACTGCATGAGGTTCGTCCAAGCTCTCAGACAACAAACAGAACTGATCTTTGAAGTTTGGGCATGTGTCTTCAAACACACAAAATGAAATCAGAATGTGCCTTAAGACCGCTAGGGTGTTTTTTATTTTTTTTTTTTTTAATTTTTTTTTTTTTGTTTGTTTTTTACATTTGTGCAGAGGAATTAAAAATCAAATACATAAATTAACCACAAACAATATAACGAGATCTTCAAATCTGACTGATAGTTACAAATAAATATACACTACAGTACAATGCTTGCAGTCTTCTATAATATTTGTGATTCCTACAGCATTTTACTCTCAAATACTACCATATTTTTCGAACTATAAGGCACACTAGATTATAAGGCGCAATATCAATGAACAGGTATATCTTCATACATAAGGAGCGCCAGATTATAAGATGCATTAAGCAAAACAAGTTCATTTTGACAGATTTTTGAGCATCGTGTTAGGCCTGCAACGATAAAAAATTTGCTGGGTCATTAATTGCCTCAGAAATTATTGCGATAAATGATAATATTGTTTGAAGTTTGACAATAATTAGTAATTACTGTCAAATTTTAAAATAAATGTTTAATTTGTTTTGCATGTAGTACCTTTTTGACCACCGGATGACAGTATGAGACTGTTTGAACCAAAGGATGGATAGTGAGGGAGTGAGCAGCGTGTCTCTTTAAGAAAAATGAGAGGGAGGCCCCTTGACGTGATATGGGCTGTCTCTCGTTCCTGTTTTTTGGTTCTCAGAATGGCGGTGGTTTGAGCTCTTTAGTATAGCATTTTTCACAAAGCTTTTAATAAAAATAAAATAAATAAGTAAACAAGTTCTCAGCTTCTTTATGCAGAGAAAAAAAACTTTTTACACAAAGACACGGGTTTCAATCATGAAATTTAGAGCTTGGACAAGACAGAGGTCAATAATTAGTAATTATTGTCAAATTTCAAACAATATTATCGTTTATCGCAATAATTTCTGAGAAAATTAATCGCCCAGCAAAATTTGTTATCGTGACAGGCCTACATGAGACAAGCTAATGTTTTCGTACCTGGGCTGTTAGCCACAGTGTCAAAGTGGCAGTTGGCGAGCATGAGATGCTCACTACCACCTTTTGGCTCCAGCTTGACAGCAATGTTGGTGACATGGTCGTAGAAGCTCGTGAAACCACTGAGAAAGTCGATAGAGAATGACCCGGTAGGTCGCTGCACGTCCACTGTGATCTGATGAGGACCTGTGGCTGTCTTCAGTCTGATCCTCTCTATCTGCTCCAACAGGTAACCCACCGTCAGGACCTCGTTCTCCTCGCTGCCCACTGGCCGAGGGCCGACGCTGGTGATCTGCTCCAGGTGCCGCCTAGATTGGGAGGTGAGGAGAGATTGAAAGAGCAGCAAGAGAGGAAAAGAGTGCTGCGCTTCAGGTTCAAACACATTCCAGCACAAAGAAAATTGTTTTTTACATAACCACATGCATGTGACTCTTGAGGCTTTTAAGGTTAAACTAGAGGAAAGGGTTTTCCTGGAAACAGTTCAGCTTACTGATACTCTGAGTTTGTGACAAAAACAACCTGATTAAAATATTTTATTTTGTACCTTTTAGCTGTTTAATCTAATCTCTGTCTGTATAAACAAAGTTTTAGACAAAAATAATCCAGACAGTTCCTAAAGTGGGCCTTAATGTACTGGACCCAGTTAAGACAAAAGAAGGAAATTAAGCTAAAATATCCACACATGCGCCAAGAAAATAGGATTTATCAACAACTTAAAAAAAATAAAAAATAAAAAGTCATGCTAAAAAGTCACATTCCTAAATTACATCTGAAATAGCAAATAATATATGAAGTTTATAATATAATCAGAAGAAAAGATACTTTCTAATAAGTGAAACTATAGCAGTTTATCTAACAAAATGCGGCAGTTGTCTCTTGCTCCATTTGTCCAGCAGCCTTTAAGGGACGGACTTTCGTCCATAACGTAAATCTGGACTTGCAGATTGTGAACAAAGAGCTGAGAGCTTTAATCAGTTTGCATGCAGCATTTAGTTATGGCTAAATGGTGGCAAATCCTGCTGCCCAGCACTTTTTAGAAGCTCAACCCCAGGTCTGCTGACCTCAGACTCAGTATATAATCCCTCCTTCCCTCCTCCTCACGGGATCTATAAACTGCACTGTGAAGCAACCTTCAGTGTGAAAACATTAAAGTTTCTTAGAGCAAAGTTTTTGTTTTAATTTCCTAAAACTGACTTTTTTCTTAAAAATTGGACTAAGAACATGTATATTTTATTGTACAGCCTTTTGATGATTGTTGAGAAGTTTTTGCTTCCACGTTTTACTCTTTTTTTTTTTTTTTTAACTATATATACAATTTATCTTGGCTTCTTCATGTCAGTATGTTTATAGTTTTTTTTTTAATTAATCGTTATCATTTAGTTTAATATTTTTTAAACATGTACAGTTGAAACCAGAAGTTTGCATACACTATTTAAAGCGACACGTATGCATTTCTTTCCCACACTGTCCGGTGTGAAATCAGAATAAACTTTTCCCGTTTTACGTCAGTTAGGATTACCTTTTTTTTTTCTATTTGCGAAATGCTAGAATGAGAGTGAGAATTTTTAAGACAATTTTTATTCTTTCTTCAAAGTCAAAAGTTTAAGTACACGTCATTAATATTTCGTACCATTGCCCTTAAACTGTATGACTTGGATCAAACGTTTTGGGATATCCTTCCACGAGCTTCACACAATAGATGGCAGGAATTTGGGCCCATTCCTCCTGACAGAACTGGTGGAACTGGGACACATTTGTAGCCTGCCTTGCTCGTGCATGCCTTTTCAGCTTTGCCAATATATTTTCGATAGGAGTGAGATCAGGGTTTTGTGATGCCACTCCAAAATGTTGACTTGAGCCACAGCGTAACCAGTTTGGCAGTATGCTTCAGGTCAATGTCCATTTGGAAAACCCATTTGCGCCCAAGCTTTAAATTCCAGTCTGATGTCTTGAGACGTTCAGCATTTCCACATAATATTCTTTCCTCATGATACAATCTATTTTGTGAAGTGCACTAGTCCCTCCTGCAGCGAAACAATCTCATAGCATGATGCTGCCACCCCCGTGTTTCACAGTTGGGATGGTGTTCAGGCTTACAAGCGTCCCCCTTTTCCTCCAAATGTAACGATCATTATGGCCAAACAGTTCAATTTTAGTTTCGTCAGACCACAGGACACGTCTCCAAAAACTAAGGTACTTGTCCCTGTGTGCATTGGCAAACTTTAATCTGGCTTTTTTATATTTCTTTGAAGGATCCTGACAGAGTGACCTTTCAGCCCATGTCGACAGTGTCACTGTGATAATGACACACTCTTACCAGCTTCAGCCAGCATCTTCACCAGGTCTTTTGCTTTCGTTATTGGGTTGACATGCACATTTTGGACCAAAGCACGTTCATCTCTGGGACACAGAGCCCGTCTCCTTCCTGAGCGTTATGATGGCTGGACATTAAAATCTTGTTTGTACTTGCGTAATTGTTTGTACAGATGAACGAGGCACCTTCAGGCATCTGGAAATTGCACCCAAGGATGAACCAGACTTGTGCAAGTCTACAATTATCTTCCTGATACGTTGACCAATCTCTTTCAACTTTCCCATGATATTACACAAGGAAACAGTGTGTTTCAGGTGTTCCTTAAATTACCGGTACATTCACAGGTGTGTCTGATTAACTCAGATGTTATCAATAAACCTAGAAGCTTCAAAGACATGATGTCAAATGTCCCAAGTTGTTTAAAGGCATAGTAATCTTAGTGATTTTAAACTTTTGACTTTGAAGAAAGTAATGAAAATTGCCTTAAAAAAATTCTCACTCTGGCATTTTGCAAATAGAAAACATTTTGGTCATCCTAACTGATAAAAAATAAAAAAAAAATAAAAAACGGCAAAAGTTTATTCTGATTTCATGTCAGTGTGTAAAAAAAATGCATGTGTTTTTTTTAAATAGTGTATGTAAACTTCTGGTTTCAGCTCGCATCTGGTTTTACTATATATTTTTTAAATAGGTCTAATGTGCATCTAAAGAAATCAGTTAAACTTTTAAGAAACACGAGTTTTCATTGTAGTTTCAATTATTGTGTGTCGGTGCATCTTTTAACACAAGCTTTACTTTTTATATGGGAAGGTTTTTTTATTTGGACAATAAAAAAAACTTTGAATCATGACATATGTGAAGAGAAACAAAATGCACATACTATTAGAAAAGGGTAAAAAGTTTATATATATATATATATATA
>JARVLU010000528.1:16658019-16670578 GCA_031762415.1 Simpsonichthys santanae | reverse complement strand
TCGCCACAGCGAGTCATCCTCCTCCACCTCACTCTGTCCTCTGCATCCTCTGTCCTCACTCCAACTACCTCCATGTCAGGCTCCAACCACACAATCCCTCTAATATCCAATATACGACTTATTCCATTATCAAAATTAAAGAAAAAAATGGCATCACAATAAACCATGCCTGACAAGCCAGAGAACCAAAACGCATCTAAAAGCTGTCTATGAGGCGTAATGCATCTGTTATCACCCCTGCAGTGAAGCATGGTGATGGCAGCATCATCCCGTGGGCCCATGGGGCATGGGGAAATGGTCAAAATTTAAGGAATAATAAATGTTGCTCAAAACAAATACTGTATTGAAAAAGGTCAAGTTTTACACCTCTACACAAATTAGGATTTGATCAGGAAACTGGTGATAAGTCGAATAAATTTGACCTAGCTTTCACTAATGAAATGAAAAATCATAATTTGACATGTAATAATTTAACTCCCTCCCTTGGCCTTACCGTGGTGGAGGGTTTTGAGTGTCCCAATAAGCCTAGGAGCTTTGCTGTCAGGGGCTTCATGCCCCATAGTAGGGTCACCCAAGGCAGACAGGTCCTAGGTGAGGGACCAGACAAAGTGCAGCCCAAAAACCCCTTACGATGAGTAAAATAAATGGAAGCAATGTCCCCTCGCCCGGACGTGGGTCACAGGGGCCCCACTCCTGGAGGTGGGGCCTGGAGGTGTGGCATGATGCCCATGTGATCAGACCTGGCAGGCCCAAACATATTGTCTGCTGGGAACATTTGGCAGAGTCTCCAATGAGACAGAGCTTTAACTCCCACCTTCAGGAGAACTTCAAACACATTTTGGGGGAGATGGGGAGTGGGCTATTTTTTTTGCACCTTCATTGTCGAGGCCCGTTGGAGCTGTGGCCGTAAGATTGTTGATGCCTGTTGCAGCAGCAATCCTCAAGCCCAGTGGTGGACACCGGCAGTGAGGGATGCTGTCAGCCTGAAGAAGAAGTCTTATCAGGCCTTTTTAGCCTGTAGGACCCCTGGAAGCAGCTGAAGGGTACCAGCAGCAGTAGTTCAAGTGGCATGCGGCTCAGGTGGTTACTGAGGCAAAAACTCAGGTGTGGGGGGAGTTCGGAGAGGCCATGGAGATTGGCTTGGCTTTGAGGCGATTCTGGTCAACCATCTGGCGTCTCAGGGAGGGGAAGCGGTACACCACCAACACTGTTTATAGTGGAGGTGGTGTGCTGCTGACCTCAACTCGGGACATCCTGTGTCGGTGGGCAGAGTACTTCGAAGTATCCCACCAGCGTGTCTTTCACTGAGGAAGTGGAGCATGGGGACTTTGGGTCAAGCTCTCTGGTGTTGAGGTCATCGAGGTGATTAAAAAGCTCCTCGGTGGCAGGGCCCTGGGGGTGGATGAGATTTGCTTGGAGTTCCTTAAAAGTATCTCAAGGTCTTGTTCAAAAATTAGGGAAAAATGGAGGGAGAGATCAATAGGCGGATAGGTGCGGTATCTGCAGTTAAGTGGACACTGTACCAGTCTGTCATAGTGAAGACAGAGCTTCAGAGAGATTTGTCATTCGCATCTCATGTGGTACAAAGCACATGTGGTGAAACGAGATTATGTACACAGGCTCCCAGTTACATCCAACAATAAAATGTAAAAGAAAAACAGTAATAAGATCTAAGATATGAACTAAGAAAAACCTCAACTAAATAATGTACAAGCACTAATAGCATAAAAACATTACGTCAAACAGAAGCATGAACATGAGTCTGAGTGAGCAGATGATCGATCAGCAGCAACATGATGTGATTCTTCACAGTGATTATCCTGGTTAGATATTCATGAGTCTAACAGCCTCAGGGTAGAAGCTGTTCCTCAGTCTAGTGGTTCTACACTTAATGCTCCTTAAGGGAAGCGGGGCAAAAAGTGTGTGGGCTGGGTGAGTGTGGTCCTTCATGATGCAGGTGGCTCTCTTCCTGCATCTAGAGGTGTAAACGTATGTGATAGTGGAGAGGCTGACTCCAACAGACTTTTGTGCAGCCTTCACCACTCTCTGCAAAGCTTTACTTTCTGCAGCTGTGCAGCCTCCATGAGCCATCACGGATACAAGCAGGCAAAATGAGTTTTCTTCACAGGGTGTCTGAGCTCTCCCTCAGAGATAGGGTGAGAAGCTCGGTCATCCGAGAGGTACTCAATCCCCGGCTGGACCTGGGGTCTTTCTGTGTGGAGAGAGATCTGTGATCTCAATGGGATTTGCCTGGTTAAATAAAAGTTAATAAATACTGTACATACTTCATCTTTAAATTTCCCTACTTTATGGGAAGCCACTTCTGTATTTGTATTTCAAAGAAATAGAATGCTCTGCCTATAGATCTGAAAGAATTTTCCCTTTTTATTTATTTTAATAAAATGTCCAAATGTTTATGATATTTTTTCCCCGCATAGTAGACTATACATGTGCTTTTATTTTGAAGCCGAAAGGATGTAGTATTACGTAAACTCTGGCCTCTTGACTGTTTGTGTTTTAAAGCGACTGTCGACTTGCTGTCGGATCATTGCCAAGCCTAGCGTAGCGGAGAGCAGTCAGCCAGTCGTGTCTCTATCCGAGGCCGGATGGTAAAATCCAACCTCCAGCGGATCCTAAACAGTCATTGCTTTGCTCGCGAGAAAGAAGGAAAACAGCAAGCCTTTACTACCATGGCGGATTTAAGTAGTAGTGATATCTGTGACATGATTGGGAAGTAAGTAGACGACGAAAGCTAGCTTACGAAGCTACGTGCTAACTGCTGTGGGGGAGGGGTGGCTAACATGGCATAGCTAGTCAGCACAAAATAGCGGAAATGACACCGAAATTACGTTTGGTTGCACAAGAGATGTAAACTTCGTCTCATCTTTGGTTAAAGCGTTGTTTTAAAAGTATTTTCAGGAATTTAAATGTTAAAATTTTGTGTCGACCGTCAGCTAGCACTTGTAGCCAACGACAACCGACGTCGAACTTGAGTTGCGTCACTGTCTACTAGCGTGCAGATGTTGTCAACAATTAATTTGTAAGGGTCAGTTGGCCACATTTTTTTTTCACGTTAATGACACTGGTCTTTAATACAAAGTTTAAGTACAATTATAGCTCTCAAGTTGTCGTAAACAGCGACGTCTCGTTTATGTTCAACAGAATAACAAACTGGGAGCCGCACGCTGCTCAGGTTAGAAAGGGCTTAAGAGGCTACACCAGGCCGCAAAGAAAAGTCTGCATAGGATAGCATCTTTCAGCCACTTTGAACCCCTTGTCTGATCAGTTATTACACAACAGTCTTTACAGCAATAATGCCAGTTAACGGTAGGACGATAACTTCACGCAGTGATAAAGGTTACGTCATTCGCATGTCATAAATTAAGGCCCCTACATTTATAAATTAAAGTGAATTTAATTAGGATTAATAAAGTGCATATACCAATGATTTATTGTGTGGGTAAGAGTTTAATGTTAGCCAGACACGTATTTTCATTCATCCTTTATACAAGTGAGGTATGTTGGTTTGATTCCCTTTTTAAATTACTAATTTGTCACTTTCGTTTGCTTCAGCCTGTCCCTGCTCTGTAGTAGTACCCGCGGCCCGGGGCCTCTGTGGTGCTCCTGATGCCCCTCTCCCACCCCTGAAGATCCCAGGTGGGCGAGGGAATGGCACACGGGATCACGCTCCTTCAGTTCGGCAGCTCTACACAGTAAGTCCAGGAAAAGATGTTCTCAGATGTGCAATTTAAGGAATACAGACTGGCGTTTCTGAATAAAGAAGCTTTGCTCCTGATTACTATGCAAAGGAAAAGCTGGTTTACAGTCCGTCTGCTTTTTGTTGCTTCAGTCCTTGTTAAACCCTAAATAACAGATTAAGCATTGTGGCTTTTAAGTTTATGTCATCTGCCGCTGTTTATAAATGTTGTTTTTGTTCAATTCAGGACCGAAAGTTGACGGTAACAGAGGAGCCTGCTGGTAATGGACGTCCTTGGATGCTTCACTTCCAAAGTCGTCCCACAGTTGCAAAGACAATACAGTGGGATGCTGTCCTGAGCAGCAGCGCGCTCTATGTGGAGATACCCAGAGACCCTCTTCCTGAAGGCAGTAAGGAGAGGTGAGTCCACGTCGCAGAAAACTGATAGCATCAGGATAAGCCATTTTGACCAGTTTCTTTTGTTTCCTTCAGTTTTGCAGCTCTCCTGGAGTTTGCTGAAGAACATCTGAAAGTTGTTAGCGTGTTTGTCTGCTTTTACAAGAACAGAGATGATCGTGGTATGAGCCCTCTTGTTTTTCTTGCTCGTGTTGGTTTGAGAAAACAAATTATTTGATTGGTTGTCCTGCTTTTCCCCCCCTCAGCTAAACTGGTGCGTGCCTTCAGTTTCCTGGGCTTTGAGATTGTGAAACCGGGCCATGCCCTCGTCCCACCTCGACCTGATGTTTTTTTCATGGCCTACAACTTTGACAGGGACTCCTCGGATGATGAGTAGCCCTCCAGACAACTTCACCATCCGTTCATTTGTAGTTCTCTCCCCCCATCGTGTTTTGTTGGCTTTAGTTTTCATACAGCTCCAGCTTACCAACATACACAGCTGTCAAATTCAGTACACAAGTGCTCACCTCCCCGTGCTTTGTGTTCAAGGGAATAAAGCATCTCGTTTGTAGCATTTATATTTGTGTGTTAAACTGTTTTCACTGATTTATTGGTGTCATAAAATGGAGGGATTTTCATGTAGAAGTTATAAATAGTTGGGCTCTATTATACATACATATATTCCAATGAAATCAGTTTTGTTTTCTTTCATGGCAGGTTTAAGGTGGGGGATTTATTTCTTGAATGTTCAAATAAAATGTCACCAGGTTTACACTGGTACAACCAGCTTTGGATGAGCAGTAGTATTTAAATTTAACATTTTATCTCTGGACTAAGTTACAAATTCTAGGGACCAGTTTTTGTCTCATTACCCTAGCTTTAGTTATACTTCATGAGCAACCACTTTAATAGCTGGTACTTTCTAGCTGCAAACTGAATGCATGTATATGTAGATGGTTCAAGGTTAAACATCTCAAGAGGGTAATGAAACTAAAAGGAAAGTGGAAAAATCCAAAGTGCATTTTTGCTTCTTTCTGCCATGTGTACCTGATATTGTAGTTTTGAAGGTTGATATAAAATCTGCTGCATTGTTGAATTTTCATTGGATTAGCTTTCCTTTAAACGTTTAATTTCCATGATAGTACTGAATATGTTCACCTGTATAGTGGTACCTGTTGTGCTTCTGTGATAATAAAATGGAAAAATAACTTCTGAGTTTTTTTTATTTTATAAATGTGCTGTCAGTTTAACGCCAGGATAAGCTCTTAACACCAGGGGGCGCTACAGGACAGATTTTATTTTTTTAAGGAATGTTTTACATGTTTACATTTCACTGCACTCTAAAGGAACTATAAAGAATAAATGAGTCACAGATATTGGTTAAAATTTAATGCAAAATCTTGAGCTGCATGCTTCTTTTTTTTCAGCTGGTTGGCAATGTGCTTGTATCTTAGAAATTGTATACTGTAATTTCAAAGAAACAGTGGGTTCTAATGGGGAAAAAAAATTTCTATGGCTCCCAAAAAATACTACTTGCTGACTTGCTTATGAAATTTTTTTTACAACAAAAGAGTTCAACAGCATTAAAGAACTCAGTCTTTTGCCTTTTAAATTCTCAATAAAACACAGGACAAAGTTTTTTCTTGAATCCAAATATTTAATCGGTACATACCAAGTATGACATGTATAAAATTTCTGATCACAATATGTAGCAATGAGTCTTCTCAGACCGGCGTGTGCTGCAACTGTTTGAGGTCGGTAACAGAAACAAAAAATAGTGATTAAAATGAGAAACTAAAAGGGCATTAAAAAGAAAAGTGTATGGACATAGTTAATAGTAAGCATTCTAGGAAAACTAAACGTGCGTTCTCAAAACTGTTTTTTGAAGAGAGTGCAATTAAAGTAAAAACAGCACTGAAGCGAAGCGTCCACAAGACGTCAAAGTTAGTACTGTAGGTTCATGGGGACAGGAGGGTCAAAGGTCACAGCAGAAAAAAAAACAGCGGTTAGCTCATCAGGAGAAAAATAATAATCTCAACACGGAAATAATGCATATCACAGTTAGCTTTAAAGTCCATAGTAGCATTTGTACTTGCACGTTGACCAATAAAACAAAATAAAATCCTGAATGAACAGAAACGAGGACATCACCACTAAACAAACAGCCTGCTGAGGAACGGAGAGGGGAGGGGGTTTAGGACGAACGGTTTTCATCTTTGACTTGCACGACAACAGAAACGCAATAAAACAAATGAACTGAAATTTTTAAACACAAACTAATTTTACTGCAACTTGGATACTTCCTGTGACCTCTGTCCACTTCGGAGCAGACGGTGCTGTCCACAGGACGTTTGGTTTGGTTCCTATCAGACCTGCCAACCCAGGACATTTTAAAGTACCATATGTCTGTCGCTCACAGTAGAAAACTAAAATTAATACAAAAAAACCTTCAGTTTAAAAAAATATAAGTTTTTATGAGTTTAAGCCAAGCTTCATTACATATTGGATGCTTCCTAAATCAGTGAAATAATGTAATAAAAAAGGCTAACAATGGGAATTTAAAGGACCTTTTTTTAATATATGAGAATTTTCTGTAAGAAAAGGACCCGGTGGTGTAAAAAATATTTTACTGTCTCGAAAAGTTTTGAGTCATTCCTAAATGCTTTTAGTCATTTATCAAGTCTATCAGAAATTTTAAATGGCAGGTATAGATAAATACAAAATAGTCTTTGTACCCAAAATAGGTAACTTTATGAAAGTCATAAAACGGTTCAGTTTGTTCATGGCTGCTTATAGAAGTCAGTTTGTGAATTTTGTGTCCGTTTGCATCTGAGGAAAGTATACACCCAGTTTGTGTAAAAGTTTTTTTATTTAGGGTCATGAACATACGAGATCTGATCATTTGTAATCTACTGATCTAAAATACAGACACACACATGAAAAAGAACTTCTTTAGGCACGCATGCTCTAAATCCTTAGTTTAAACAGAAGAGCTCTATTTTTAGTTTAACAAAAGTGAATGACAACGCTTCTCTCAAAACTCCGTTTTATAAACCAGTTAAGAACAATAACTAATCATCGACCCAAAAACACTTATATTTTTTAATATTTATAAATTAATCACTTTAAAATAGCTTATTCCCCCCTTTTCAGTGTACATTATTTATGACATTATTTTTTTAACCCAAGCAGAGTTATTGTTTGAAGTCACAAACTGTTTTATTTATTTATTTATTTTGGTTTACCAGGCATTGTTTTCTAAATTGCAGAAATAATTTGAAATATCATCAAAACTACATTGTTGAAAGTATTTTGCATTGTCTTTTAACATTAACTCTATGTTGTGAACATTTATAGCTTCATGTTTTTACTCTAATGGGTTAATTGAATGAGAGAACATACCTGTACAGTACAATGTTCAAACAAACATTTAACTTTTCTTATTTTTGTGCTTTCCTGCAGCCCTTTTTGTCCCCTTTGGTCTGAAATATCAACTTTTAGCTCCCACCTTTTTGAAATTACCACAAAAAAAAAAAAAAAAAAAGCTCAGTCAAGTAATTATGGTGATTAAAAAATAAAACACAACGTTTTATAAGGAATCAAAGAGAAGGTACTGTCTACGGTCTTTGGGGGTAGACTTTGGGTTTAATATTTTTGCAGACTTCTTGTTTTTTTTAACAAGCACAGCAAAGCTATAAAACACCAAAGGATGAGAGAAGTCAAACAAAGGGTTAAATGTTTTTGCTAGCAAAATAAATGCTCAAATTTGAAGAAAAAAAAAAATAAGAAAAAGCATCGTATTTCTTGAAAGAATGAACACCCTTCAATCATTTTGGTCAAACGATGTACACAATCTCATGTAATAAGGCGAGATATTTCAGAGTATTTAGTTTTATAGATTTATGAATGACTCTCAGCTACTACCACATCAAATGTTAGCTCAGTGTCTGCAAAACTAAGTTACTGCCATTTTTACCTGGACTCTCAATTAGCTAGGGCGGCCGTGCTGAACTGGATTGACTCCAGAAGTTCACGAGTTGTAGATGCATACCCAACGATTACTTTTTTTTTTTTTGGTTCGTGAAATATTTTGCTAACAGGCAGAATATCTGAACAGACAGATGAATATTTGCAGATGATAATATTAGCTAAGCATCCACGCAGAAAGTGCTGCTCGGTTGTGGTTGCTTGGTAACACCAGGGACAACGGAGGCCTGCCCTTTGAAACGTCTCTGAAAAGGCGTGCAGGCAGAACGCCACACACTTGAAGCGTTTTATAATCCTGCTGGTGAATCTTCATTTAGTTTTCTAGTTGATGTAAGGGGGAAAAAAAGCAGAACTTAATTGTACAATGTTCAAGGAAAGCTTAGCAAAACCTTGATCCAGAACCTTTTGCAAAAAGAGTGGATTACTGAAACTTCCCCTCTGATCTCTTTCGTTTAGTTTGTGTTTTAAGTGCTTCATCGGACTCCACGTTGAATCTAAAGCTACTCTTCTCTGCCAATACACAGAAAGTTATCCTGTCAGCTCAAGGCAAAGCCATTCGCATCATTCCAAGAGACGGGAGCACCAACAGAATGCTTCTAGATAGACTACATCAAAACTGCATGTCACTTCATATAGTGCCGTTTTGCCAGAATTGATCAACTACATGAGCAGCTTTTACTCAAATTTGCACTTTCTTAGCACCATAAACACTCGAGTTATCTCTGTGTTTTGGGGTTAAAAACTGCATACATGGTACAGAAAATGCAAGCAGGTTGGCAGGCGTTTAAAATGTTGAGCTCAGGGAGGAAACGACGTGCCGCGCGGGAATTAACGGAACCGGCGTCGACGCCATCGAAGGGGTGAACCGAAAACCGGGCAAGTGCTTTGAGACGGTTGGTGGGAATGTGAGCCGGAGCGCTTTTTGTGCGTTTGTTTTTGTGCCCACTTTTCTGGCTGGAGCAAGGAGGTGAAGGAAAAACGCCCTTGGTTGGAATTTCAGGCTGGTGGTGTGGATGGAGACGATCCAAGTTCTGGCAGATGAGGTCAGTCCCTACTGAGGTTTGCGTGTGATTGATTGTACACATTAATGGCTGTAGATGCGATTTACATTTGCCCGTGGATAAGTTACATTACGTGAGTGCAACGCATTTCAAAGTGGAGCTCTAAGGTACTCGTCAGTATACGAGGGTGCACAGAATGGATGCTTATGTGCGTACTTATCCTAGTTAAAAACGTATGCTCGGCCTCATCGGCCCTTGCTGTAGCCGGGAAAGAACTGGTCGAGCAGAATCTGAAGCGTCTTGTTTTGGTTCATGCCATAGTCCTTGCCCAAGTCGTGACGGCAGGCGGGGCAGGTGTACACCTGTGCTCGGAACGACCGCTGGAGACAGGTCTAAGGGTCAAAAAGAAGCCAGGATGATCATACGGCGATGGAAGTTTGTGTACGGGGTTTACACATATAGCGTCTACTAACATATACCTTGCAGACATTGTGTGAGCAGACGGTGGTGATGGGCTGAAAGACCAGCTCCTGGCAGCACACGCACATGAAGATCTGCTCCAGCTTTCTCAGGAAGTTCTTTTACAGAAACATAAAGGAAAGAAATGACAACAAACTGAAAAATATATCGTATTTGTACTAAAAACGGGACAACTTCATACAACTTCAGGTCTGTTTTGCTTCAGTATTAAAGTCCAAAAGGAAAGAGGATATAGCCAATAATTCTCAGTCGGATCAACTGAACAGTTTTTTTTTTTGTAGAAACGTTTCGCCCTCTACCCAAAGGGCTTCATCAATCTAAGGAGTTCCAAGTAAACTGTTTCCCCACCAAGCAGTAAACTCCTTAAGTGGACCAACCAGTTGGCTAAAGTTGGGTCCTGTACCCCATCGACCCCTCCCAGACAGATAGCCACAGCCAAAGTGGTTCAAGGCAACAAAGTTCATGCTCAATCATCCAGGTACCAAATCCAATAATGCTCAGTCAGATCATCTGGATGGTCTCAGACTGATGAAGCCCTCCGTCTGGATGGAGGGCAAAATGTCTCTACAAAAAAGAAACTGTCCAGATGACCTGACTGAGCATTACTGGATTTGGTACCTGGATGATTGAGCATGATCTTTGTCGAAAGAGGATATAGTTCTTTAAAACCTAAATTAGAGGCTGGTTAGTTGCCAATTTAAGATTTTTGTCACCTTTTTTTAATTAATGAATGAATTAATTAATTAGCTGCATTTTGCTGGGATGGTGCAGCAAAATGAAGCTGATTTGACGGATGCTCCAAGCGAGCTGGACGAAGGTGGTGGACTATGGCAAGCCAGTTGTGTCATTAATAGGTTCATTAATAGTTATGTCATTAATAGTTTCATTAATAGTTGTGTCATTAATAGGTTCATTAATATTTGTGTCATTAATAGGTTCATTAATAGTTTTTTTCATTAATAGTTTCATTAATAGTTGTGTCATTAATAGTTTCATTAATAGTTGTCATTAATAGGTTCATTAATAGTTTTCAATGTCATTAATATTTCCAGGTCTCTCTTGTAAATGAGTCCTTGAGGCTCAGTGGGATTAATCTGCCTAAATAAAGGTTTAATGAAAACAATAGCCACTTTTACTTATTACATGACACAATGGCATGCCATACTACTCAAATATCATCTAGCGGCTGAAAATGGTAGTGTTCAATATTTTCAGTCAGAATGAATGAAAGCGGTTATATCTCAGACAAAGATAGTTTATAAATATGGTAAAAAAAAAAAAATCCATAAATACGTCGCTTGGGCACATAAGACACAGGGAATGCAAATTATGCATAAAACCGCGACTTATAGGGTGAAAAGTACGTTACTATCTATGTCTGTGCATGCTTGTTTAGTACTTACCGTACACTCTCTGTGTTTCTTCCCTACCTACTACTGTATAAGCAAATACTTTTGTTTTTTTACCTTCCTTTTCAAAATATAGTACCGGTATACTGTTACTTATGTGTATTTGTTATTTTTATGGGCCAAAAGCTAACAAACAACTGGCTTCATAAATTGGCTGCCCTGATTGTTTTAAAAGTCTGCATTGGTCAATGAAAATCCCTCATAGGTCAACCTCTAATCTAAATAACAAGATTTATTTTTCAGTCATCTTCGCTGGTGCATCTTATTTGTAAAGAGGTCGGGTGACAAAGAGGGAATGCATATTTGTTTCAGGAGTTATACCGGCCCCTCCTTAAGGTTCTCCTTGGCTTCTTCCCAGAGCTTCTTGTTGGCCGTGTCGTCTCCGATCAGCTGTTGCTGCTGCTCTGACAGCTGGAACGTCTCCTCCATCTTCGCACGTTTAAATGGAGGCTCCGGTGCTGGTGGTGGTTCTGGTAAAGACACGTGATAACATTTAAAAACGTAGACACTAACTTTAGAGAATTAGAAAATAAACAACAGGAATCAATAGAAACATGCTAAACAGCGCTGACACAAGGATATGACAGAAAAAAATGAAATCACTGGAGATGTTTTCATGCCGTTTAAGAGAAGTTCCTGTACTCCCGCCGTTCTCACCTGCCCTCTCCTTACAACCCCTTCTGACCTGCTTTGAGCATCAGCTGTAAATGCACCCACCAGTGTCTTCAGTTGTCTTCTGCTCTCCATTACTCTGTGGCGCATCCTCCTGCATCTTGGTTTCTGGGGGTTCCTCCTCGTCCTCCTCCTCCTCATCTTTCTCTTCTTTTGCTTCAATCTTGTTTTTCCGTGGCCTCCCCCTCGCAGAGTAAAGCTTGCTGCGGCCACCCATACCAGGTCTAGCACAGGACTCCTTCTTATTTTTGTTAGCCATGGCTGCCAAATAGCCTGGTGGGTACTGCAGAAAAAGACAGTGTGGTGAATTAATTATTCATGTTTTTATTTTTTTACTTTTTTCTGTTCAGCAAATCTGAAAACTCTAAGTAAAAATGGACAAAAAGTAACACTTAAAAGGTAAATAGAGTTTTACAACAGGGTTTGATGCAACACGATAAGCTGCAGTTTGTGCCACAGTTTTTATACTTGCTGCACATACTCCAGTGAGCTAAAACTTTACAACCAAGTACCGGTAAGTACAGTAAAATAAAAAATACAATTTTTAAAGTCACATTAAAAGGAGGGAGAAATCTAATGGTAACAAGTCACAACACGATTTTTTATCTTCATTAACGAGTGTTCTTTTACATGAGAGTTGTTGTTACCCTTTTAAATAAAATAATAAAATAAAATGTTTGAGTTAAAAGAAAACAGTGTGAGAATGAGGTTAGTTGTTATAAGTTTGGTAAAGTTCTTGTTAAATACAGGCATACTGGCAGGTTGCAAAATTGCCAAAAGTGATTAAAATCAAATTAGAAATTTCATGTTTGGGTTTTTCTTATTTTTTTATTCGTCCTTTGAAAAAGTAACTAATTTGGATGTTTAATAAGTTGCAAAACAGTTAAAAATACATGTAAAAATTGTAATATATGCTG
>JARVLU010000528.1:16639244-16657919 GCA_031762415.1 Simpsonichthys santanae | reverse complement strand
GTTTGAACTGATTGTTTGAAAAAAGGGGCAGATATAATAAGATTTTTTTCTTCTTTCTGCTACCTTTCATTTTTTAAATATTTTACATGTTATCACTTATGGGATTGCTTGGTATTGTGTTTTTTTAATGAACAAATAAAATAAACATGTACTGTTAACATGTACTGTAATTTAAGTTTTACTGCTTTATTAATACACAGCTACTGCATGTTGTCACTAAAAATCATTGTACTGTCTTCTTAGTGATGTACCAGTTTTGGTATTGATTTGCAATTATCCATCCATCCATCCATCCATCCATCCATCCATCCATCCATCCGTTATCTTCTGCTTGTTCCAAAGTGTGGTCTCGGGGGCAGCAGCATGAGCAGGGAGGTCCAGACTCCAGACCTCTCTCCAAAGCCACCTCTTCCAGCTCTTCTGGGTGGACTCTAAGGTGTTCCCAGACCAACCGGGAGACATAGTTTCTCCAGAGTGTCCTGGGTCTTCCTCAGGGTCTCCTCCCAGTTGGACATGCCTGAAGTACCTCCCTGGGGAGGCCCCCAGAAAGCATCCTTACCAGATGCACAAACCACCTCAACTGGCTCCTCTCCATGTGGAGGAGCAGTGGTTCTACTCTGAGTCTCTCTTGATAACTGTGTCCACAGTCTCAATCTTTCGGTCACTGCCCAGAGTTCATGACGATAGATGAGGGTAGGAATGTAGACCGACTGGTTAACAGAGAGCTTTGCCTTACAGCTCAGCTCCCTCTTCACCACAACAGACCGGCACAGAGTCCTCAATACTGCAGATGCTGCACCAATCCGTCTGTCAATTTCACACTCCATTCTTCCCTCACTTGTGAACAAAACCCTGAGATACAGGGTTAGGGTTAAAATAAAGGACTGTAATTTTGAATTTTAAGGCCACAACACATCATCTAAAAAAAGACAAGAAATGATCATGTTTCTTACTTTGAATCTTTTATTGTTAACAACAGTCTGTAAACGTCTAAAAACCGAGGAGACCAACTGGAGTTTTTGGTGGGGAGTTTTGTCCCAATCTTGTCTTAGTACTCCAACAGACCTGGGTTTTCTGTGCTACATAGTTATTGTTGTGTTTTAAGTATCTAAATGTTTTTGTTGGTGAGAGGCCTGGACTGCAGCAGTTCATTTCAGTACCTACAGTAGATGTTTTTACTCTGAAGTCATGCTGTATGTGGTTTAAGATCATCTTGTTGAAATATACAATGCTTTCACTGAAAATAAATATGGATGGGAGCATATGTTGTTCTAAAACCTGTATTTGCTTTACTGCATCGATAGAAAACTAGATGCAGTGTCTTTTCAAATATGTAAGCTGCCCATGCAGTGATGTCCATAACAGTACGTAACCTGCATCAGGTGTCCAGTTCTGTACCTTTTCAAGGAACGCTTGGCTTATATTTTGTTATGGCATGCGTTGACAGCAATGCGCTGTTTTAAGACAAGTATTCAAGAATAAGATGTGAAATATAAAAATAATTTGAATAATTTTGTCTTTCAGATCCTTTTCTTTTTCATCATACCAATGAAAGCTAACTTGGCATTCCAAAAAGCGATACAGCAAGTCAAGGATAAAATCTACTTATGGATATGGAATAATTCAGCTTCAAGAGTTGAGGATAACTGAACTCTCATATAAGCATCAGAAACAAGACAAAACATATACTGTAACCTACAATCTTTCTTCTGAATTTATCTACTTCTCCCACATACCCACAGCATGAGCGGTCTGCTAGGTAAACTGGACCTTCGCAGGATACAGTTGGGCTCAGCATGGAACACCTTCACATCCCGAGTCCTAAGGACCAAACCCGTGGAGTCTATGTTGGATTCAGACATTTCAGGCACCAGCTTGCATGGGACCAGGCTGGCGCGGGTCTTATCTACAGTGGACCTGGTATCGCTGGGTGTGGGCAGCTGCGTTGGGACAGGGATGTATGTGGTCTCAGGACTGGTTGCGAAGGAAATGGCAGGACCTGGGGTCATTGTGTCTTTCATTATAGCTGCTGTAGCATCCATATTGTCAGGTGAGTTAAATTATTTATATACCCACAGTGAGTCAGATTTAGAGCAATACTTTAGTTTATTTCTTTATTTCTTTCTTTCTTTCTTTCTTTATTTATTTATTTATTTATTTATTTGCCTTCTAAGCTTAAAAAAATACAATTTTTATCATCATTATACCATAATAATTTTTGAAAAACTCTTTCAAGAATTCTAGAATTCTGGTTCTAGAATTGTTCTGCTCAAGGCTGCATGTTGGAGTAGCTCTGTTACTTTTACTTGATATTGCTTTTGAAAACTTTAGTTTCTCTTTTTCTGGATGTAAATCTCTTTTTAAATGGAGCTTACTTATATAGCGCTTTCCAGCCCCCGTGAGGGGCCCCAAAGCGCTTCACAGTACCAGCCATCCACCCATTCATACAGACATTCATACACCAGTAGTGGTGGGCTGCCATGCAAGGCGCCAGCCAGTCCTACCGGGAGCAACTTGGGGTTAAGTGTCTTGCCCAGGGACACAACGAGGTATGCAGTGACCGGGGATCGAACCCGGGACCTTCCGGTCCTGAGCCAGCTGCCCTGCCTCTACACCATCTCGGCAGAACTCTGGTTAGGCTCAGTAGAAATGTTAACAATTCAATTAAAATAAAGACATGTTTTCACAATATGAATAATTTATGTTTATTTAAGAAAAAAAGGCTTTTTATATGTGCCTTTGGACAGATGACAAATCATACAACATAAGATGTTAACATGTGGCGAAGCAGTAGCTCTTCACAAGATGGCTGCTAAAAATCTCACTTAGCAACATCAGTGGCCATTCCAGTGTTTCTCTAATTCAATGCCACCCAAACTTAAAACAATGAACAGGAGTTCAGTTGATTCTGCCCCAACATTTTCAGGATTTTAACCTCTGAGCATCTAAAGGATAAAATGGACAAGCAAATCAAATTCCTGAAGACTCCACTCCAAGGATCTAGCTTAGTGTTGTCACTACAGCATACCGTTAAATGCAAGATATGCTGTAGTATTGACATGTAAACTGTTGTGGTGGGTAAAGAGAGAGCTGCTTGACGTCAACATTTAACATTCTCCATTATCTTAACAGTGGTCTAACCTGAACAGAAAGCCCTAGTTTCTCTATCCTCTCCAGTCCTTCTGGGGTCCATGGTGCTGGTTCCAGATCATCCCGTCTCAACAAGTACCTCCAAACCAAATAACCACACTTTCCAATCTCTGGCCAATACTTTACCACCTGTGACCACAAAAACACAACCAACATTTTTCATATCCAAAGAAGTTTTAGTAAATCTTGAAGACAATGGCTGGAAGTAAAAAGGGTTGATGAACATTTCACAAAAACGTTTGTTTCTAATTCTAGCTGTGTTCAGCTGCTGTAACTCCACAACTCTAGTGTTTTGCACCTTTCTAACTAGAGATCCTCACCTAAACACACCCAATGCATTTCATTTGAGTGTACCTTGTAAATACCATCGTAGCGGTTTCCTTCTTCTGGAGCATATTTGCTAATACGTCTACCTTTAGAGCTGCGCACCACTCTCACTGGTTTTCCAGCTCGCCAGTTTCTGGACTCTGCTCCATCTTTGTCATTCAGAGGCGCATCACAATTTAAGGCCAATGCCCTGCAGAGATCAAGACCCGAGACGCAACAGAATGATGTTCATTAAGTGAGAAGAACCACGACTGATGGTTGCTCTTAAATCAACAAAATGAACCTTTAAATCTAAAGATGGTTTTAAGGTGTTGTACCAACCTATTCATGTGGGTCAGTGTTTGGTCGAAACAGTGCTCTCCAATCCGTTTGTTTCCCGAGAGGTCACGACCCCCACTGCCTGTGTAGGTGAACTCGTCTCCCCGGTCCTGCCACAGATCACAGTCACCAGCGAAACGTAGCAAATGCATCCCTGCACTTCACGCGGGGCTCACCAGTGCAGCAGCAGGAGTCAAATAAAGAAGAGTGAAACTCACCACTTCGTCCTCAAAGCCTCCAGCCAGCACCAGCGAATAGGAGCCATCGTTGCTGCGCCCGTGGATGCCGCCGACATGCGGCCTGTGAACACCAGCCTCACTTACCTGATGGGATGAAAGCAAAACAAAACCAAAGTCTGGGATAAGAAAACTGATTAATTTTCTAATGGTCTGGGGACTTTATTCTGTTTATATAGAACTGTTAAAAAAAAAGTGCAAATAATTCAAAGACTGCTAAACTCCCTTCAACATGCACAATAAAAAGCACATTCAGTTTTATAATTGTATATTGGAACTTTTTTTTCATGTAACTCATTACTTAGACGTTTTTGAATCAGGCAGACGTGTAATTACTTCATCAGTAGTTATTTTCAAGGAGCTAACCTGCACTCTGAACTTCCAGGTGGCTCCAACAGGAACACCAGGAATGGGCCCATAATGGTTTGAGGGAACAATTGTGCATTCTTTAGTGCGTCCCACACAGGCCATGCCCTGCAGATGATGAGAAAACACATTTCAGGGGAAAACAAAAACAAAACAATTTAACAGCATGGTGGACGCTATTACATTGCATTTTTATAGTTCCTTTAGGAGCGCTGTGCTTAAGTAAAACTTTTAGAGGGTTGAGCACGTAATTTAGCTCGTCAAATTAGGTTTTAAATTAGAGCGCAATTGCAAAGACAAGTGCTTTTTTAAGGGTTGTAAAGTTGCACAAATATTAAAGTCAAGTATGAACGCTGTGACTCAGAGCACTTAAAATGTACTGAAGAGCACAGGCCAGGCTGTTTTCAATTAATCCACAGAGAAAGAGAGCGCTCTGGTAAAGAAAGGAGTTATTTTCCATCTGTTGTTCCAGGGATGTAGCCAAGTCATGCCTAATGGCATTGTTCACATTCTCATCATGGAGAAGCGTCAAGGAGACTGCACGTCCCCGATGATTTTATTTTATTTTTCTAAAAACTGCAGTGATTAGAAGGAAACATATAAATCAGATGTTTTACTCGTTCTACTTTTCTGTTTTAGCAGCTCAAGTGATATAATTACCGTAACAGATTTGCAAAGTCACTTTTTAAAGGTAAATTTCTGACCTGCCAAAAAAGGAACAAAGGAGGTTTACAATGAATTCAATAGTCACGTTTTCCTGTGGTGGGCCGTCAGGGCCAGCAAATATGTATGTGGTGCAGCTGTGGCTGCTGTTGAAGGAAACTTGTTGAATTGTGTTAATTGGGTTTGTTGCTTCAGTAATGGCATTGATTCTTGCTGCATGAGACTAGTCTGCTGCAGCACCACATTATTCTGCGTTTCTGCGTATTATTGATGGTTTCTGTAGCCATGGTGACATAATGACAATATTAAAAGGTGGATACATTCAGGCAGGACACCACTGAAGGCCTAGGTGTGCAATGCACAGTGCACCACTGTTTTCTCTATAGTTTATTAAAAAAAAAATTAAAAGCTCAATAATTCCACCACTGCACAGCTCAAACATTTCTTAAAAACATACACAACATCATCTAAAGTTATTTAGACAAGAAAACAAATTAGATCATTTAATCTGAAAGAGCAAAATGTAACGTTTTCAGGAAATGATTGTTATTAAAAAATAAAAAAAAAAAAAAAAAAAACACAATGAAGAATAAAGCAGCTAGTGGATGAAAAGATGAGTAAGTAACAAACTTCTGGTGCCAAAAGTTAGCAAGAACTTTTGAATAACACAATATTTTCCGACATATAAGTCACACATTTTTGCCTAATTTGCATATCCTGTGACTTATACGCCAGAGCGACTTATTTATGTTTTTTCACATATTTATAAACCAGTATTTGGCTGAGATATGACCGTTTTCATTCATTCTGACATGGAAAATATTGAACACTACCATTTTCAGCCGCTAGATGGCACTTGAGTATTATGGCATGCCGTTTTGTCATGTAAAAGGTAAAAGTGGCTATTAATGACACTATCAGCTTGCCGTAGACTGCCACCTTCAACCAGCTCCGGGATAATGCCTGAAGCAACCATCGAATCAGCTTCATTTCAGTGCACCGCCCCGGCAAAATGCAGCTAATTTGACCAATGAAGTATATTTCTTAAATAAAAGTTCAACTG
Organism: Simpsonichthys santanae; assembly: GCA_031762415.1. Lineage (NCBI taxonomy): Eukaryota > Metazoa > Chordata > Actinopteri > Cyprinodontiformes > Rivulidae > Simpsonichthys > Simpsonichthys santanae. The sequence continues at coordinate 16,651,796 of JARVLU010000528.1, read as the reverse complement.
AGACACCTTTGCTTTAATGTCAAGCAAACAAATACTTGTTTTAGGTGCTTATCTTGTTAAATTAAAAAAAAAATTTTAAAAAGTGCAGCGTTTCTCCTTCTTGATTTCCTCCCTCTGCGTGCTCCCGGAGCACCAAGGCAGCGAATACTTTTGAAAATGCAGCTGATCTGACCATTAAAGTGCATCTATTAAGGAAACAATAAACTGAGACACCTTTACTATAATTTCAAACAAATAAATAATTATTTTTAGTTGATTATCTTGTTATATTTCAAAGAAATGCACAGTGAGTCGTCCCTCCGCGTGCTCCCGTTTCCGCAAATCGGCTTTTGAAATGCAACTGAATTGACCGTCAAAGTGCATTTATTAACAAAAAGTTAAATGGAGACACTTTTGCTATAATTTTGAGCCAAAAAAACTAATTGTTTTTAAGTGTTAACCTTGTTCAATTCTTATTAAATTCCTCTATGCATGCTCCCACGGCAGCCATTTGGCAGCCAATCGATTTTTGGCACAACACCGACCCACATTTCTGGGTTGTCAGCGGTGACGCGTAATAGATGCGACTTATACAGCGAAGGGGCGTATTTATGTATTTTTTTCACTTTATTAGACATACAGTATTTGGACTGATGCGACTTATACAGCAGAAAATACGGTAAATCTTTTAGTTGTTTTTTTCCCTTCCAATTTGATAGGATATTCCCGTCTCCATTTATCAAACTATGGTACTGATAAAAAAAAAAGGTTTGTAGGCTCAATTACAAAAAAAAAAAAAAAAAAAAAAAAAATGGTTAAATCATTTCATCAGGACCAGTTTCAGTACTGATAGTGTAAATAACACAACTAGAATTTTGTTGGGGTTGTTGTTTACTGTAAAAAATATGTACATGTAATGCTTGGCTACAGTGGTACCATTTTATTTTGGTATTTTTCAGGCAAACCTAAATAATGGTCCTAAATAAATGACGATTAATTTCAAATTTTTACAGTCCTACCTTTCCCCAGTCCCTTTGACTCTCAGTTGTCGCTGAAGGCATTTTGGCTTTCTTCTTGCTGGCTTTGAGCTTCTCTCCAGCCTTGACAACTTCAGTGGTGTCATTTTTACAGGTTGGACAGTACCTGTAAGAATAAATAAACTAAATAAAACTCTGATCAGTGCTTTTGAGATCTCAAAGTTTATTTTGTCACAAATATGTAAAATTGAAACTACAGTCAGGTTTTTCTTTCTTTTTCTGGCAGATGCTGGAATAAAGAAATAAGTCGGATAAATGGGATAAGCAAAAAATAAATAAATAAATTAAAAAAAAAAAAAAAAAAAAAAAAAAGAATTTTGCTGAAAACTATTCAACCGTGAACAGTTCTGTTCTTCACTCACTTTATACATAACATTAGGCTGGCCATAATGTTTTAAAGTAAATACATTAGCATCTCCAGTAATTTTTCCAATTATCTGCTTTGTTTTCTGTCCCAAACTGTTGAAGTCATAGAAGAGTCTAGACAATTGATGCTATTAAACCACAACAGATGGCAAAATAATAACTGAAGGAAAGCGTCTTCTTCCATGGAAGCTCATTAATTAACATTGTTTTCATTAATCTTCAACCTAATTTCTGTTTTTCAGGAACTACACTACATAAACTGATTATTTAAAGTGCATTATGTCAACCTTTCACATTGATTTTAACCTCAATCACCATTTAATTATGGCGTAAATGGCACTTTATGCCACACTCAACTTGTTTAATTAGCCTTTCTAAAATGAGTGACGTGCAGATGCTTGTAGCTTATCGCTGAGCTACATCTCACCAGTCCTCATCATCCGGGATGGTGGTCAGCGGTGGGTTGAGACAGTAGATGTGGAACGCCATGTTGCACTCGTCACACAGCAGCTGCATGGGAGCATCCTGCTTCCCGCCACACACACAGCAGGAGCAGAAGCGACACTCCGCGTCAGGGTCGGCCTTGCAGTGTTTACACTCTGGTCCACTCTTCCCTGGAGCCACAAATACATGAACATGTCGCCAAAACTACATGCATGTCAGATACTCACAAGTGAGTTTGCCAGTATTGTTTGATACGTGCATATCGTTGTGATCTAATTCATACGTTTGAACTGTCCATCTGCACTGGAGAGCGGACGAGCTCCTGGTTTCTCAATCCGGTAGATTTCATCTAGAAACTGAACTTTACAATCTCCAATTACATCTCCAGGACCCCTAGGGGGAGACACAGCCGTTAGAGGAATTTAGATACAACCTTAGAGGTTTAAAGGGAAAAAAAAAACATGTTTCCATCCAAAATCAAAGAAGTTATATCCTCACCCTAGAAGAATATTGACACGAAGCTCCTTGTTGGTGCGAGAAGCCTGATTCAGGGTCACAATCTCTGCATCGTACCAGAAGCCTCTCTCATCAGGCATCTCCATGTTGTAGTTGATCATCACAAGCATCCCCACCTGGAGCTGGTCCCACTGTAGCACGGTCCTAGCACGGGGCCTCACGTGTGCAGATTTGATCTCCACAACCCCATTTTCTGGATAGCTGGAAATAAAAGGAGAGGCGGGAAAGACACATTAAGAGACATACTATATCTGATCCAGTTTTAAGAACAGTAATACGTCAAGCATGTTTAAAACACTTCATCCAAGATCACTAATGTTCATTTTAAGACAAACATATCCCCACCTGAGTCTGAAGGTTGTTTAAGTGCAAAGGTGAAAAAAAAAAAATACAATGACCTTGGCATCAATACTATCATGAGTACAGAAAAGTGAATAATAAATCAAAAGCAAAAAGATTAATCAGATTGTGTTTATCATCATCAATCAAAAACTGATATACAGGTGAAAGAAATATTGGTCTTTCTGTGTAGGGTCATACAAGTCGATGCAAGTCTGCAAATCTTCACACAAGACCAAATGAAAACTGATAAGAGGGGGTTTTAAACAGAAGCCCAAATACTGGTTAGAGTATACAAATAAAATTCACTTTGTTGCATATTAGTACTTTTAATCTTCTAAGTTTATGGTATTAAGTTATGTATTAAGAGAATATTTTAGAGTTACATGAACACAAGGCAAGCTTCATTAGAAAATCTTACACTTTATGTCTGAGGAAGACTCAAAATCTGCCTCAAACCAGTAACTCCAATATGATAAGGATTTTAACAATAAAATAGCCCTGCTTTTTCTAAATATGACACAACACCTGAATCTGTTCTTTCAATAAAAACCTGAGCAAAAAATATGAAGAATTATAGTGATCCCCACCGCATTTGTCATTTTTATGCAGCAAACACTGCAACATATTACCACTAAATCACCGGATTGTCTTTTCATTAAAAAATAAAAATCATAAAAAAATTATAAATGACTGGAACTGTTGTTTTAAGGAAAAGAAAAGCGATAAGAAACCACTCTGTAAGTACGGTAATGTTCTTTGTTCTCACTTTAAGTCAGAACGTTAAGAAAACAACTCAGGTCCAGCAGGGCTTGAGTCATCTACTGCACATCCTGAGCTTAGTTTCTGGAAACTGCTGCACCCCTGCTGCAGACAGCAGCTGTCACTGACTGGGTAAAAAAAGATATGACTAAAGATGAAAAACTGCCAAATTCTACAAATGCATAAACCAAGCACAAAAAGTAAGAACACTTGGTTTGTTGTAACAATCCTTCTTAGTAATAAATTGTATTTTGTTGGAAAGCCTGTTTTTCTCCAGTCAAGAACCTGACTGTCAGCACCTGGAGTACCAGGAGTGGAGAAGATTTTCATGGGTACAATCCACAAATGCATTTTCCTTATAACAGTAGCCTACTTTAAAAGGGGGGGAAGCAGGCTTTAAGATTTACTTCCAAAAGCATCGTTACAACAACAACAAACAAACAAAAAAATCACCCCAACACTAATGTCCTCACTTCTTGTGCAGTATTTGGATATGAAAGGTTGGACATAATAAAACACAGAGTCACTATTGCTCTCTGTTGTTCTTCTTTCAGCTTTTCCCTCTTCAGGGTTCTCCACAGCGACTCATCCTCCATCTTATTCTGTCCTCTGCATCCTCTGTCCTCACTCCAACTACCTCCATGTCCTCTCTAACTGCATCCATACATCTCCTCTTTGTCTTGTTCCTGGCAGCTGCATTTCTCACATCTTTCTACCAGTATACCCACTGTCCCTCCTCTTGACATGTCCAAACCATATCAGCCTGGCCTCTAACTTTATCTCCCAGTCGTCCAACCTGTGCTATACCACTGATGATCTCATTGCTAATCTTATCCATCCTTCACTCCCAAGGAGAACCTCCACATCTTCAGCTCTGCCACTTCCAGTTCTGTCTGCTGTTTTTTTTTTTGTTGTTGTTGTTGTCAATGTCATTATCTCCAAACCATGCTACATAGTCGGTCTCACCACAATTCTCTGGCAAAACTTTGACCTTTGCTGCCACCCTTTCGTCGCAAATCACTCCTAAAACTTTTCTTCATCCCGCTTGGACACTCTACTTCATCATTTTATCACACTTCCCATGTTCCTGGACAGTGGACCCAACGTACCTGAAGTCCTGCACCTTTGTGACCTCTGTAGCCTCACTGGTCCACCGCTCTCTCTCATTCACACATGTACTCTGTCTACTTTCATTCCTCTTCATTCAAGTGCATACCTCCACTTCTTCAAGTTCGCTTCCACCTGTTCCATGCTCTCACCACAGATCACAACATCATCTGCAAATGTCATAGTCCACGGTGGTTCCTGTTATCACCAGAGCAAACAAAAAGGGGCCCAGAGCCAATACTTGATGCAATCCTACCTCCACCTTGAAGCTTGTCACTCCTAGAGCACATCTCACCACTGCCCCTGTACCATCTAACATACTTCCCTGTCACTCCAGATTACCCCATACAGCTCCTCCGTCGGCACTCTGTCATGTGCTTTTACTAAATCTACAAAGACACAACGTTCTTTCTGACCCTCTCCACCTTTTCCATCAGCATCCTCAAAGCAAAGATGGCATCTGTGGTTCTTTATCTTGACACAAAACTATCCTGCTGCTCGCCTCTCGTCTACGCAGTCTCATTGGCATTGACAGGCATGAGGAAAGAAACTTCTTCAGGTTGGTCTTGCAATCCCAATACCCATGCTTTACTGAAAGTGTACGGACCAAAAGGGAACCGTCTAGCAAATGGTCTTGCTTTTTCCTCCATCTTTTAATTAAAACTTAAAGATACAGTACATCTGAAGCAACCAATATTTGCTATCTGATTTTATTTTCATACTTGTCTAGTTTTAAATACTGTGCATCAACACAAATAGCTACAAATCAGGTTTTCTATTAAAACAACTAACATATTAGTTAACATCTGATGCATAGATGCCGCCTGGTTTACTACACAAATTAGTAGCTGTCTTGCTTGCCATCAGGGGTAATTATGCTTACAGAAAAACATTGTGTGTGCACTGAAAGTTTCCATACTCTGGCCTGCTTACACAGTGGGAGGTCGGAGGCATAGTAAAGGACTGCATGCATGACAGAGCATGTCTTGCTGGGAAAGCCGACCCTAAACTGGGTAATGCGGAGCAAAAGCAGCCAATTTAGCTCAGGCAAAATAATTGCTTCACATAAGAATAAGGTGTTATGGTGGTGAAGTATGCTCTTCTTGTTGAATAGACTAAAACATGTACGGTACTTTAAGCAGCTTTAAACTGACTGAAGGGAACAAACAGCAGCAGGCGAACAGTTCTGGCACAATAAGTTATCAAATGAAGAGGAGGCCGGGGAAGAGTAGGTGAACTAAACACAAAAACACAGACACCTGCCAACATTTGATTGTATGCATGGATTAAAAGAAAACCCTGTAAGGGACTATCAGCTTTGAAGCACAATGGGGTTCAGCATGAACTAATGGTGTAGAGCAGGGGTGCCCAAAGTGGGGCCCGCGGGCCACGGTTGGCCCGTCAAGCTGTTTAAGTTGGCCCACTAAGCTGTCCTTATTATTACAGTATATTAAAATTTTCTTTGAAGAACTGTAGGTAAATAAGTACTCATCCTGCACTTAATACACTTATAAATCACAAAAACCATTTAAAAGTAAATTATAAATATGAACTGGCATCAGTGGTGATTTTAGCCTCTTTTGCAACCCTAAAATTTAACTCAGCACCCCTGAAAAATTAAGAAACCATCATTATGATTTTGTAAGGAAACAGTTCTCAAACCTTTGATTCACCAAAATATTACTTATTACTGTTTTTCTTTTACATTTTATGCTTTTGTTGGATGTAACTGGGACCCTGTGAACACAATTTCGTTCCACCACATGCACCACATGTGGTGGAAATGACAAATAAATAAAAAAAACTCGAATCCCTTGAATATTGAATAAATGTTGAATAAATATGGAATAAATGACAAAAGTTTTAAACGGACCAGTAAAATCTGTTGTTGTTTTTTTTTTTGCACAAAAAAACTGTCAATCAATCCAATAGGCATGTCAGCAACTGGCCAATCAGCAACCTCCATTTGTCCTGAAGTGAACACCCCTTACCTGCAGAGCTGCAGCAGTGTTGCAATATGAACGCTTTGCAGTCAGATTTCAATAAAAACAGAGTTTACATATTTTGTTTCATGTTAATCTACTGTAATGAACCTTTGTAAAATACACTAGAACGCAAGAAATGACATCTATTTTATTAAAATTCTCTGAGAGAGGACCCCCAGCCCCACCACCACCACCCCCCACCAACAACAACACAGCCTGTTCTGTAATGTTCTAAGTAACTGTATAATAAATAAATGGACTTTACTTAAAGAAGTATTTGCATTTCATGTATTATTGCATTTGGCCCGCAGCCCCCTGACATATTTTAAATTTGGCCCTCTCAGGGAAAAAGTGTGGGCACCCCTGTGTAGAGAAAGAAACTCAACAAAAGCTCAAGTGACAGAGCCGAAAGCTGTCACAAACATACATCAGACCCACGAACAAAGAGTTACATAGGAGTGTAAACATGAAAGAAGAAAAACATCATATAGTGATTAAAACGATCAAAATTAATACTACAGAAGGCTAACACTAGCACTTTTGAAAAATAATTTTGTTTTGTGAAAATGCATTTAAGAAAATACACTGACCTACTATGACAGCAGCAGAAAGGAGAGGTTCTTAAAACAACAGCGGTTACTGATATTTAATATTAATGTTGGTGTATCCACATTCATTAAACTCCCAGTGTTCAAATTTGAGGCTGCACAAGAACTTCAACAAAGCTGTCGTGCTGACCTTCACAGAGCCAAGCATTTCTGCTGATGCTCACTGGCTCACATTGTTTATCTGAAACTCTGACTCCCACACAGATTCGACAGTCCTACAGCTTCAAACTACGGTAAATGTTTTCTAATATGTACCGGTAACAGAAGCCACAGAAAACATTTCTGTTCTGACCAGACAATGGCCAAAAGGAGAAGAAAAATAAAACTATCATGTTGAACCCATTCTGGAAGTGATTCAGCAGGAACATCAGCAACAACTGCCTGTGGTTAAAGGGTGGAGGCTACCGCTACTCTCTTTAAAAACTGCTCTCAAGTACAAGCGGTACGTGCAACCACACAAATACTTTTACTTGTCACAAATGTATTTTAAATTAAAGGCCTAGCATTCCCGAAGGAATGCATCGCCTTTCATGTTAGAGATTTCAACTAAATTCATTTTAATCTGAGAAGGAACAAAAGTATGGCCGTTTTGGCCAAAACATGTGTATGACGCTACACACGATCTCATGCAGTATTGTGAAAGTTCCGCAAGAGATGAGTGACAGCATTAAGAGAACGTGACGCTCAGCTACTACCACACTAAATTTAGCTCAATATCTGTAAAATTGACAGATTTACAGACATTTTTGTATTGATTAAAAGTCAGTTACCAGCTTGAACTACGGTACTTGACTCCAAATGTTAATTTGTTTTAGATGTATACAAAATGGATACTTGCTGAGAATTCCACCCAAATCTGCCCTGTTGTTCATGAAATGTTATGCTAACAGTGACAGGGTTGAACCTAATGGTTATTGCTAGTTTTATGAAAATATGTTAAACAATCTGTAGTGTTCATATGTGTTGTGAATGGCTCTCAACTACTGCAAGATTTTAGCTCAAAATATATAAAGTTGGCTGCGTTATGGACATTTATGTGTTTGGTAAGGTCATTTAGCTACGATGTCCATTTTGATTAGGGTTAGCTTCAAAGGTTAATCTGATGTACCTACAATGATTACTTTTGGAGAGATTAATAAAAATCCATTTAAAAAGGTGATGATATATTGTGCTAAAGCTACACAGACACAAGGCAAAAACATTATTGACCTTTTGTTTTTGTTGGCGGGTGGGCGATAATAAATGTTGCTGTCACTAACACAGATAAAAACTGTGTCCTAGCAAGACACTGCTAACAGGAGTTAAACTGAATATTTGAGTTATTTTTTTTACATGTACTTTTTGTTCTGTAAGATAAAACTTGGATGCACAATATGGGATTTTTGGCCGATATCCGATATGCTAATATGTTACAACTTATTTGGCCGATAATCAATACCGATATTTTTTTTCCTAGACCTACTTACAGAGACTACATAACTTTCTCTGCTGTGGAATTAAAATACAACATTATTCTGCATGGTCTTTGTCAGTTTGACCTGTTACTAAATGCAGATGCCAAAAAGGAGCTGAAAATGATGTAACACTTCAACTTGGATTATGTTTAATGTCAAATTTATACATGACATTTACTCTGTAACACGATGACACTCAAATGACACTCAATGGCACTCGCCTCAGGAAGGAGGTTGAGAAGCATTAAGTGTAGAACCACAAGACTGAGGAACAGCTTCTACCCTGAGGCTGTTAGACTCGTGAATCTCTAACCAGAATAATCACTGTGAAAATAAAAAAAATCAATCACATCATGTTGCTTCTGATCTGTTTCATGTTGCTGCTGATCTGTTTCATGTTGCTTCTGATCTGTTTCATGTTGCTTCTGATCTGTTTCATGTTGCTGCTGATCTGTTTCATGTTGCTGCTGATCTGTTTCATGTTGCTTCTGATCTGTTTCATGTTGCTGCTGATCTGTTTCATGTTGCTGTGTTTCATTTGTGCTTATCTGCTCATACAGACTCATGTTCGTGCTGCTGTTCGAAGTAATGTTTTTATGCTGTTAGTGCCTAGTGTATTTTTAGTTGATGTTTTTCTTGGTTCATATCTTAGATGTTGTTACTGTTTTTCTTTACATTTTAGTGTTGGATGTAACTGGGACCATGTGTTCATAATCTTGTTTCATCATATGTACCACATGCGATGCAAATGACAAAAAAGAATCTCTGACTTTCTGACTCTGAAACAGTGCAAATTTGTACATTTTCACAAATCTAAACTCAACCTGTTCACCAGCGACAAGTGAAAAGCGAATTATTTTCTTAAATTAAAAATTAACTTGAAACAGAAGCCCAGTACATGGGCTACAATTTTAATGATCAACTCAAATCTCTATGGATTCTATTATGTGCAGGCATCCTTGTCACTGGGTTATCATACAAAAACAGCACCTTATAATAAACAGCGTCTTTTAAATCGGTGTGTTATTATGATGGAATAGCCAATGCTCGATATTTAACTTTATCGCTATCGACCAATATGCTGATAATATTGTGCATCCCTAATAAAACTATTTATTGTTCGTCACGTTATGTTTTTTTTTGTCCCCAATATACTATTTACATGAATAAAGACTGCCCAATTTAAAACCCGTCATGACTCTAAATGCAACACAACAATTGGATAATAACTGCTCTGCTCAGAAATACAAACAAAAAGAAGGCAATTAAGAATAAGAAACCAAACTGAAGAGAAACTCATTACTGTAATTAAATACGACAGCAAAGCAGATAAGTGCTCTCTCTCTCAGAGGAACTGATAGTCAAATTTACCGGTACATCTCTTATACTTCAGCTCGATACGTTACACACAGCTGTTTTACAACCAGAAATATTTGTGTAACAAGACTGCAACAAAACTGACACACACTTTGCCTGTGTAGTAAGGATACACAGGAATGAATCACCGCTGCAGGCAAATTTCACCACCCAATCTATGCTGATTTAAAAAGCCAAACCAATTAACTGTTTCTTTTTTCTTTTTTTTTTTTTTAGAAAACTGTAAAAGCATGTAGCAATCATCTCAAATTACTGCCAGATTCTGCTAATCTGTGAGCACGTCTGCGCTCCACAGGCTCAACAGCTGATGAAACACCTCTGTGCCGAAATATACAAGATGTGATGAGGACCGATTTCAAAGTCTGCGGTATTTTTATATCTCAACCCACTTAGAAGAAGCAAATTTGAACAATATGTTGGCAAACAATCTTTAATAGCTTTGTTTACCTTATTGACATTAAAAAAAAACATCCACCGCTGCATATACTGTAAATATTTTTAAGCCAGATTACCGGTATGTTGCAGGAAATATGATTCCTTTAAATAAATTACAGTTGCTGGGTGCTTTTAAATGTTCTTCACATGTGTAAAATAAAAATAAAAAATTAACGTTACAGCATGCTTTCACAAATTAAGATGTTTTTCTTATATCTGCATATTAAAATGAGCATAAACAAAAATTGTTGGCCCATTTTGTCTTTATCCACGACTCTCCACAGAGATCCGTTGGAACATCTTTGGTTCAGCCAAGATTTCACCGTCGGATTATATTTTACAGCGAAGTAATAAAATGCCCAGGCACATCATTTTCTCAGGAGCAGTCAGGAGGAGATTCTCCCAGCGTTTCACTCTATTTGCTTTTGTGGCTCATTATTTTCTGCAGAAACGTTGCCAAAAACATGGCGGCTGATTCGGAAGGGTTGGTTTGTCTCTTTCAGACTATGCAGGCAGGTGTTAAGAGAGGGGGGGGGGGGGGGGGTTGTGGTGTGTGAAGACGAAGCAACCTTACCCACCCGCCATTTTTCTCAAGCAAACAAAATGATGGAAAATATTAACATGAATACTGGACAGAGAAGTAAAAATAGCAGCAAGGAGGGAAAACAGTCGTATTTAACAAGCTCCAGCTGAAGTAAAAACGGAAAATATAAAAATACCTGACTCTACTTGTTCCAAAGGAGTTTAACCTAAGAGTCCGTTCTCAGCTCGGTTTGGTAAAACACAGATAATATACTGTATTGGTGTAAAACTGAAGTTGAGAGCCTGTGTAGGACATCTTTACCTTTTTTTTTCCCAAACGTTCTTGTTTCTGTTCACTGGCATGAATTATTAAAGCAAATGCGGTGCAGGAGGAGACAGTAACGATGAATTTTAATAAAAATAGGAAAGTGTGGTCTAGTACGGTAAATTGTTCCTGAAGAAGCCCTCCTGTCGTATGCTAATAACAGCACAACAAATGAAAGCATTGTACCCGGGACGTGGAAGACTGAGAATTGGAAACTGGGAAATGAAATCTACGTAAAACACGCACTGGAGGCCCAGCTGTGATTTAATCACTCGGGAATAACAAGCTTTAGCAGAAACACACGTCCACAAGAGAGTCTCACCAGTCCAGTCTCATGTTCATGGCAATTACAGACGAAGTCGAAGGAGGCAAGCAAAGAAGTAATGCTCCTGAGAACTCATGAGTTACCATGGAAACATCTGCTTCTGAATGAATTGACTGGAAAATCGAGAGATAGAGTCCAAACTGAAGCATCAGCTACACAAACCTCCGTTTATCCCACCGGTAGGGGAAAAAAAACACTCAGCAATTCCTGCCTGTGCTCGCAGTAACAAACACCAACCATAAAGCCACACTTTGTTCAGTAAGCGCCATTTAGCAAAGACAAAAATAAATAAACATTTTAACATAAGTGTTACCGGCAAGTCAAAGTCCCTTCATAGCAATATCGGCGGTAAATGTTACATAGTTTGATCTAAAATAATATCAAATTATTTTCTACACAAGAACCAATGCTCTCAAACTGTCTCAGTGCAAATGAACAAATGTATTTATCATTTGTGATTAGAGTTCATAGACAATTGTTAATTTATCTTTTTAGATTTTCTTTCACTTTATTCTAACAACAATAATTTTCCCCATTAAAAACGTTGACTTGTAAAATAAAGTAAAACTTAAATCAAAACCCCAACATGTTTCGCCCTGTTTCATATTACTGGTACATAACAAATACTGGTAAATCATTTAAATGTAAATTTAATCAAAATAAAAACAGAAAATGGCATGATTTAATTGCTTTAAAATGTTATTTCGAGGTAAATACTTGCTCTAAGAAAAACACAAGCCAGTCTGTTGTACTATAGGCAGCTGTGTAGCCTGAGTAGAATACAAAACTATCATCATTAATATCTCAATTAAAACCACTTCCTAAATGAATTTAATTGTGAATATGAATTTAGTATATATTTTAAGAAATATTAATGTATAAGATTTCAGCAAAGAAAAAAAAGTGAACTTTTTCATTCAACCTTTATTTAGGCAGGTTAATCTCATTGAGCCTCGAGGACTCATTTACAA
>JARVLU010000528.1:16611290-16634751 GCA_031762415.1 Simpsonichthys santanae | reverse complement strand
ATATATAATGTATATACTGTATATATACTATATACTGTATATGCTTTTAAGCACTTAGAACAGTAATTATCCTCATAATTAAGTAACCAAGCAGCCTGATTACCATAATGAGATAATAATAATGGTGCTACTAAAATTAGGAATAAATAAATCAAGGGTGTCAATATATTGTCAGCGCAACATTCTAAAAATGCATTTAAAGTGTGAAACATTATGTAGGATCAATTACAGAGGACACTTTGAAAGTGGCTCAGAAATTAGCTTCTTATTTCCTGTCAGACAGGACGCCCAAAGTGTTCCAACTCCTGCACAATTACTTTTTGTCTGCCCCCTCCGTGTTCGCGAGGAGCTGAGCAAAATAGGTCATATTACCAAAAACAACGAGAGGGGGTGTGTTTGCAGGCCTGCTCTGTACAAGCCTCCATCTTTGGACTTTTATCTGTCATTCTGCCCAGTTATTCCATCTCAAAAGGACAGCGCTTTGCCCGTAAGCTACCACGCTGGCAAAGGTTGTTTTTGCTATCATTTTAATTTTCAGATTTTATTTTAACTAACCCATTTTAGGATGAAAACAGGTTATGAACTTTACACAAAAATTATAAAATCCAAATGCACTTCCACCTTGCATCTAAAAATTAAACAAAGACATGCAGTTGCAAAATTCCCCAGTAATTTGAGCCAACAATTAAAAAAAGCAGCAGGAAACCTTATCACTTAACATAGCAAAGGTAGGACGCTTTGCTAATTGGTATGCTAGAATTACTTGGCAAGAGTGTGACAACATGTGAAAGTGGTAGAACGTGTGCATTTGTAGTCCCGGTTCAGCGCTTTTCATTGTCTTTGTCCTTTGTCCAGTCTATCCGTCAAAGAAGGGTGTGTGCATGCATGGCTGCAGCCAAGTTTGCTGTCCTGCTAACTGAACTCAGTGATACCCCCTCAAAAACCCAATCAGCTGAAGAGTTACAACAACAGTCTATTAACTGTAAATATATCTAGGTCACAGCAGCTGCCTGGCTGGAAAGAGCAGCAGTGAACAGTGGAAGAGAGCCCAACCATCTAAAATAAAAAGAAGTTGCTGCTTCGGGGAGGTATAGTCTCGTGTTGAGATCACGCAAACCCTGTAAGATGAGCTTTGAACGACAAGCCAAACCTTTAAACGTTAGAAAATGTGCAGCCTGCTGCAAAAGTGTGTGGGCGCCAAGCGGAAAGGCCACATGGCCAGAGGAAGGTGTGTGAGCGCATGCTTACGAGTACGAGGAAAAACAGGCACTCAAACTCAGACAGCAACAAAACAAGGAGTGACTGTGCAAACTAAAAAATAAATAAAATAATAAAACAATTTTAAAATGAAACAAACAAAAAGAATCAAAACACTACAGATAAAATGAGTGGCTTCCGGCTTAGGGACTTTTTATGAGTGAAGCGTGACTTTGAACTGGTGAGGCAGCGAGAGCTGTGAGCTGGAGGGGGAAACAAGGCGCCATTTTGAAAAGAGAATTAGACGGAGTTGTTCTGCTACGTCTAAATCCTAACAGGCACCAGTGTGCGTGCAAGGCTAGCGTGTACCGTGTGCTTATTCCATGCATTACGTAGCACACGGTAATCCCCTAATCAAGACTCCCCACTTATTTCCCGTTGAAATAAAGAACGCGCACGCTTTACTACACAAGCCTGGTCTCTTTATCAGCTACAGCAATCAACAGCAACTCCAAGATGCCAACCGACTGGTTAATAAACCATGAACCAGTATTGATCTACACCATACCTACTTCTGTTAATACATTTATCAAGCAGCAGTCCTGCTTTGCTCTCAAAATTACTTCTAAACTACTGAATCTTCTCATCTTGGGGGAAAATAGTCGTTAATGACATTAGAGAAAATTCTTGACGTTATTTTTCTCAATCATGCAAATGCGACTCTGCATGCGGGCTGATTATTTTTTGATAACGCAACAAGGAGCAAGTTATTAGGCAATGTGAAAATGCAGATTGTAATTTGTCATGTGTCTTTTTGGCCAATAATAGAGACTGGCACATATGAATAAAGAAAAGTGAGACTAAATGCTAGCACATTTAGCAATGCTAAATGAATCCTTGAGGCTCATTGAGACTAACCTGTATAAATAAAGGTTGAATGAAAAAAAAGCACAGTGAGATCAATGTATCGTGTCTTTCTGAGGTGGTGGTGGTGGGTAATCTGCCTAGCTGAGTCATTGTGAGAGTTTGTTGATATATTTCACACACTGAAGTCCTTCATGTGTGAGCTATGTTTACACTCTTCCAAGCCATAAGACGTTCAGACATTTCCAGATGCATGTAAGACCCTTTTTTAAAGACAAGTAAGGAGTGTCCAGATGTGTGCAGAATATCATACAATGTGACCCGTAATGGTGAGGACTATGTTCAATACTGAATTTGTGAATTCTCCATCTCAAAAGCTTCAAAATCATGTGTTCTGCTGAAATTTGGTGATTTATCACCTGATCTGGCAACAAAGCTACGGTAGTTTTGCTTACACGGTCGATTTGAAAACTCATTAGAAACTCCAGCCCTTTATTTAAAAAGAGAAATCCCCAAGCTTCCAAATGATGTCAAACATTACACAAAGGGATTTCCAGGCATTACAGCAGCCAACAATTATATTCTAATTTCAAAAGCAGTTATGTTGTTTTAAAACAAGGGATTATTACTGAAGACTGACCTGTTAGAAAACTTCAATTTAAAGGCTGATTAGAAAGATTATGTGCCATTTTAGTCACTAGGATTGCTGTCTTTAAGTAATATTTTGATGCAAATCTCAGTCACTTATTTTGCACTGCAACCTGTGCAAATTCAGAATCAGAATCAGCTTTATTGTCATTGCACAGTTAAGTACAGCAAAATTACGTTCCATACAGCCGTTCAAAGGGTAGGCGAAAGTGTACCGCCTTATCCTACTATCTACTAATCCAACTCATTTTGCCAACTCGGGTCACACAAAAGTCCGAATGCATTAAGAAAGCGAATCATAAACTTTTAGAACTTGTATACTTAAAAACAACATACAGCATTCTGGCTTAAAAAAATATATTGTGTCCTACACTAAGCTTGTTGTAGCAGTTGCTGCTGCATCTTAATTTTCCATATTGGTAACTGATAAAAGTATGCAAAATATTGGCCAATTATCTGTCTATTCTTTGTTGAACATTTTAAATAACAAAAGATGTATACATAGTAGATCTTTTCTACTCACAGTATCAGATAAATTCACTAATTTACTGTGTGGTTTATACCAGAAAGAATGTAATTTGTTTAACTGTAGCAAAACAAATATATTGACATTTTAGTCATGTATTCCAGTGTACAGTAGGTCTGTCGCAATAAACAATAAATCAATTAATCGCATGATAAATGAATATTATCAATCTCATTTTCATTTATCAGCTTCATCATTTCTTCGTGTCCCTCTCTTTCTACTGAAGACAATGGATGACAAAAGGCTCAGCTCCAGTGATCTTCACTGACCTCTTCTTTCGTCTTTCCTCTTTAAATTCTGTTTTAACCGTCCACAATCGTGTTTTTGGATCGTTAAGAGTGGCTAAGCAGAGAAGCTAAGCTACAAGCTAAGCTAACAGGCTGAAGTCGGGAAAAAACCCTCTGTCTTTTTGTCAAAGCACCAAATTTCACGGTTGAAACTCGTGCCTTTGTGTAAAAAATTGTTTTTCTCTGCAAAAAGAAGGTGAGAACTTGTTTACTGATTTTATTAAAAGCTTTGTGACAAATGTTATGCTAAAGAGCTCAAACCACACCAAGCGTGACACGTCTGCCATTTTGAAACTGAAAAAAGTAAGGAGAGATAGCACATGTCCCATTTTTCTTACAGTCACAATGCTCGCTACCTCACTATCCATCCTTGGGTTCAAACATTCTTATACTGCTATCCAGTAGTCAAATAAGGTACTACACACAAAAATTTACCACAATTTCTTCTTAAAATTGACAATTACTAATTATTGTCAAATTTCAAACAACATTATCGTTTATCGCAATAATTTCTGAGACAATTAATCGCCCAGTAAAAGTTATCGTGACAAGCCTAGTGTACAGTAAAAAAGTATGTTAATAAGCAAAAACACTTCTTTTTTTTTAAATAAGCCAAGTTGATTGTGCATATTGGTGATTTTTAACGTTTGTATTTGGCTTAAATGTAATTTATAAATACTAAACCACTGTCTTCCACATATGACAAATTAACAACAGTATTAGTGTAAGCACACTAAAGCATGCCTCTGAAACATGCTACACATTCAGGCATGTGTCTGCTGCTGTACAACACAGCAAATAACATAACCTGTCCTCATAATGCAATATGAGGACATGATTGTTTACAGCAGACTCATTCTCACATGAGCAACGCGGTGACAACAGTGTGTAAACAAATACTGTATACTCGCTTTAAGGCACGTGTAGCCTATAATTTATGTCAACATACTGAGGCACTTTTAGAGACGTGCATATGGTTATATTATGGGTTTAAAATGGTGCACACGGTTGAGTTTTGAGGGCTTCTCGTTTGCAGTGCACTACTTTGGTCGACATGTGGAAACAGAGCGCGTTCTTCTTTTTGTCTGCTGGCAATGTAAACAAACACGTCCCCATGGCGGTAGGACATTTGTTGCACGCTAGTCTTCCTCAGCAGCAACTTGAGAAAAAAAAAAACTGACATGCGAATGCATGCATTCACATTTTCCCAAAGGATGGCAACCCCGCGCTCTTGCGCAAGAACTATTGGCGAATTCCTACCAAAACAGGAAGCTGGTTCCAAAAAACGGCTCAACAACACAAGAGAAGACCACTCACTCGCTCCGCCAGCTTTTAGCCCTGTCAAAAACTGTCCGCTGCATGAAGAGCGAACAAAGAAATGAGCTTTACCTGCTTCCCTCGGTAGAAGAGGCGCTGCTGCTGGGGGCTCACATTGAATATGTCTTGTATTTTCAACCGTAAAGACTCAATTTTGGTCAATCTAGAAAGGTCCTCAACGGTTCGCGTCTCCTTCCCGTCTATGGTTCGAACCTGGATCCACATCGCTGCGCCGCCCTGCTACGCCTCGAATCAATAACAGATTAAGGCGTTTTTGTGGATCGGAATGTGCCCTAAAAGCGCAAACGAGAGGGAATTCAACAATTTTGGGGGTCCATTGCGTTTTCCTCTGCAGAGGTAACGTCGGACTGTGGCTCTCGCGCAGGACGGAGTCGTCTCGCATGAGGTCGCGGCGCCAAGCAAATCTCGCGAAGTAATGCTAAGCTAACACACGGCAAGCTAAGCTAACACTAGCTTACGCTAGCAAACAGTTAACGCTACATGCTAAGCTAGCGCCGTGTGTAGTTAAAGGCACAACTCCCTCCCAATTAAAAACATTACGTATTGCATTATAGTCTTATTACAACATAGCATTTTGATAGTATGTTTTCATTGCTTATGACTTGAGAACGTTTGCAGCGTGGAATAGTCATATTACAAGAGTGCATACATTTTAGGAGCACATTATTAAGACAGAAACACAACATGGAATTTGGAAATAAACTTGTTAATTTAGGTCCAAAATCTCTGTTTTCTAACTTAATTTAAAACCATCCATCCACATGTTGAGTTGATAATCAACCCACACTACAACACGGACAATTTAGATATTTATCTATTTTTTATAAAACAGACAAATATTTTTAATCCTTTGGCCAACTATATATTGTAAACAATTTAATACAGTAAACATATTATACTGTATTTTTTATTTATTTTTAATTTTTACAAATTTGCAGTATAATGGTATTTTTCACTAATCTGACAGAATTTTTTTTAGCCTGGCATCACCTCTCAGTTAAGGTAGAATCACAGTAAAGCAGAGGCCCCTGGCGGTATAACTGCTTAATTAACATTTGTCCCAGCTGGATGTCTTTTGTCACAATCTATTTTGCTTGTTTTTCTGGCAGTCTTTCATTTGGCTTTGTGGCAGTGAATTTTACTCAACAAACACAGGGCCACTGTTTTAAAATATTCAATCAACAACCTCAGCCTTTCAGCTGAAGCTCTTACGTGTCTGTTAAAATTAGAATCTATCTGACAAAATAGAATATGTTACTGAGAAACAAAAGTACGGTTTAAAATAATGATTCCTGGGCAGTTTTTATTTTGAAAAGTTTATTTGTAATAAAATGATGGTGTTAGGTTATATGGCTTTTTAGCATATTTATGACAAATAAACTCTTCAAAAGAGCTTTGACAAGCCTTTATCACTATAAAAAAGTTTTTTTTTTTTTCTTTTAACATATAATGAATAATTCATTTCTGCCACACTGGAGGGAAAAAAGATAATCTAAGTCAAAATTATAAGATGCCGCCTTAAAATTATGACCTAGCATTATAATTATGACTAAGCATCTTGTAAATATGGGATGTGATCTCATATTTATATTCTGTCATAATTATGATAAACTATGTCATAGATATGAGGATATATATAATAATTTTTTTATATCATAAAATGTGTTTTAATTATCTTTTTTTTTTTTTTTTTTTTTTCATAAAATACGGGACATATTTTACTTTGTACACACCTGAGTAAGTATGAGATCCTATTTGATCATTTTCAGAAGTTTAGTCATATTTTTAAAATACTATCTTATAATTATGAGGTAATGTCTCAAAAATATAATTTTCATTCTCTCATATTATGGAAATACTGTCAATATTTTTCATGCTAAGAAGTGTTTTTATACTTATGGTACCCGAAGGCAACAGAAATTAATATTTAACAAAGTTATGGTTGCAGCGACATCTAGTGGTTAAAGTGGAGAAGTAATTTTAAATAAAACTGTTGCCTTTATCCTCTTTGACAAACTGAAATACTGTACGCTTTATCTCACCACGTATCATTTATGTCATAAAAGCCAGATGTTGCTTAATAATTGTTGTGCACGATAGTACAGTTCGACGCAATACGGAGAAGCAGCAGGTTACGTCAGGCTGCTCACATCGGGTACACGCAGTGTGGAAGTGGGCATCTGGTGGAGTGGATGGTTCATTTGTCTTTACGCGACCCGAGGACTAATCAGCTTGGCTTCTGTGCGCGACACGGTGCAGATTTCTCTCCAAAGTGAACGTACAGACTGTCACATGCTACGGGAAGCTGTAAACTTGACAACATGTAGTTAGCGGGGTAGCTAGAGATAATTGTCAATCGGCTAGTTACTTCGCCTAAAGCGCTATTAGCTTCCCTGCTGCCACTGACATCACTCCGTGCGATGACGGCATTGACAAGTCTGCGTAACTTTTCATCTTCTGGACATCAGACCGATCGAAGGGAATAATATGGATAGTGAACGCAGTAATTGCAGGCCTCAAATTGGAAACAATAGCCAGCTAACCCAGCTAGCAAAGCTGTCGTAGCTGCTAAGCTTGCTAAAGCTGCGAGGAGCAGCACTGATAAGGTATGTTGTTGAATCCTGCTGCCTCTGGTCACTTCGTTTGGTCCTGTTTTTGCACGTGATCCGGAAAATAAATCTTTTCAAGGGAGATTTCTCCACGAGCGAGCAAAACAAACTTGTTTACTTGCTTTGGCAAGACGTTAGCTAGCTAGTTGTTGCTAACTCCAAGCTAATGAGCCAATAATTAAAGGGAAAAAGGTAGTTGCAAAGTTTCAGGAGTTGGGTAAAGTAGCTACATTTAGTTTGGACTTGATCACGTGTGCTCATCCTGTTCGTATTAATATAACCTCCATATGACATCAAATCATTATTGGTAGCAGCTACTCTTTTAATATTTGCTGTGATTTTATTTGAACTTGGAGAATTGTGTTTCACAAAACCTAGATAAGGGATTAAGCCGAGATGTTCTGGTCTTCATGACATACTCTTATCAATCGCAGGGACACAAGTTATCATGGTGATTTATTCTGTGGAGTTAGCCTGCTTAGATCAGGCTAACAGCCTGGCTTTGATAACCCTGGAGTGTGTTATGAGGAGTCACCCTGATAAGAAATGTTTATAGCACACTTGATTTACGTTTTCATTCATTTGTAGAGTATAGTTGGCTTTTAATGACATTTGTTTATTCCTTTAGGTGCTTGTGCTGTGGCTCTCGACAACATGACAAACCAAATCACGGCCGGTTGTAGCCAGCAATGGTTCCTCAACCAAGATCTGACTGTGACAAACCAAAACCCAGCAGCTCAGCAGCCCACCTCTCGCAACATATCCTCACAATCCAAATGGATGTGCAGAGACCCCGACCTGGTTGTGTCAGAAGACGGGCTCAGCAATGGCGCCTGCGAAGCTGAGGCTCTGGTGTCATTACATTGTTCTGGCAGCAGTGAATGTGTTACTGCTGGGGATGAGCGCCTTGCTCCGAGCAACAACAGCATGTCAACGTTTTCTGACAGTGACCTCTTTCTGCCTGAGGTCTGCATTTCTACCAACAAAGATAGCATTGAAGATGATATGAACTATGAGGTCCAGCAAGCCTATAAGATTTTCACTACTATTCTCTTGGACAAACACAAAGCAATCACCAGCCAGTTCCTTCACCCTATTGGCCACCATGAGGCCAAGCATGGTATCGGAGGGGTTCATTCACAACTTAAGCAGTCAATGTGCTTGCAGAGGATAAAAGAGAAGTTTATCAACCAGGAATTTGAGACAATAACAGAGTTTGTTGCAGACTTCAGGCTCATGTTGGAGAATTGTTACCGCTATCATGGAGTAGACCACTGGATCTCTAAACAAGCTCAAAAGCTGGAAACTATGCTGGAACAGAAGCTTACATTGCTTTCCAGGTAAGAATACACAAGTTGCAAACATTCTGAAACAAACTGTTCTGCTGACAAATTTTCTAAATAATTTTTGCTGGTTTTCTGAGATAAATAAGAAGTAATGTTGCTGATATAACTGGATATGTCTTAATACAGTGTGTGACTATATATATTTTTTAAAACATGAATCTATGCTAATTTTTGTGTGTGTGTGTGTGTGAAAAATAATTTTATAATGGAGTAGAAATGTACATTATGATTAAAAAGAGAAGCAAACTTAATTCTTGAGAACAATTTGGAATTTCAAAGCAGACAATGATATGGAAAATTAATAAAAACATATATATTTAGCTTGAGGTGACAACGCAGACTCGCATTGATGAGAACTGCATTGATGCTGTCACTGGCAACGGTTGTTAAGCAGCTTCAGTCATTTTGCATAATCACGTTTATCAAAATAGGACTCTACGAGAGAAAACAACACTGGCTGTGACATCTAAAGGACGTTTCGGCACAGAGGAAGAGCGAGGCTCGGGGGGCACCTCAACGAGGAGAAGACCGCCATCTCGTAACCATCCCACCTTGACTGGTCATGAGTCTGTCATGGTGCAGAAGCTGCGCCTGGAGGAACAACAGAGGGCCAAGGAGGAGAAGAGGTTAGTGGGTATTTGAGATAAACGTGTGTGTGTTATAAGTTGTTTTTAAGTTAAATCAGTTAATCACTTATATGCACTGCCATTTTTCAGGCAACGTGAGCTTGAGAAGAAAGAGGCAGAAGAAATATCAGCCAAAGAGGTGGAGGAGTGGGAGCAGAGCTTGCTGTCGCAGGCTTTCCCCCACACAGTGGACACCCTGTGGGAACTCCCTGCTATCGGACACTTCCTTTGCCTTGCCCAGACTGCGCTCAATCTTCCAGAAATAGTATTTTTTGAGCTGGAGCGTTGTTTGCTCATGCCACGCTGCAGCTTGCTCCTGTCCAAAATCATGTCCTCCCTGCTGTTCCCACCACAGCGCAGGGCCGCTCTGCACCGCCGGTCTGCACTGCCTTACCGTCGCTGGGAGTCAGAGCTGAGGCAGCGCGTTATGGGCTGGTATCGAACTGTCGGCGCTTCCCGTGAACAGCCACGTCGTGCTGAGCAGCTGGGACTTTGTCACCAGTTTTTCAGCACCTTGGGGGAGGTTAGTCCTTTGGAGGAGAAACCCTTTCATTTGTTGCCTTTCTACCAGCAGGTTTGGCTTCTGAAGGGACTGTGTGACAATGTGTACGAGACGCAGAAGGACGTACAGGATGCCGTGCTGGCCCAACCCATTCATGAATGCAGGGAGTCTATTTTGGGCTATGACAGCAAAGAGAACGCATACATACATTTTCCACATTTCTGTGGAGCGGACCTGAGAATCTATTGCCAGAGTCCCAGCTCACCTCCAACCTTTCCTTTCCCCTCTGTTCTGGTGAAAAGAGTTGAAACTGAGCAAGGAACGGAGGGTGAAGAGTCAGATGCAATAAAGAAGGAGGCAGATAATACTGAGATTGTCTGTGATGGTGCCTTGTTGGACACAGGAAAGAGTAGAGACTTTGGAAAAAGAACAACAGAGACACCTGGAGTTTTCAAAAAAGAGAAGGGGAATAAAGAGGAAGATAAACAAAGGTTTCAGACATGGTCAATGGTGAAAGAAGTGCCTAAATCAGGATCCTCTCATGGAAACTCCTGCGAAAACTTTAAGTTAGATGTAAAACTACACACAAACTCTTTATTTCTTACAGACAGACACATTGTTAGAGAGGATGATGTGAAAATGAACTTGAAACAAGAATTTTCGAATTTAGAGCAGCAATCTAAGCAGAAGCGGGTCTTCTTATTGGGTTCAGAACGCACCATTCAAGCAGAAACACAAGATCCTTGTTTGAATGTTGGAGAGCACAGCTACACAGGCCGGTCACCTGCTTCCTCAGTGAACCTGGGGTCTCCAACTAAATTTGTGGATGTCAAAATAGAGGACATAAGTCCCAGTCAGGGTCACCAAACTTCTCCCTGTCTAGACTGTTGTAAAAGCAAAACTGGTCATGCAAATTCTACAAAAGACAACTGCTGCGGTGCATCTGGACTAGCAGCTCAGTTGTCTTCTGAGAGTACTCAAAACTCAAGTGAGGAGTGGGTGAATGACAAGATCTGTGCTAAAAAAAAGAAGCGGAAGCAAGTTGGTCAGTTAGTGGGGCTAAAAAGAGAGCACATGCACCTACAGCATGTGGACAGGATGAGGCTGTCCCAAGATGATCCTGCCAAGTCTGCGATTCGAAGAGTTGCAACAACAATTAGGAGGACGGACAAAAAGAAAATGCATAAAATGGGTAAGAAAATGTAAATCTATTTGTTTTGGATTACCTTAAGTTTTTTTTTTCCACCACCATCAAGCATTCCTTCATGTTTCTGTTACTTTTGCTTACAGAGAAAAAACCTGAAACTTTGAGGAAAACTAAAGATGAGACTCAACCTGCAACATCATTTAAGGTAGCTGCACAGTTGCACAACCCCTAAATAAGACAAAATATAGAAATAAAGCTGTGTTACATTTACTTATTGCAAATTGTATGAACCTATAGGGTTCCCAGCAACTCTGGAAATTAGGGAAAACCTAGAAAATTACTTTACATTTTCCAGACAGGGAAAACTCAAAGAATTTGAGTAAAACATCTAAAATCAGGGAAAACTCTGGGAATTTAAACACTTACCTGCTGATTAAAAGATTATCTTTCTGATGTTTTGAATTGTATTGAGTCTGTGTTCTGCTTCTACAGTCTACATAATACATGTATTTTTGTTGATTGACTATGGTGACTTTAATATCTGATGTTATATAATATACCTAATTATTAGGAATGATTACCATATGCACGTACCATAGTCTACAGTATATTTACCGTCATTTCTGAACATGTTTCTGCCCGCCGTTTAAGGCCCTAAGTTCTGAGTATTTCATGTGACTGAAATATCTCCTGGAATTTCAGGATTTAATCAAGGAAAATCAGGAATTTTTTTTTTCATGAAATTTTAGGAACCCTGGCCTGAGATATTTCATGAACAAGTTTTCAGCCTCATATTATTCAATAGAAGTCCATTCCTGGATTTCAGTCTGAAGATGTTCCAAAAATATTTGTGACATTAGAATTTTAATTTTTGGGATGTAATCTATCAAAAAGCATTAGTTTCTTTAAAAAAAAAAGTGATTAAAAATGTTATGGCAATAAATGTTTCCTCCCTTGTGTGATAGTCTATCATAGCTGCTTCTAAAACCTTAAAGAAGCTGATGAGAACTCTGGACAAGGTTAACATTGGGCTGCTTTTTTTGGACTGTGAAGATTTAATGGTATTTGTGAATACCAACTTTATGAATACACAACTTCTCCTCCTCCACCATAACCCTCAGTACTGGCTCCCCCCAGGGCTGTGTGCTGAGCCCCCTCCTGTTCACTCTGCTCACGTATGACTGCACACCTACCCATCCAGGCTGTCATGTTTTAAAGTTTGCAGACAATACAGTGGTGGTTGGATGCATCACAAACAATGATGAGTCCAGATACAGGCAGGAGGTGGAACACCTGGAGAGCTGCTGCAGGAAGAACAACCTTCACATCAATGTGAAGAAGACGAAGGAGATGGTTGTGGACTTCAGACGGAACAAACACACCTACCTCACCCCCCCCCCACCCCCCCCCCCCCACACACACAATTATAAGAGAATCTGTGGTTGAATTTGTCTCCATCTACAAGTACTTTGGTGTGCAAAGTATCTGCCTTGAGTTACTGTATCTACTAATATTGGCCCTTGTCTTGGACCAAGTTTTTAATTTCCCCCATTTTGTAACCAAGGTCGACACCCCTGCAACACTACGGTGCTTAAAAGGTGTTTCCTAAAGTAATCCCATGTCCATGTTATTGTATTAGCCACTGATGATTAAAAACAGACCAAAAATGCAAAAATAAGTGTGTGCTGATTAATAAGGTGTATTTAATGAGACAAAACAATGTATTTATTTATTTATAAACCACTGCTTTAAAATATGTGTGTTAACCACATGGTTTCAGCTTTTTCTGATTCAGAATTATTCTTTTTAATGTTGTATTGTGCATTTGAAATAATATTTCTTTAAACTGACTCAAAACTTTTTTACTTCTTATTCTTGCCATGTTGTTTTTGTCATATGTAGCTGGTTTGCAGCAACCTAGATGAACTGCGAGAGCTGATCAGTAGGACTGAAGATGAGCTTGATGAACTGGAGAGCATGAAAAAGAAACTGGTAGGTGACAACTATGCATCTGTTAAAGGTGATTTACTCTCATCATGTTCTAGAAAATGTAAAGTTCAACTTCTAAGAAGGCTTTACCTTCTGTTTACATTATTTTTATTTATTTTTATGTTTGTATTTGAACCCACAGGGTCGGTGGTACTATAAGAAAGAAGCAGTGAAAGAACTCCACAGCACTCTAATCAGACTTTTGAACGAACTTTTACCTTGGGAACCAAAACTTGTTAAGGCCTACCAAAGAAACAGGTTTGAAATTTTAACAGACTGATGACATTGTTATTAGCATCTGAATAATGTACAGAAAAATCACTATTCTTGCGCAACTTGCTTAAATACCTGTTTGTAATGTAATTGTCCATTGCTAAAATTTAAGACATTTTCAATTATTTTGTTTCTCCAACACAGGCTTCGTTTAAAGAAGGAGTTTGATGATTTCAAGAAGCATCCAGAGTACAATAACTTTGTGCGTGAGGAGTGTGTTTCATCGTCGTCGTCATCAGATGATGATGAGGATGATGATGACGGGAGAGATTTGGAGGATGGTTGTGGAGAATTAGAAGAGGAGGATCAGGAGCATGTTCCCAGAGGCCTTTGGAGTGGAGGTAAAGTAAATAAACTTGAATTACTAATGTTCATATTTTTGTTGCTGTAATAAAAGATTAAAGTTGTTATTTGCTGGACTTAACTTCAGTAGTGAGGATGTTGTAATGCACCAACAACTGGCCAGTGACTGAATTAAAACAGTTACAATTTATAAGTTAAACTGGCAACTAGACTATCACTTGTCAGCTATTATTTGAACTCACAAGAGACAAGATTTGCAATTTGTGCAAACATTTGGTTAATTTTTGTCAGAAAAGGTCTATGCAGCACAAAAAAGACACATAGCATTAAAAGTTAAGGAGACGTTGACAAGAATAAATTTTAATAATCATACCTTTATTTTTGCAGTAGAGAGATGTGTCTGTGTCAACATGTAATTATTTATATTAAGTCTTAAGTAATTTTTAAAATGAATCTATTGAATTTAAAAATGTATTTTAGCAGGTTTGTTAATTAGAACATTAATATTTGCTGACCAGCTTTAAAATATTTGGAGTCAGACAATTTTTTTTTTTACATTTTAAAATATTACAATTTTCATCTATGTTTTTTGTTGTCTTTGAAGCTTGGCACAGCCAAAGAAGCCATTGTGGTCGTATTTGTGCAAGCATTTGATGTGTGATAACATCGTACAGAAACTCGAATATAATTTATCGACAAAACACTAATAATCGTTTTTATGTTTTAGCAATCACCAGAGAATTTGGTGCTGAGCCTGCTGCAGAAGAACCCACTCTGGCCAAAGAGAAAGATGTAGGTCTGTTGCCAAGAATTCAAGGTGCTGGCACCAATATTCCTTCTGCGGAGTCGAGGGGAGAGTTGCAATCTGTGTTGGTCCCAACAAGTCAATCCAAGGATTCATCATGGGCAACAAACATACCAGCACATAATACAGTTTCACCCACATATCCCGCCCTGATCCCACACTTTGGACTACCCAAGGGCTACACGCCCATCCCTACGCTGCTGGCTAAGAGTGTGGGAAACAAAGTGACCTTGATGAAAAGACCAACTGCTTTCCCAGGTTTGTCCAGCGTAGATGGACAGAGAAAGGAGTCTTTGGTTTCGCTGCCTACCTCTTTAATGACAAACCTAAAAGTTTCAAAAGCACAAAGTTTTCCATCCAGTCACCAAGATAACTTGCAGAAAATACCATTACAAACACCCCAGCAGACACAAGTCCATGAGCAGCCAGATATAAAAATGGCATCTCTTCTTAAAACACCACAGGCTAAATCATGCCAGACTGAGCCAAAAAGTCCTATTCAAGTGGTGTATAAGGCACCCGAGGGACTGAGTCACCTTGTAAGAAAAGACAGTGGCAGCCAAGTCAGGATGTCTGTTCATTCTATTGTAGACCAGAATGCTGCAACAAAGGTTATGCAACAAGTAGTGTTTCTACCTTCTAACCTTCTCATTCAAAAGACTGAAGCAAAGACAGCAAATGTAAATCCAGAACAAACCAAGAGCATTCAGGTTCCAGTTTCTAAGGTGGCCAGCCCTGTGTGTATATCAACCGATGTCTCTGGATTTAGCATTCCTGAAAGTAAAATCCCTGTTCAACAGTTGGACCTGATAAAAGATGCCAAAACAGGGAAAAATCCTATTTTCTCTTTCACCCCTCGTTTGCAAAGAGGGCCTCTAAACATGTCAGGATGTAAGGAATCACAAACTTGCAGTATTCAAACCAACGCACCAAAAGGTAGCATGACAACTTCTTCAACCATCACAACTCATTCCAGAGCTGTTTTTACTGATAGTGTTACATTTACAGAACCTAAACAGGAGCTTAAGACTGTGTGTATCCGTGACTCCCAGTCTATCTTGGTAACAACTAGAGGAGGAAACACAGGCATCGTCAAAGTCCAGGCATCCTCAGACCAGAATTTACTTGGGTCTTTCCCTACCAGTCCAGTTATCACTATTTCTCCTCAGTTAAAAGCCTTCCTTGTATCTAAGACAGCCACTTTGTCCCCCTCTCAGACATCACCTACTGTCCCAGCAGAGACAAGCATCTCAATGGCCCAAACCCAAAAGCAGGCTCCCAAATTGATGCTCACTACAGGAACAAGTAGCATTCCTTTAAATGGCCCAGAACACCAAACAGGCACTGCTATTGCTTTGAGTCAAGGCTCTAGCTTTTCAACTGCTGAAACAAATCTGTCTCAACTGGTGCACACAGCTTCTTCTGGCTCTATGTTTTCAGTTTCAACAATAAAAAATGTTGTTGCCGTTCCATCATCAAGTAGCTCTGGTGTTTCTCCAGTTCTCACAGAAGAGTTTTTAAGCAAGACTGGTGTGAAACGTGCCGGTACAGATGGGAGCTCCCATGTTACTAAATACATTTTAGTCGCTCCATCTTCCTCCTCAACATCAAGCAAAGCAACACCAAAAAGCGCACCCTCTTCCTCAAAGTCGTTTACCAGTTCAAGAATGATGCTCGCAGGCCAACCCATGGTGACCTCATCTACCAGCTTCATGGGACACTTACCAAAGCCACTGGTGACAACTGGGAGCGGACAGACATTGAACTCTTCAATAACTGGCCAAACTCCAAAGATGGGATCAAGTTCAGCTCAGCCTGTTTGCAGTGTCACCTCAGAGGCATTGTCCAAGACCACCACCAACACTCTGCCTGCAGGTAAGTTTTGTGTATACAGTAAACTTTGTATGGGAATGGATTATTTTTGTCCTTGTTCAGATTAGATTAAACAACAATGGGCATCATGTAGTCTGACCTCACTCAAAATTTTACAAACAAAACTGGACTCCTAT
This sequence comes from Simpsonichthys santanae, assembly GCA_031762415.1. NCBI lineage: Eukaryota > Metazoa > Chordata > Actinopteri > Cyprinodontiformes > Rivulidae > Simpsonichthys > Simpsonichthys santanae. The sequence continues at coordinate 16,618,282 of JARVLU010000528.1, read as the reverse complement.
TTTGTATTTGAAGGTGTTTTACTTCCCATCCAGTGAAGTAAAACACCTTCAACTACAAAGTAAAAGTCCAGTTGTCTTATTTTTAATGTCCTGGACGACTTAGAATCTACACTAGGATGTAGCTGGAGGAATGAGAAGCTGTTTTTTATGTCATTGTACTGAACTGTATTTACAGTTACCTAAAAACTCAATCAGAATCAGTATTGCATGAAATAGACAGTTTTAAGGTTATTAATTAAACTTTATTTTGTTACCAGGTGTTGGAATCCAGTTGACAGGAAAGACTACATCTATTGGGCAGACAATTGGTGCACTGTCATATTCTCCTTCACTGACCATGCCAGTGTCCGCAATAGGAACCAGCTTTTCAGCAGCTGCCACCACCACTGGACTGGTCCCATACACAACCGTAATAACTGCCACAAGCTGTTCATCCCAGCTTGATTCTCACAGCTCTCTTACCACCAGCTCGCCACTCCATGGTACACCCTTGGTTTCTGTTATCGCTCAGACAAGCTGTTCTAATTCTACTGCTCTCACCTCACTAACAGGAAATAAGAACAAGAAGGACTCTGGTATACTTGCAGGTACCTCGTCCAACAGCTTTCCTGCTGAAGTAACCATTGCTACTGCGAGTAGCTCAGCCCAAATGCAAATTCCTGTTCCTAACCAAAAGTCCCTATATTTTACAAGCAGTGTTCATGAGGAGAACACTTCTTTATTATCTTCTCAACTTGCCAGTAATAAAACTCAAACCACCTTCTCTACACCATCCGCTTGCACTCCAGTCACCACCTCCACCACTGGCACAGTTCAGCAGAGGATAATCATCAACACCTCTACGCAACTTACTGCTGGCACACAGATCTTCCTGAACAATTCACGCTTTGTAGTCCCTCCCCAGGGTTTGGGTCCAGGCAGCCATGTCCTTATCATCTCTAGCCCTGCACCACCAGTGCCTACCACCACTCCTATTAGCACTAGATCACCATTAGCTCCCAAAGGGGCAAGTCCTGTCAATGTTGTACCTCGAGCATCAGTTTTGTCCCAGTCTACAGCTAGGCTGCCTAGTGTGCCAGCTTCTCCTTTTGTAGCATGTGCGCCTAATGTTTGTCCGCCTTTGATGGGAAGCACTTCACATGTCGTGCCATTCAGACTTACAGGAACACCTGGCTTAGGCTCAACACTGATACCCAGCAAAACAAATGTATCGGCCCTTCCTAGGTTTCCATTTGGTCATACAGGTAACTTTGGATTATCTCCTGTTTGTACACCCACTTTGGTCTCTTCCTCACCAAGGTTGGACAGTGTACCATCCATAGTTCCCCCAGTAAAAACTAGTGTCCCTGCTTTTATTTCAGCACCAGCTACAATCAGGATAGGTGCTGTTACAGCTACACAGGCAAAATCTTCATTCACCTTATCATCTGCAACATCAACTGCCTTGCCCAAATTGTCAGGATCTTTATCATCTTTACCTGTATTACCCAGCTCTTCAACAGGTGCCTTGTGTAGCCCTGTCATACCAGTTTCTGTACCCCACTCTTCAGCTGCAGCTTCAAAAGTAACAGACACACCAGCTTTGCATGACTATCTTCCCAGCCAGCAGATGGTTGCAGTGACTACTACTGAATCTTCAATACAGCCAGAGCAGACAAAAGTTGAAGTCGCAGGACCCTCAACTGTTTGTCCACAGGGTTCAGAGCAAACTGGACTGGACAACACTTCACACAAAGAGCAGATGCCAGTTATGCAAGCAGTGCTTTCTGGTACAAGGACACAGGTACTGCCAACAGTGGCTATCCCACCAATCATAAGTGCAGCATCCAGGATGCAAGCGCTACCCAATGCTACTGTTCCACATGTTGGAAGCACTGTCGGCACCTTTGAAGTGGCACCTGCAATACCAAGTTCAGCTCAAGCAATCACTTCTCAAACTCAAACACCGTACACACACCTGTCATACTGACCAATACAGTGCTTAGAAATGACTTTGTGCAGACCTCAGCCTTGGATATGGATGCCAGTGTACTATCCAAGCTGCTCATTAGTCCGGATGGTGCTGTTTTGAACACTGATCAGTGCCAGGTTAATTCAGCAGAGCTGACAGACTGTCCCAGTCTTAATGCACTGGTGGTTTCCTCCAATGGTTCGAGTGGAGCCCTATAAACACATGATTCCACTTTACAGTCTCCTTAGTAGACGGACCCACCAGAACAACACTGATCCTGCTATGAAAGTCCAGATACAGTTTTCCACTTGCCTAATTTTGACAGGACTCATGTTGCATCCAGTAATTGCTATACATGTATTTTGATTCTTTCACATTTTGAACAGATTTTAACCTCTGGCTTAGATAATCTTTTCATATAAACTTGTGTTAACTACACATACTGAAACTGCATACTGTGATGGGTTTCTCATATAAAAACTGAGATTATCCTGATTTGAATGTTGTGATCTTTTAGATATTGGCGGCCAGTAAATTACAACAAATCAGTAAAGTGTGAAAGTGAAATAAAATTTCAAGATGAGCATTTTTCTGTTTTTAATGTAAATACAGCTTTAAGACCTGTTTCTTGGTTTGATTCATTCATTCGTACAAGTTGGTCTGTCATCGGATCATCAATGTCCAATTTTTTCAAATAGTAGTTTGAAAACTACATTCTCGTTTTTCTAGAAACAAATCTTATAGGGGAATTTTTACTACATGTTTGAATCCATGTAAATGTTTTAGAGTCACATTTATTTATTTTTACCATATAGATTTTTCAAAAATATATTTACTAGGTGCATTTTCATTTAACATCTGTGGACATTTCTGCATGGAAATAAACAATGCAACTGTCCCGAACAAGCGTGCTTGGTTTTTTTTTATTTTTTCATTTTCACAGAATTGTGAAATCATTTTGTGTCCTGGAAGGAAGCTTATTATTTTTCAGTGGAAATTGTTTATTCATGTGTAAAGTGATTTTTACAAAGTAAGTTGTACAATATTTGTTGCTCATATCTTTGTATTTAGCTATAATGCATTATGTTGACAGTAGCATGTACTTTCATTAGACAATAGTTTAAATTCTGAGGATGGCCTTTCCCCATTTTTCTGTAGATATCTTGACATTCCTCCTTTAGGGTGAGTAGGGAGGTGGCAGTTGTTCTGAAGGCATCTTTTCATAGGCCGGAGGGGCATTAGGAATCTAGAGAAGAGCACATCAAGAACGTATAAGATCAATGAGTTGTTGCTGAAAGTCAATTTTTACAATGTAATGAAACGTTTTTAGTTTCATCCAATGTGAACTATTCAAATTACACATATTTCTCAGGATTACAAACAGTAAAAGTGAGTTGATATAGTTTTTTTTTTTTTTTTAATTTACATATGAATGGGCTTACACATAACTTGGGAACGAGATGTTTTTAATCACTTTGCCTAGTTTGGTGACAAAATAATCTCCCTCGTGCATCGAAGTGCATTGCATTAGCTTGACATGCCCTTAAGCACACAGAACTCTGCAGTTTGTTCTGAACAAGTGCTCTCTGTAATGAACATCAGTAAACGGCCAACTGGTGTACACGAACATCTAAACAGAACTAAGTACCACTTTGTAGAGACAGTGTTTAACAGTTTTATAGTTTTCCTTCTGTTAAAGATTCAAGAGGGCGGCCAGTTTAGACACAAGGTCAACTGTTCATCCCTCACCACAGATCGGATGCTGCCAAAGTCCGTGAGAGGCATTTTGTTCCCTGCTGAAGCTCCGTCCTCAGAGTACTGGCCTCCTGTATACCCTGGTGATCCAGATCTGGAGCTCTGCTAAAAAAATGTTAAAAATGTGCACTAATTAGAATTTGATAAACACAAAAACCATAGCTAATAAACTGATTGAGTGATTAAATTGACTGTCACACCCTGATTATTCTGTAGCCGCTCCTCTTCTTGAAGTACCAGCAGCCCAGGATGAAGAGGCCTGCAAGGATGACCACCAGGATAGCTATGCCCACTGCCCTGTGATACATAACACTAGTTAGGGCTTTACTGTATCTCTTTAAGTTGCACTTATCATTTTCTCCACAATAAACTGGAGCTTTGCAAAATGAAACCTGCAATCTGGAGTACATAAATGCCTGAGCTACATTCAGAACTCTGAAGCCTGTAGAAGACTAGATGTTTATTCAAGGTTTTAAGAAATACTGCTTACTCCTCAACTCTGACATTTCCTCTTCGGCCGCTGGCAAAATAAATGTTGAAGTCTCCTCGAGGCATCCCACTGGTACGATTGCACAACATCAAGCTGAAAGTCAGCAGAAAACTACTTCAGTATTCAACTAGACATAATGGGTATCATACATTCTTAAATGAAACTAAATTGCTTGATTATTATTTAATGAACTCATTAATGCAGACTGTAAATCAAACATTGTGGAGGTAATCACTTTCAGGCTGGAAGGTCCACACAGCAGACAAATATTACTGGTAAATTGTAATAAGAGTCGTATTGTGTTTGAAAATGCGTGCACCCTTAAGTTTTTCTGGTAGAGATTTCATGTATTTGGTTGCTTTCCTCTTCTTTAACAACTAATTAACATCCATCAGAAAATTAATAGGAAAAAAATGGCTAAAGTAAAACTATCAGTCATGAAAAGTGATTTTGATGATGAAGCACAAAAACCTGTTGCAAAAGAGAAATAAGCCTTCCTCAACTGTTGTAATTTTCTGGTTAAGTGTTAAAATATGTCAGTAACCTTTACATTAACTCACTTTCTACCACCTTGTCCTGAAGATAAAACAAAGAAGAAGAAAAAAAGCAATTGTCTTACCAAATTTGATTTGGGATGGCAGAAAGAAAGCTTCCTCTGGTTTCACAGTCTCTTCAGACTTGGGTCCTCAATGTGTGGCGAGCAGAGAGGGGCAAATAACCCCTCATGATCGTCACGGGTTTGAGACTCATGGTTAAATCCATTGAAGCGAGGTAATTACCGTGAAACCCAGGGGCTTTAAACACAACCTTTCTGTCCACTCGTGAAACTCCAAAAACGTCAGCTGCTGGCTTTTCATGTAAAGGATGAAGTGTGTGTGTGTGCATTTTTAGGTCTTTAATTCCTGGAAATGCATTTAATTTACACTGACCAGCAAAACTCTGCTAAATGTAAATTTTTATCGGAGACCCATACTCAGTGATAGTTCTTAAACTTGCTTTTTATGGTTGCTTTAGTTTAGAATTCAAGAGAGATTTAAAGTTGGGTGGAAAAGACTTGTTAAGATGAAAGTACTGAAAATAATTCAGTTCTAGAGTGGCTGCATCTACCAGTACATGTAGCTCTGTTACTTTCATTCTGAGTTATTGCTTTTGAAAACTTTAATTCCTCTCATTTCTGGATGTAAATCGCTTTTTTTTTTTTCGGATGATTGTTTACTCTGGTATTGGATGATGTGCAGCTGGAAGGATTTTTCTGAAACCTTTTAACTTTTGGGGTTTTGTTATGGTGCATAACCACGGCAACAGTGTTTTTTTTAACAACCAAGAGCAGCTGATTAACACCTCAAAAGTTCAAATAATTTAGCTACAGCCCCAAACCCCAAATGAGTTGAAAAGGAGGTGCCGTGGATGAATTCCCGTCAACCTGGCGACGGTGCTCGAGTACCTGACCACCGAGATCATGGAGCTAGTGGGAAACTTGGTTTGTGACAGCGGGCGGACCGGGGATATCCCCCGGCACCTTCAGCTGTGTGTCCGTAGCAACGAGGAGCTTTCGGGCAGTCCTGCTGCCCAGGAGGATTGAGATGCCCATTGGATCAGACAGCAAGCTGGATCCAGGTGGATGGATCAGTCTCTGTGGCCAGATTCTTCGGATTCACAGGAGATTCTTCCTGCCCACAGCTATCAGCATCTATAACAACTCTTGCATGAAACCAGGATGATGAATTATGACTACACTTAATTTCCCTTTGGGATTAATAAAGTATTTTTAAATTGACTTGAAAAAAGTAGTTTCTTCACAGATTACTTATATAAAACTATCTGATATTTGCCACATTAATAAACTAAATCTGAGTAAAACAACTAAAAAAATGAAATTTGGAGTCATATACATTAAATGATATTTGACTCATTTGTTGGAACAAATCTTAAGAAAATGTGACCTTTTCATGACATATTTAGTGTGAGTTATTGTAATACTGTATAAACTTTCACAGGATGTTACACTGATCTTTTTATGGATTATGGAATGTTGCATAATTATTTGCACTGACAGCCCACAATTTAGACAATCATCCTACAAATTTGTTACTAACTGCCCTGCAAACAGTACATTACAGCAAAATCAATTAATACAATATTCTAAAAGTGGTGAAAACAGCTGGAGTTTGGCAACAAAATACATGCAGATATATCTAAATATCTGAAGTCATGGAGTGGCTGTGATAAGTCATCCTGCAAAGAGGTTTAAATCCTGGAACTTCCACTCCACATGTCAAAACATACTTAGGGACAATGTTAAAACCCTAGGTTGTGAAACTGTGGGATAAAGCATATGAACAAATTAAAATACGTATGCGCAGTTAAATACATGTATACAATAACCACACATATACAGTACAGTATATGAATGTAACTTGATGTTTTAAGAAAATCCTGCATTATACAAGTCAGTAATTTATCTCCCAAATATTTGGCAGATAAGTTTGGAAATTCTAAAAATAAAGCCAGCAGAGAAGTTAGTTAAAAAGTGGAGCAACTCTTAAAAAGACAACATTTATGCTTAGAAGCAATAAGGTAAGGTAATAAGATATTCCAGAAATCTTAAAGGAGTTTTATGAGTGTGAACGGGACACATTTCTCAAATCCTGCAACGTAAATTGGTCAGTGTTTAATCTTACAGTCTTAATTACTAATTTACAGACAGACAGACAGACAGTAGACAGATAGATAGATAGATAGATAGATAGATAGATAGATAGATAGATAGATAGATAGATAGATAGATAGATAGAT
>JARVLU010000528.1:16578851-16611190 GCA_031762415.1 Simpsonichthys santanae | reverse complement strand
GATAGATAGATAGATAGATAGATAGATAGATAGATAGATAGATAGATAGATAGATAGATAGATAGATAGATAGAGAAGAAAATCTCCACAAGAGGGAGACAAGTAACTGCTTTTTCAACAGAGTACAGTACTGTACTGTATTGCCATGTCTTAACCTGAAGGGGCGTACTGTATCAGATCTTGAGTTGCCTACTAGACCCCTACATGTACTGTACTGTAGTTTGAAACATGTAAGAAGCTGAATGCACCACTGTTTACGTGTTTGAAATACTTTGTAGTAACAAGCCTACATGCATACAGTTAATAATTAATTTACCAAATGTGACTGTCTCATCATTATTTGTTTTTATTTTCATAAAAATTCAAGTTACACTGTAAAAGCAATATGGGTTAAATGTGCAGAATATCCATTTCAATCTGAGGATGGTTAAGTTCAAATAAAGAGCTAGAAATTGCCACATTTTTATTTAGCAGAACATTCTTTAAAGTGTTGAAATTTAAGACAGCTTGCTATTTCAACAAATACTTATTTTAAAATGAGTTTGTGTTACCCTCTTTGCCAAAAAATGAGTGCCCGTTTGGACAGTTTCTACTATGGTTTGACCCAAACTAGGGTTGTTACTTTGAGTCCTAGTTGTATGTTACATCTAATAAAAATATTTAATGCAATTCTATATGTACATAAATTAAAAATAATAATAATAAATTCAAGACAGTACATTTTGTTATGCCATACACCAAAATGAACAAAGTTAGTACACATTGAAAAGTCGTAAAAAAAATTTATTAGTTTAAAACTACAAACATGTCTTTTGAATAAAAATATATAAGCATAATTTGTGACCAGATGCCAATACAGAACCCATTATTTTACCTATGGAAACAGCTGAAGTGGCCAAAGTGAGCAAAGGTGTCATGGGAACAAGACAAAGCTAAACTTTCCAAACTAAAACTGTGCAAATGTCTGTCGTGGTGTTTAGCTGCTGATTCATGTCCATATTTCCACCTAAAACGCCTTGTCTACACCTGTCTGATTCCGCCATGTTTGTTTACCTAAGGCCAGACGTCACGTGATTCGGCAGAGGGCTTTGTTTACGTTAAATGCGTACCCACACTTCAGAATCGCATATAAGCTGGAAAACTACTGAAACTATTTCAAACTGCGCTATTAGATGTGGCGTTTTTATTTCATTAGTTTGCAACGAGTATATTTAATTGTCCTCACCACTGAAGGAGTGTAGAAATGGTCTGTCTTTGTTTATTTTATTTATTTATTTTAACAAACTATGGTGGTGGTGTCCCTTCAAGTGTGATGAAATCAGTAATGTCAGAGAGGTTGCCCTCGTTTTCCCAGCAGGTAAGAAGGCGACGCCAGCCGCGGTGACTGACGGAGGAGCTGTTCGAGCGGCAGGACGGAGAGGGAGCTAGAGACTCCTCTGGCTCTCCAGCTGCCATCCTACTCCTGCCGCTCCTCCTCCTCCTCCTCCTTCACCAGAACCACTTCTCTTTCTCATCACATCCAGAGGTAAATAAGCTTCATTCAACAGTAAGACTCTATTTTTCAAGCGCACCGCTCACCCTCCCGTGTGTTTCCGCGTCGTCGGGACGCGGCGGTCACCAGTTAACGGAGCTGATCGAGGGGGTGATTCTGAGATTTGTGGTGATGGGGGTGCTTCGCTTTTGTACCCCTGCCTCCTCGTCGGCGTCGGGTCGGGGTTACGCTTCCTTTAGGCAAGTCCGTGGTTCACTTTGTGAGCTACGGATGCGTTTGTGAGGGCCGTGGGAAGCGTGAGAGGAAAGCCGTAACCCGTTTCCGACCCATAAGGTAGCAAGAGCGAAGAATAGCTAGAACACCGCGGCTAACTGGCTTTGATGCGCGCTCGCGCACAAATAAAGCTACCCCCTAGCCACCTAGCATACGTTAGCTACATCTCCAGTAGTCGCTAGCAGCAACCGGCCAGCATCGAGTTGATTCTGCTCACTTCTGTGCACGTCGCCACGCTCTTACTTCTCGTAAAATGTGTCCAGAAACTGAAAAGAAATGTAACAACAGAGCTATAACAGAGTCTCGGTTGTTGTCGAGGTGAGCTAAATGACGCTATAGACACGGACAGTTCTGGGAATCTTAACTGACACGACAACAAAAGAAGAAAATGAGGCATAAACCAGCTAGCAAACTAAGCGCTTAAAACCCCGTTTGTTGACGTTGTTTGTTGGGTTTCAGCTGCTGAAATGAAAGTTAAAGCTCGGGACAAGCAAACGTTTGAGGTAGTACTGTATACACAAACAACTGCCTTAACTTTTTTTTTTCTCCTGGTTATTAATTGTGCCTAGTTAGTCACCATCCGTGTTGTTTTCAACTCGAGACACGCAACATTTATTTGGACAACAATCCCGGTTGTTTGTTCATTGTTATGCATGTTAGCAAGTGGATTACAACCCAAGGACTAATTGAATTTTATGGGGAAAATTGTACTCCGGAGGCGTGTACTGTATTTTAGATCGTCTAAGGTGCTTATTTTCACAGAAATCATTTATCAATAACTGACAAAGGATGGCTAGACTTGCTAAAAAATGTCTGATACTGTTATTATGACACTAATACTAATACACTGTAATAATGTCCACCCAGGAGCTGGCACAGTTGTGAATCCTCATTTCTAAGCTAGTTATGAATGCACAATATTTAGCCATCTTAAAAAGATGTTGCATTCTTTGGCTTCTGACCCTTTTGATGTTGAACATTCATTTGCCACCTTTCTGTCTTTGCAGCACGTTGGAGATGTGACGATTAGAGAAAGACTGGTGACATTTTGCTGCCTGTGCATTGACACGACCTCTTGACCTCATCTTCAGCATGAATGGTGATATGCCTCATGTTCCCATCACTACTCTTGCTGGAATCGCTAGCCTGACCGACTGTAAGTGCAACATCATTCCTTCGAAACTGTTCACGCAGCCTAAACACCTAACATTTAGCCCAAGATATGGCAAGTCTGAGAGTGTCTTAACTGGCAAGTAGGCTAAAACTGACAGACATTAGCCAGGTCTCTCTTGTAAATGAGTCCTCGAGGCTCAATGAGATTAACCTGCCTAAATAAAGGTTGAATGACATGCATTTGTTAAAGTAGCAGCGTTATGCTGTTGAAAATAGGTAGAGATATGCCAAGTGAACCAGGGTCAGAGGTGACAACAAAATTATTAAATCGATAAAACTATAGCATGTTTGTTGCATTAATATAAGTTTACATTTGCCACGTGTTTAGAGCTGGTCTACATGTGCACTTTGATGAAAATATTGTAAACATTCTAAGTGAAATGATTTAAAAACATAAATTCACATTAAAATACCAGTAGTTCATACAGCCACAAATATATAGTATATAAGATGTACCTTGTTAAAACAACTTATTTTGCAACATCTTCACAAAAGGGACTAATTACTTGTACGTATACAGAAAAGTTGTCTTAATTCATAACAATAAATGGTTTTATTTGATTTCTCTTTAAATTTTTTTAGTACTAAACCAGCTGCCTTTGCCTTCTCCTCTTCCGGCCACCACCGCTAAGAGTCTGCTCTACAATGGAAGGATCTCAGACGAGGTCAGCAGCCTGTTGGTGTGTCGAGACGAGAATCTGGTGACTCAGTTGGCACATAGCCTTAACCAGGTCTCCACTGAACACATGTAAGTAAGACTCATTGTTTGCAATCATATGCAGTATCGGTATAATTGTATTTACTAAAGTGTAGTGACTGTTAAATAGATTTTTTTTAATTGAAAGAAGTAACTTTTGGCGTATTTCAGTGACCGTATTACCAGATATTCGTTCATGCTGTGATATAACAATCAGACTAACAGAGGACAGTTTTGTTTGTTTTTTCAGAGAGCTAAAGGACAACTTGGGAAATGATGAACCTGAGGGTGACATGCCAATACTCCTTCAAACTCTGCTGTCCATGAACCCCAGAATCTTCAGGGACAAAAGTATGCTAACCCGCTATGAGGTTTTGGGTGGTAAGGAGGGGGACTCCGAAGATACTGCTTGTTTACTGGAGATGTATATTTTCCTCAATTGTTTTATGGAGCTATGCAAAATGAACATACATTTATTGTCTGTCTAGCTAAGAGACTAGAAAGAAGCTCCAATCAGTATTTTTAAAATAAACTATAAACACCGTCTAACAAGGTTAAGTCAGGTCCTCTGGACAAATTCTTCTTTATTAAAACGTTTAATCTTTTATCCAAAAAACTTCTTCAGGCACTGCAACAAACTCAGTCTTATAATTAGCACCTTCTCACAGTTGACCAACCAGTTTGCTGATAGCCAGAACTAGCTAGTCACATGTAAAAGGAGGACTATCAGCCCAACAGTTGATCGTTAGAGAGCCCTAACAATTGGTCGTTAGTGCCCTGATGGCCGCTTGTTATTCACGTGTTATTTAAAAGACTGAGTTTGTTACAGCACCTTATGTAGACTGAAGAAGTCTTTTGGATAAAAAACAGCATTATAACAAAGAAGAGTCCATCCAGAGGATCTGACTCAACCTTGTTAGATTTTGCTACCTGGATTATTGAGCATGTATCAAGACATATAAACACCGTCCTCTTGAGTATTTCAAATGACTAAATTAATTTGATCAGTTATTCAGCAGCAGTTACGTTTAGTAGAAGTTTTACAAGTTTGCGCAGAATTATATCCAAACAAAATGAAAGCTTTTTGTGCTGCAAGAGTGTGCAGCCTGCTAGCAAACAAAATACTGTACAACCTTCAAATAAATTAGGGGCTTTTCCTGTAAAGTGCAAAGCAAGTGGCTTGGCATGCAAACTATAACACCGCCCCTTAGTTTTTTGCTTCACAAAAATGGTTCACTTATTAAAATGTATTTTACCATAACAACTTGTGCACAAGATCTAACCTACTTGAATACAGGTTGCGTTAAAAATAAGGAAAAGCTATTGATGACCAATCAGTTCAAAATCAAAACGTGAGAAGATTTCGATGTTTAAAGATTTTGAGGGTCTTCTCTTCATCAACTCGAGAGAGAAAACCAAAATATTTTGACTTGCAATTATGAAGACTCACCAGCAACAGAGGGAAATTGTTAATTAAACTATCAAACTACAAAATATTCTCTTGGCATACTCATTTTCCAACCTTGCTGTAGAAAATGAACTGTGACCCATTTTGATTTTAACCTATTTACTACACTGAATTCTTTGTAAGATACAAATTTGTACCTGACAATCACAGTTTCATGTGTAATATTAAGACTAAATGTGCTTTTTGCCTCTAGCTCACTTCATGAACTCAATACATACTATTCTTAATTGCACAAAAGTAGCATTTCCCTAAAGTAATGCTCATGGTTTGCTGCCTTTAATGCCAAAGTTTTAAACATAGATGTCGTGATCTGTTAGGGCTTGGATTATGTGTTAGGGATGACTCAACTGCTACCACACAATTTAATCTTAATGACTACAAATGACAAGACTTACAGCTGTGTTCATGTTTGCACATGTTGATAGCTGTGGTGACCATCTTGAATAGGCTTGACTCCAAAAGTTAATCACTTTTTGATGTTCATCCCATGATTACCGTACTGTTTGAGAGTTTTATTGAAAGCCATTCAGTGGCTCTCTTTAGATATTTTTGCAAATAAACAAATTAATAAATACACACATGCACTCTTTCTAGCAGTGGGTGATAAATATAGCCAGATTTACAATTACAGTATTTGGCTAATGAGCCAGTAATAGTGTTTAGCCAGTGTTGTGAGGATGTTAATGTTTTTATTTCAGCTGCTCCCTTCTGCAGAAGTACTCGCACAAACGTTTTGACAATTATTTTATCCCCCGATGCCCTTCCTGACACAACCTGTGCTCCAACCTGCAGCCTCAGGTCTATGAGACCACAACACTTATAAGCTACCACAGTCCCAGTGTTACCGTGATATGCAGACAGAAAACTTGCACTGGCTTATTAAGAGTTGAAAACCAGCATTGGGAGACTGTATACAGTCAATTTTGATTGTTAGAGGAAATTTGGGAAAAGTTGCCTACACTGACTTAACATTGGAATATAAATAGTTTATATAAATGTTTAGGTTGGCATAGTGGAAAACCTGCTTGAACACAACACTTTAGATCCACATATTTACAGGATATTCTTTGTGGTAATAATAGTTGAATGGTATTTATTGAAATCAATGTTGTTTTAAGATTTTAGTCAGGGCTATAGAGAATATTAACTATTTTAAAACTTTAAGGACTTCAATCTGGTTGTGTAATGTTCTGGATCAAATAGTTATACTTTATTTATATTAGATATCCGCTGAATTTTGATTGATCTGGAGATGCACAGCACCATATTGTTTTTGCTAAGACCCTTGCTGTCAAACTTCTGTTTGCGTGATATCTTTGTAACAAACGTTGCACAGAAATTGTTATATGTTGCTACAAAAGAAACAACCTGAATGCAAGACAAATTTCCATAAACAAGTTACATTTGTCCTTTAATTTAAGTCCAGCGAAACATTGCAGTTCAATTATTCATGGTAGTATCTTGATATTACAGTAACTACAGTAATGGTACTAGCAAACAAGCTGTAAAGTGCAATAATTTGTAGTTGTCATTATCATTATTTATGCAAAAAGTCAAAGGAGATAAAAAGCTTTAAACACATTGTAGAACCCCCATTCACAAGTTAAAAAAAAATAAGACTATTAAGTTGCCTTTGATGGATTTTTTATTTATTTTTATTATAAGTTTTGTATATTTAACATTGGCTCTAGTATTTATAGTTTTGTTCAGTAAAGCTAATGAGCAAATTAGTTACTTTATTTTGTTGGGGAATTGAATATCTTTCATTTGTATAAGCTGATAATTTATTTTATAAAATATACAAATATTTTTGTCTTTTAGGACAGCAGCCACTGATACAACAGTATAAGGTTTCTCAGAATCATGGAAGTCCAGCATCAAGCTATCAGCAAACCTCTGTCTCTCAGAGCCCCTCTGGGTAAGGCTATGACACCTTATTGTCAGATTATGAAAATGTAGAATTACCTGTGCTTATCACTTCTTCCTCTTTCGTAGATGCTTTACATCTCCACAATGTGGGACGGCTACTCAGTTTGTACCTCAGCAGAACAGTCCAATGCCAAGTCCTTATACCCCTCAGAGCCCAGTGGACTACATCCAGTACAATCCACCCAGTTACTCTCATCATCAGCAAGCCCAGCAAGGTGAGCATAAAGTTTAGTCCCAAAAAAAAGTAATTTATCCCATTTTGATTAAAAATCTGACGATTTCATTCATTTTGACATGGAAAATACTGTATTAAACATTACCATTTTCAGCCACTAGAGGGTCCTAGATTAATATGGCAAGCCAAGTCTCTCATTAATAGGTAAAAGTGGCTATTAGACACTTTTCTTGCCATAACAAGACACCTTCATCTCGCTCCAGAACTCCTAGAACTGAAGTCAAATCAGCTGCATTTCACCACGCCAACCAGGCAAAATGCAGCTGATTTGACCATTAAAGTCCATTTATTAAGGAAAAGTTAAACTGAGACACACCTTTGCTATAATATCAAGCAACCAAATAATTGTTTTTAAGTGCTAATCTTGTTAAATTCTTGTTAAAGTCCTTGCGTGCACGCTCCCGCGGCTGCCATTTGGCAGCCAATCGATTTTTGGCACAACACTGTCCCTCGTTTTCCGGTGTACAGTGGTGACGCATAACAAATGCAATGCATCAGCGGTGACACATAATAGATGCAACTTATAAAGCGAAGCGACTTATTTATGTTTTTTTTTTCTTTCCACTTTATTAGATGTTTTTGGACTGATGCGACTTATACATGGCAGTGTGATGTGTGCGGCAGAAAGTACAAAAGTTTAAATAGCAGTGCTTCTAATGTACAGTACATGCCTGCTTTCTGTGTGTTTAGTTTGATAAAAGTGTAAAAATATTTATAAAATTTACAGTCCTTCAAAACAACATTCTGTTCTCCACAAGCTATGCTCTAATGGCTAAGAAAAAAGTTTCTGAGCTTGTGTTATTGTACTGTGGCAGGGTAAAACTAGCGTTTCAGTTGGAATAAAATGTACTTATGACAAATCAATAAGTAATTTACTTTTGTTCTCTGTTTTTAGTTGCTAGTAGTGTGAGAAATATTCACAACAATGAAGCCTCTGAACAGCTTTCAAGTAATTCGGCTAACCATAATACAAGACTTGGCTCAGATGAAGAGTATGTCAACGTCGCTCATAGACTGGAAGATGAGGTAATGCAGATAATCTAATTATTCTAAACTTGTCTTCAACAGACACTTACTGTTAAAAATGATAATAAATGTCTTGTTTTCCAGCAGGAAAATGATTCTTCGATGAAGGTTGCTGTATTCCCTGTTAAATCTCATACTGCATGTTCCCCCGCTGGGCGTGAAGAGGCAGCAAAAAGTATGANNNTATATATATATATACTGTATATATACAGTATACTGTATAAATAAAATTATTATTATTATTAATTCAGTGGAATTAAAATAAAACAACTTTTCTGTTTCTGCAGGGTCCAGGCCTCCCCTCATCGTGCAGTCACCTCCAATTGAAGTGCCACAAGGTGCATCACCTGACCTTCTCCTCACAGCAACCGAACGCAGAAAGAAACATAGAGACAAGAGTAAAGTGGATAATGAGCATGTGGACAAAAATGTCTTCTATGATATAGTTAGTTCTCCATCTAAGGACTCTGCCAAGCTGACTTTAAAACTTTCCAGAGTGAAGATGCCAGACCTGAATCAAGCTGAAGAACTGTCCCCGAGATTAAATTTGGACTCAGACCACAAAACGGTTATATTGAACAATAATAATCAGTTGTTCAGTACTCCTCAAGACTTTCCGCACAAATTAGAAGCAGAGGAGGAGAAAAACTGTCAACAGGTTGCTGTGCAGCCAAATACCAAGGAAATGGGAATCATCAGTGTGTTTGATGACTCTGAGATTGAAGCACTTGCAGAAATTGACAGAATAGAACCTGAATCAGCTAGTGAGAGAGAACGATGCTCTAAAGAGGTCCAGGACAAAGGTAACATTTTATTTGTTTGTCTTTTTCTTATTTATTTTATGCCCCTAAGTTGTTTGAGGAAGTTCTAAGTTAGACTGTGTTTTTTGTTGCAGATAAGCCACTTAAAAAACGTAAACAAGACACATATCCTCAGGAACATGAATCTGAGACAAGTGAGGGACCTACCGTACAAGCAGCCAACAGCATCAGCAAGCTGACACCCAAAAAATCAAGTACAGCAAGTAACGGTGCCATTCGGCCTGCCTTGATGGTCAGTATTGATCTGCAGCACACTGGCAGAATAGTAGGACAGCCTTTAGTGATCTTGGACCCACAGCCATTGTGTGAAGATCACGTACATCACATCAAGACAAATGCTGATGAAAAGGTCAATAATGTTGCTGAGAACAGACCTGGGATCATCAGACAGCTTCCTGACACCTCCCATATATCTGTCACAGATGAGCATAAAGACACCCATAAGCAAAAGCAGGAAAGCCGACGTGAATTAAGACACAAACACAACTCCAAAACTGACATCGACAGGGGACTCTCAGATGACACACAGCCGGACATGACATGGCAGAAACATGACAGACTTTCAGATCCACATCACAAAGAGGAAAAGAACAGCAGTCACCAATCCCACGGCAGCATACCTGAAACTCCAAAATCCACAGGCAAGGTGGATTGTAACTCTAGACATGAAGACAACAAAGACGGGGGTATAGAACAAGATGTGGACAGAGAGACACATAGGAACAGAGACAAAGACAAACTCAGAGATGGAAGCAAAGCTCGAGATAAGGTCAAACCTAGAGAAAGAGACAAGGACAGAGATAAAGACAGATGTAAAGACACAAACATAGATGAAGATAAAGAGATAAACATAGATAAAGACAAAGACAGGAATAAGTTAAAAAACAGAAATATGGACAGAGAAAAAATCAAAGAAAGGACTAAAGGGAAAAGAAAAGACATGGACGCAGAAAAAGACAAAGATGGGAATGGTGGCAAAGAAAAGGGGATAGACAGAGAAAAAGACAAGAATGGAGACAAAGACAGGGATGAAGATCAAAAGATGAACAAAAATAAAGACCAAAATATAGTCAGAAACACAGACATGGACACAGTAAAAGACGAGGACAGGAGTAGAGACAAAGAAAAAGACAAGGATAGGAATAAAGGCAAAGATAAAGTTATGGACAGAGAAATGGACAAAGACAGGAACGGAGACACAGACAAAAATGAAGTCAAAGAAAAGAACAGACATAAAGACAAAGACAGAAATAAAGTCAAAAACAGAATCTTGGACAGAGAAAAAGATAAAGACAAGATTAAAGACAAAGAAAAAGACTTTGACAGAGAAAAAGACAATGGTAGCAATAGAGGCAAAGATAAAGATATGGACAGAGAAATAGACAAGGACAGGATTGAAGACAGAGAGGACGATAAAGAGGTGCACAAAGACAAAGACAGAAATAGGGTTAAAAACAGAAACATGGACAGAGAAAAAGGCAAGGACAGGAGTAGAGGCAAAGAAAAAGATGTGAACAGAGAAAAAGACAAGGACAAAACTAAAGACAAAGAAAAAGATGTTGACAGAGAAAAAGACAAGGACAAAACTAAAGACAAAGAAAAAGATGTTGACAGAGAAAAAGACAAGAACAAAACTAAAGACAAAGAAAAAGAGGTTGACAGAGAAAAAGACAAGGACAAAACTAAAGACAAAGAAAAAGAGGTTGACAGAGAAAAAGACAAGGACAAAACTAAAGACAAAGAAAAAGACATTGACAGAGAAAAAGACAAGGACAAAACTAAAGACAAAGAAAAAGAAGTTGACAGAGAAAAAGACAATGGTAGGAATAGAGGCAAAGATAAAGATATGGACAGAGAAATAGACGAGGACATGAATGAAGACAAAGACAGAGCTGAAGATAAACAGATGCCCAGAGATAAAGACAAAGACAGACAGAGAGTCAAAAACAGAAACGTGGACAGAGAAAAGGTCAAGGGCAGGA
Organism: Simpsonichthys santanae; assembly: GCA_031762415.1. Taxonomy (NCBI): domain Eukaryota; kingdom Metazoa; phylum Chordata; class Actinopteri; order Cyprinodontiformes; family Rivulidae; genus Simpsonichthys; species Simpsonichthys santanae. The sequence goes on along the minus strand of JARVLU010000528.1, from coordinate 16,600,094 downwards.
GTGGTGGCAAAGAAAAAGATACATACGTGGATAAAGAAAAAAACAGAGACAAGGATGCAGACAGAGACAAAGACGGCGACAGGAACAGGAAGCACAGGACATCATCAAAAGAAGTGTGCAGCAAAACCTCACATGATCAGAACACTAAACCTGAAAGCCCAAGAATGAAGCAAGATGGAAGCAGAAAATCAGCTGACCTGAATGGTGGACAGAAGACAGGCAGCTCCAAGCTTCAAAGTCCCACCAATAAGGACCATAATACAATGGATGTTAGCTGCCTACCTGGAAACAAACAACCTGCTTCTGAGTCAAAGTCCAGCGAGTTCCCTTCATACCTGCTGGGTGGCAATACAGGAAGCCTTAAAAACTTTGTGATTCCTAAACTAAACAGAGATGGAGCAGATAAGGATCCCAAAAGCGCACTGGTCTGTGGATGGACCGAGCCACGTGTGAGGTTGGAGAGGGTGTCGCTCAAAGAGACATTAAACAAAAGATCTAAACCAGTTGTTGTTCTTAAGAGACTCAGCATCGAGAGCGTTAAAAGGATAATTAAGGAAACCAAGAATGCACACAGCTCCCGGTCCAAATACTGGTCCTCGTTTGAAAATTCAACCAGAGGTACGAGCTAGGGCTGCATGATATTATTGAGATGTGGGACATTAATGTTTAATATAGCAATGACGATAACTGCATTCTGCATCTCTAGTCTGGGATACTTTTAGTTAATCTACAAATAGGATCTAAAAATCAAAGTTTGTTTTATGGACTCTTTTTCTTTGCTGAAAAATTGTTCTCTTTGTTTTTACACACTTAGTTTGATTTGAGGTTCAACACTCAAAGAACGTGTGTGAACAGTTATGTGGTTTTAAAAACTTCAGTTTATTTATGTAGTGCCAAAAAACAACAGTAAAATTATCTAAACTATGTCTTTAAACTTACATAGACCTTTGTAAGGGCACTTCTTAAGAGTAAATTAAAGTGAAAACATTTGTATATATGGGTGAATAAGACCATTTGTTACTTAACACACCCTAAATAATAATTTTGGATTAAAATTCACTTTTGCCTTTTGCTTTCAGGGATGTTTTGTGAGAGAGCAAATAAGCGACGGCACAGCATGATTACTCAGAGGTCTAAATATGCTGAGACAGACTCGGATGATGAGAATAATAGTAGTGAGGATGACTCTGATAACCAGTGTGAGTATTATTTAAACCCCTTTAAAAAAAATTCATGTGCACATCGCATTGCTGCAAAAGTCATCAATGCCATATCCACGGGCAGCAGTAACTGTGTAATAGTGTTTAACAAAAAACAACTTCCACATATTTTGAGTTTATTGTATTTTATGTTGTTTTTTTAGCTGCAAGAAAAAGAAAAAAGAGCAACCATGACAGGACATGGAAATTCGAAGAGAAAAGGGGTTCGAGGGACCACCGGCGTGGTGGAGGTTTTTCTAACTCACGTAATCGATATAGGAACTCAGACGATTCAGATGAAGACTCTCCACCACCAAGGCTGAATGATGGTGAGAATTTTCTGGGTTTACATTAGTCCCTCGCTACTTCGCCGTTCGTGGACTCGCTCTATCGTGATCAGCATGGAATTTTTATTTAAAACAAATTATTTTAAATTATTTAGAATCGTCCTCCTGTGGCTCCTCTTCCTCCTCTGATCTTCATTCTGCTGCGGAGAAGTGGGCGTGGCCGATAGCGCAAAGGCTGAGAGCTGAAATCATGACATTCTGTGCTCTTTTTAGAGCGTTTAAAGTTTAGAAACATTGTTTAGAACATTGCACCAGTGTGGAAAGGGTTTTAAATGCCTTTATATATTATATACTGTATATACCCTCTAAAATTAACTACGACTTACTACTTGAACTACTATTCCTACTTCATGGTTTTGCACTTATCATGGGTCTTCAGGGTACGGATCCCCCGTGATAAAACGAGGGACTGCTGTATAAGTTTGCAATATCTGCAGTGTTTCCACTATCATTATACAAAGAGGGTGTGATGGATGGATGGATGGAACGCCTGCCTATTCTTTAAAATTTCTGCTTTTATGACTACAAACATTCATAGTATTGATTTGTATATTTTTTAACCACACATTTTCACAAAACTTTTATCTTTAAACTTTGTGAAAAACACAAGCAGTTCTTTATGTTTTGATCTCTTTATTTATTTATTTATTTATTTATTTATTTATTTAGTTTTTGAGCTTTTTTTTTTTTAACACAATTAAACATTCGATGTTTTGGTCTCTCAAAGGAAAAAATGGTCTTTTTTAGACTCTTTAGACATGCATGCTTTTAGTCACATTTAACAATCTACTTTCTCATCTTATGGCAGCTGATTGTCATTATTATGTTTGAATGAGCACCTGATGTTTTTGATAAAGAATTTGCAATTGCAGCCTTGCTAAGTTGGTTATAGCAAGTCCTAAATGCTGCTCTTATATTATCTGATAGACAATAACGGTTGCAGCATAAAATCTGTTGTCATAAGAATTTGACAGATCGTATTAATGAAACGCACATACCAGGCAAAGTTTCTTCCCTCTTTATTTATATTAATAATATTTACCTCAAACCCTACGCTTTTCTTTTACAACACTTAAATGGGATGAGTAAAAAATCGAAGACAAAAAAAACTTTGAATATTTGCTGTCATCTCCAAAGTTGGTATGTTTACCACAATTATTAGTGAGCTTGAAATGCTTAAATTGATTTGCAATTTACTGTGTCAGTTTGACATGCATGAACATTTGGACTCTTTCTAGACTGGTGATGTAAATGTGACAAATTGAATATCTTTGCTTTAACTCATTATTGAATCGATTATGGTTGTAAATCACTGGGTTGTGGCTGTTGGGAGACTAGTTGGTAACGCAAAATTGGCAGAAACTTGATTTTATTTTTTGTTCTCACTGTTTGCGACCAAAGGACCAGTGAGCTGCAGTTTGAGCCGCCAGTTTCTAATAATCAGTGTTTGTTGTGTGTGTGTGCGTGCGTGCGTGTGTGCACAGCTTGCAAATCTGTCGTCTTGCCTGTGCACATTATTTGGTTGTACACGCCTTGGCAGCCGCCCCATGTTTATGATTTATTCTGTTAAAGTTCTCAAAGATGGGTTCAGGACCCAACTATGAGTCACAAAACACCAAGTGGTGATCTTAACACGATCTTTAGTAACCTAAAAATATTAATCATTGCACAGTTATGCCATATTAGAACATTTTAATACTTTTGGTGAATGTAACTGGGACTCTGTGTGCACAGTTTTGTTCCACCACATGTACCACATGTGATGTGAATGACAAATAAAGAACCCTGAATTTTTGAAGAAAAAACAGTATTCAATTGTACAATGGCTGTTAAGACTGTTAGTCCTTGTTTAATTGGCTTACAGGTGTGATAATTGGGGCCACAAGTCTCTACCACTATTATTTTGTGGGTTGATAGCAGTAAAGTTTGGAAATTATTGTGGTGGAGTACACTTAAAATGAAGACACATTGATTTGTACTAATTTTTTTACTTATTATAGTCAGCATGTTTTTTTATACTTGGAGAATGGCCTTGAATGTTTTTAGAGGAGAGCTCCCACGCAGGTGCTTTAGCCTTCTTCAGACAGGTTAAACCCAGTGCTAGTGACACACTTCAGGGGGATTTGTCACAGGCTGGAGATGCCTAACATGGCTCTGTGGACTATTTGAGTGAAAATTGTCAGAAATGTTTTGAACATTTTTTTTTTAAACCAAAGCCATGGGACTGCTTCTGCAACTCGCACTATAAAATTGTGATGAAAGTTGCCAGACATTCAAGACTCCCTCGTTATTTGCCAACTGGTCACAGCTCAAAAATACACCACCTTTAGTATTACTTTTCTCATTAATTTGTTCATTAATTTGTTTAGTTTCCAGGAAAATGAAGAAAAAAGAGAAGCAGAAAAGCAGAATGATGTATGATTCCATGACTTTAGAAGGTAACACAATTTTACTCCTATGACATGATTCTAATGATTGTTTAAAAAAGCACACTCTAAAGAAAACATACTTTTATACTAATCTTACTGATTTATATTGTTTCATTTTTAGAAAAGTTGGACTCTTCTACGTTCAAGAGATTTACATCCAACGTGGACAACATTCTTGAGAGCCTTGAGGACGTAGACCTCGCAGAAACAGGTAGATGCAAAGTGTTGAACATTTTTCAAACGTCGACTCACATGTTGGATCAGCGAGCTGACTGACATCCTCTGGTTCCTTAAATAGATGATGATGAGATTCCTCAAGAGCTTCTCCTTGGAAAGCAGCAACTGAGTGAGCTGTGCAGCGATTCCACCAAGATTAAAGCTATGGGCATCTTCAACAAGGTTTATAAAACCAATGTCTGATTTACACTAAGGCTCCCAGCAGCACTGTTGGAAAATAACCATCTTGTAACTGTTTGTGTTTCACAGTTTTCATCAAGTAAACTGGTGAAGATTTTAAATATTCTGGAGAAGAACATTCAAGACAGCGTCACTCTCTCCACCTTAATGAGTCAGGTAAGTTCTCAATCTTATAATATTGATAAAACTCAAGTTAAAACGTGTGTTTTAATTATTTCTGTATATTTAAATGAATTTCTAGGATAATGACTCCATGGATGAGGAGCGTTTGTGGCGTGATCTCATCATGGAGCGTGTGACCAAGTCTGCAGACGCCTGTTTGACTGCACTCAACATAATGACTTCTCCACACATGCCTAAAGTCGTTTATATAGAGGACATAATCGAGAGGGTGCTGCAGTTCACCAAGTTCCACCTGCAAAGCACTTTGTACCCTCAGTATGACTCTGCCTACAGAAATGGAGGTCAGCAGCAGTTTCTCTCTTCTTTTAAGCTTCTGTGCATGGTTCCTACGTTCTTGAGTCATTTGCCAATAATTGTTTTGGACCATATACAGTATGAAAACTAACTAAAATAAGTCAGATTAGCATGTTATAGTGAGGATAATTTATAGCATTGTGATAAAAAAGTTTTATATCTAGCCCCACAAAAAACTATTACCGTATTTTCCGCACCATGCATCACTCTGCAGTATAGGTCGCATCAGTCAAAAGAAATACATCATGAAGAGGAAAAAAGCATAAATAAGTCGCTTCGGAGTATAAGTCACATTTACCTATATAGAAGTGTATTTCACAAAGTGCAAGAACAGACATTTACTCTGAACTAACACACGGGCTGACTGACGGTGGGGATTGCCGGGACATTTCCCGGTCGCCTGGCGCTCAGTGATCTACAAAGGAATCGACAAAAAATAATCTGAATGGGGCATTTTCATGACATATTTTTATTCCGAATGGCCGTTTAATCTGATTACTTATGTCTATGTAAACATAGCTAATTTCTCACTGAAGCTGCAGCAGCTATGGGGAAAGACAGTCCGCCCCCCATTGTCCGAAAAATACGGTACACGTAAAATTTTCTTAAAAATTGAAGGAAAGCAGAGGCTCTTAATAATTGGTAAGAAACAATAAAATAAAATAAAAACATTTTGGAAATAAAACATTAATTCAGGGTGGGGGGAAAATCTTCCCACATAATTTTACATTTGCATACAAATAAAAGCAGCACTTTTCTGCAAACTTTTTAAGTCGCAGTAAATTTTACTGAGTCTTAGATGTCAAAAAATGGCTCCGTACTGGATAAAAAATTTGAGAATTTGCGTCTTGAAAAGTATAATAAAATTTCAAAATGAAAAATTATATGAAGTTTTTACTAAATGTCAGATCAACTCAGCGATTCTTCCTATGCTGTCTCGTGTTTTTATTTATTTATTTTTGTTATTAATTCTTGTTTCCTATTTATTCTTCTCATCAAGGTGGCACACATACGTCAAAGTCCAAGAGAGCAAAGTCTTCCGTTCACAAACAGAAAGTGGTCGTGGTGCTCTACAGTAAAGTGTGCGATATCATCAGCAACATCTCCGAGCTCCTTGAAATCCAGCTGCTCACTGACACAACAATTCTTCAGGTGCGATTTTTGAAACTCTTCTTTTTCATATTGTTCAAAATGGTGGCCTTCTGTCACCTCTGACTGTTGAGCTTCTGCCATATCTGTCTGCTTTTGTGTCTTTTTTAGGTGTCCAACCTTGGAATCACACCCTTTTTTGTGGAGAACGTCAGCGAACTGCAGTTATGTGCCATCACACTTGTGACAGCAGTAAGTTGGCTGTTTTAATGTTGCTTGCATTAGTTTTGTAATTGTTGTATGAAAGGTTTTCTTGAACTGTCACCCCTGTGTGGCTTCTTACGTGGCTGTGTTTCAGTTTAGTGCTTCAAACATATTTTTTTAGGTGTTCTCTCGTTATGAGAAGCACAGACAGCTCGTTCTTGAAGACATTTTCACCTCCATGGCTAGACTTCCTACAAGTAAACGCAGCCTCAGAAACTTTAGGTAACTAAAACCTGTGCATATTTTTTGCTTCGTTCAGTTACATAAATCAATGCAACTTGTTATGAAACTCTTCGTACACCCAGTGATCTTGATGTCTTCCCTTCCTTAGGCTAAACAGCAGCGATTCAGATGGAGAGCCCTTGTATATCCAGATGGTCTCAGCCCTCGTTCTTCAACTCATCCAGTGTGTGATTAACTTTCCCTTTGAGAAAGAGACCGAGGAGGAACGCAATAAAAAGGTAACTCCAAAATGTGATCTGACTTATATACATATTTATTAGAAATTGTGGTTCGTTTATTTACTACTATTATTTTTGGCTCATTTTTCTAGATGGATAAAGACGCTATCATTACAAACTCTTATGAAACTGCCATGAGGACCGCTCAAAACTTTCTCTCAGTGTTTCTGAAGAAGTAAGTCACTATTTCTGCTCTGACTCATGACATGAAATGTATTTCTTCTCTTACCCTGATGCATGCTCAATAATCCAGGTAGAAAAATCTAAAAAAAAGCTAAGTCTGGTCCTCTGGACATTCAAAAAACAAAACAAAACAAAGCAAAAAAAAAATTGTAGAAACGTTTCGTCTTTTGTCCGAAAGACTTCCTCAGTCTGAGATGCTGTATTCAGCTCAGTCTTATAAATAGCTTCTTCTCTTGTTTATTCCTTGTTAACCTCCAGCATATTAGACCCTGTTATAAGCTGTAACCAGGTCACCATTCAGCAATTAGTTCTAATGAAAGGCTGTGATTTGTTTATTTCAGATGTGGCAGTAAACAGGGAGAAGAAGACTACAGACCTTTGTTTGAGAACTTTGTTCACGACCTGCTGTCTGCCGTCAACAAGCCTGAGTGGCCAGCAGCTGAACTGCTGCTCAGTTTACTGGGCCGACTTCTGGTGAGTAGCGTTGTTCTCTCCAAAGGAGCCGTCACTCATCCTCTGTCTTCATTTTGACATTTCCATTACCTCCTTTTCCCCTCTAGGTGCACCAGTTCAGTAATAAGCAGACAGAAATGGCTCTCAGGGTGGCATCGCTGGACTACCTTGGCACTGTTGCCTCTCGCCTGCGTAAAGATGCTCTCTCTAGCAGGATGGACCAAAGAACTATTGATCGCATTCTCAACGAGGTGCACCAATTGTCTGAATGGATTAATACATGTAAATTTACAGAATTTCAATATGTATTTACTATGCTCCTGGCATATTTGTTTCTTTACAGACTCCAGGCAGTGATGAGATACAGCAACTCCAAAAGGCTTTGTTGGACTTTCTAAATGGAAACATCGATGCAGATCCAGCTTTACTGGTAAGAGTTTGCTTTTTGTATTCCTAATGCTTTTAAGAATTAAACATACTCAATATAACCCTGTCATCACATGTATGCATTTGTTTTATCCAGTTTGCCAGGAACTTTTACATTGCCCAGTGGTACAGGGACAATACAGTGGAGGTAGAAAAAGCGATGAAGTCTCAGAATGAAAATGATGAAGACTCTAAAGATTGGCGACGTTCCAAAAATGTGGACCCGACTGAGGAGATTGCACAGTTCGCTGAGGCAAGGAAGAAATTTCTTCGTAAGGTCATCAGGACTACACCTTCAAATTTCAGCTCTTTGAGGTTAGTACATCACTTTGAGCAACTTTTATTTATTTATTTTTTTCTTATTATGGCATTAAAGTGTTTTTTTTTTGTTTGTTTGTTTGTTTTTTTTTTTTTTTATTCCAGAGCAAAGTCTGACTCAATAGACTATGAAGAATCCTGTCTGGTTGTCAGATATCTGGCTTCTATGAGACCGTTTGCACAGAGCTTCGACATTTACTTATCACAGGTAAGATGCTTATTTTATGCTAAAGGTTATAGAGAAATCACATTGTGCCATGTGTGTTATTTGTGTTAAATAATGTTATTGTAGATTCTGAGAGTCCTGGGTGAGAGTGCCATCGCAGTGCGAACTAAAGCCATGAAAAGTCTGTCAGAAGTTGTGGCTGTGGATCCAAGTATTTTAGCGCGAGTAAGTGTTGGACAGTTCTTACGCTTTTTGTCACAGATGACATATTTAGCAGCAGCTGTCAATGATTTGTCTCAAGCTTGTCAGCCACAGCAGACACTCCATTGTTCACTCCAGTTGTCTGAACGGCATGTAAATTATTAAGGTGTTTTTATTTGTTTTGTGTGTTACTGCAGTAATTGTGCATCAAGATCTGAGCACTTTTAATATTTTGTGGCTTACAGCTGCTCACCCAATCCCTGAACACGCCTTTAGGTCACTAGACGGATAGCTACACTTCTAGCTGTGTATAAAAAAGCAGCTAAAATGAAAAGTTTGTGTCTTGCTCACCCTTTATATCCGTTTTGCAGGTGGACATGCAGCGCGGAGTGCATTGTCGCCTCATGGACAACTCTACAAGTGTACGAGAAGCAGCGGTGGAGCTTCTTGGTCGCTTTGTGCTGAGTCGACCAGAGCTTATTGAACAATACTACGACATGCTCATCGAAAGGATTCTGGTAATTTCTCAAGCCTCGTTGCTGCTCGTTTAGCACAAGTGTGTCATACACATGAGCACAAGACTGAACTGATTTGTGTCCTATTATGGGTTTATTAAAATTGATCTCAAGTTCGTCCTCGAAATGTGTTTGAAAAGTTCATTTAAGATGCAAAGGGTCAGCTGAGGTTAAATGGTTTCCCAATACCGCCACCTAAAGGTCAAATGAAGAGCTGCAGGCATTTGTGGCTTAATTTCTTGAAGAAATTAAATTTGTACTTGTCTATTAATCCTGAGCAGTTTGTCTGCCATAAATATGCTTTTCTTTTTTTTTTTTTTTTTTTTTTTTTCCGGGGTGGTGGGGCCCGATGATTGTGTTATTTAATATGTAAAAAGGTGCTTTGTTTATTTATATTTAACTGTCTTTTTACAGGACACTGGTATCAGCGTGAGAAAAAGAGTCATAAAGATTCTGAGGGACATTTGCTTGGAGCAGCCAGACTTCCACAAGATCACAGAGATGTGTGTTAAGATGATCCGAAGGGTCAACGATGAAGAAGGGATCAAGGCTTGTGTTTATTTTATCGTTTATGCATATTTTGCAAATGGGACGTTTTAGTTTTTAATACACCGTTTTTACACTTTTTAAATTTTTTGTTTTTGCAGAAACTGGTGAATGAGACATTCCAGAAACTCTGGTTTTCTCCCACACCGAGTCATGACGAAGACGCCCTGTCCAGGAAGATCTTGAACATCACAGATGTTGTGAGTACTATTTAGGGTAAAAGAAAGTATTTCGTTGAAGCACCATGCATGGTTTTGATGTAATCTAATTCTTGTTTTGTTTTGGCTTGTTCCAAGGTGTTGGCTTGTAAAGATTCAGGTTATGACTGGTTTGAGCAGCTTCTGCAAAATGTAAGTTGTGTGACTCTTTTACAAAAATTATTGTCTTTGTACGTTTTCCCTCCATTATAACCACTATACTGTGACTGTGTAGCTTCTGAAATCAGAGGCAGATGCTTCATACAAACCAACCAAGAAGGCCTGCACCCAGTTAGTGGACAATTTAGTGGAACACATAAAACAATATGAGGAGTCTATTGCAGGTAATTAAAAATCTATTACCATAATATTATTAGGAAAAGTAGATGTTTGTGGTATTGGTATACTGCTGTGTTTACCATTATCTGGCTCTGATAAATAACTTGTTTTTTGTTTTTATATCAGACTGTGAAGACAAAGGGGTAAACTCAGGCCGTCTGGTAGCGTGCATCACCACTCTCTACCTAATTACTAAAATCAGAGCCCAGTTTATGGTCAAACATGCCATGACAATGCAGCCTTACCTGACCATCAAATGTAATGTAAGTATCATGCCTGTTGTTTTAGTTTGGCAAAGTTACTCCTTACTTCACTGTATGTAAGATAATTAATGTTAATTTGGAGTCAACCCCCCCAAAAAAAACAGAAATAAAGACTAAAATTTATTTTATGCAATGAAGCCATCTAGTGGCAGCTTTATAGAAATGCAGTTGTTGAACACAAAGGTCAAATCTTGGTCCGCAGGTTACAGCTGTCCTGTGTTTCCTTTCTTTCATTTTTAGACCCAAAATGACTTCATGGTAATTTGCAATGTGGCCAAGATCCTGGAGCTGGTCGTGCCTCTAATGGATGACCCTAGTGAGACATTCCTCACTACGATAGAGGAAGACCTGATGAAGCTTATCATCAAATACGGCATGATGGTTCGTCTCAGTTACAGAAACGTCATCCATCCATTACCATTACCCGCTTCTTCATTTCTGGGTCGCAGGGGTCACTTGTGCCCATATCCAGCAGTTGCTGTGCAAGAGGCGGGGTACACCCTGGACAGGTCGCAAGTCCATCACAGAGACAAACAAGACGAGCAACTATTCACTCTCTCACTCACACTTTAGAGTTAGGACAATTTAGAGTTACCAATCAGCCTAACATGCATGTTTTTGGTCTGTGGGAGGAAACCGGAGTACCTGGAGAATATCCACGTATGCACGGAGAGAACATGCAAACTCCACCCAGAAAGGCCCCAGATTGGGATTCGGTCCGGCGACCTTCTCGCTGAGAGGCAACAGCTCTACCAACCACTGTGCCACCTCTGAAATGTCATCAAAATAATAAAAAAAAAGTCAACGTGATGCAGAATCATAATATATTTTATTGTGTCTGCTTCTTAGGTCGTGCAGCACTGTGTGAGCTGTCTTGGTGCCATTGTGAACAAAGTCACACACAACTACAAGTTTGTTTGGGCTTGTTTCAATCGATTTTACGGTAAGAACTATGGACGAGCATCATGATTCAGAACCCAAACAGAAATTTCAGATTGCTTGGGTTTTTGCTTTTTGTTATATTGTCAATTTTAGTGTGTATCGCAAATTTTGCTTCAAGGAAATTATCATTTTTTGTTTTTTAAAAAGTCTAAATGCTTAGAAATATTAGTTGCATTAGTTTATACTTTATGTGTTGTTTTGTTTTACAGGAGCTCTGGCTAAACTCAAGACGCAGCACCAGGAGGACTCCAGCAGCTCCACGCTGGCTGCTAACAAACCCACCCTGCTGCGCTCCCTTTTTACTGTGGGGGCTCTCTGTCGACACTTTGACTTCGACCAAGAAGAATTCAAGGGTACTAACAAGGTAAAGACACGTCTTTTGATTGAAAAGGGGTTTTAGAGCTATTGTTGAATTTATTTTGATGGATCCTGCTATCTTCTCTTGTGTCTTTTAGATTGTCATTAAGGAAAAGGTGTTGGAGCTTCTGCTGTATTTCACCACTCATGAGGATGAGGAAGTCCAGATCAAGGCCATCATAGGTTTAGGTATATTGCACATAACGTATTGTTCATACATTCACTGATTTATTGTCTACTACATTTAAATTGTTGTTGTTAGATTGACTTTAGTCTTCTCAGTTATGACTTGCCTGTATGTACTCTGTCAAGGGTTCCAGTTCATCATGCACCCAGAGCTCATGTTTGTGCAGGACATAAAGGTTCTGTATAACAACAGGCTGTCAGATGACAACAGTGCAGTTAGTTTAAAGATCCAGGTGCTCAAAAATCTGCAGACGTATCTGCAGGAGGAGGACTCTCGAATGCAGGAGGCTGATCGAGAATGTGAGTTTTACAAACACTGTTGCATGTTGTTAAAAATCACTGCGGTATGTACATTGAGCAAATAAGTTGAACGTGCTTATGTTCTTGTACGTTCAGGGAAAAAACAAGCCAAACAGGAAGATTTGAAGGAGATGGGGGACATTTCATCAGGCATGAGCAGCTCCATTATGCAGATTTACCTCAAGCAGGTGCTGGAGTCCTTCTTTCACTCACAGTCCACTGTTCGGCACTTCGCGCTGAGTGTCGTTACTCTGACTCTAAGTCAGGGTCTCATCCACCCTGTGCAGGTGTGTTCACCATTTTAACAAAGGGGTTAAATTTACTTTATGATTCACAAACAATACGCAAAAAAAAAAAATTTTGTTTCTTGCTTTTTTGTGTGCAGTGCGTGCCCTACTTGATTGCCATAGGAACAGATCCAGAGCCAACCATGAAGAACAAAGCGGACCAGCAACTCGTGGAGATTGACAAGAAATATTCAGGTTTCATCCATGTGAGTGGATGATGGTTAACTTTTCCTAGAATGGATGTAAAATTCAATTCAGCTTCAATTCAAAATACTTTATTAATCCCAGAGGGAAATTAAATGTTGTTATAACTCATACTGGTTTTATTAAAGAGTTGTTATAGATAAAAATATGGAAACAAGGGGCTGTTTCGATAAATTGTGTGAAAGATTCATTAGAGGGACTCAAAGGTAGTCTGCTCATCACCTGCTCATTCGGTAATACCGAAAAAATGTTTTATACTGTAGAAAATATTAATGTTAGAGTCCTCAACAACAAAAAACAATGTTTCCTCTACATTACCTCATTAAAACCTGCTTGTTTGGTTTTTTTTTTACAATATTATTTAGACATTTCCATTTCCTGCCCTTTCCTTCTAATTAAGTATGGTAACTGTTGTACACCGGGAATAATTTTTGGATTAGGTAAGGAAAATGACCAAAACTACTACTATCACAAATGTATATCATCAAAATAATAATTGAACTGTTTTTGTATAATTTCTTTAAAACCATGAAGAAAGTAATCTTAGTGTTAGACTCAGATTAAGAGTTTTGCTATTTTTAAATATTTTAAACAACTGTTACGTATACAGGACATGTAATGGAAATCCAACTAAAGTATCTAAATGTATTTCTGTTTTTATCATTGTTGTACTGTGTGAATAGTATGCTTACTACTTTCTATGTATGTGTATGTTCCTGTAAAGTGCCCTGAGACAACTTTGTTGTGATATGGTGCTATATAAACAAACTGAATTGAACTTAAACATAGGATTTGAAGAAATGAATTAAAATATTATTGTGTTGCAGTATCTGTGTGTTTGATAAGTGATGAAACTCTGTGCGTTCACAGATGAAGGCAGTTGCAGGGTTGAAGATGTCCTATCAGGTGCAGCAGGCCATAATTGGTGGCAAAAGTGCCGTGATCCGAGGTTTTCGTTGCGACGACTCAGACTCTGCTCTCTGCTCTCATCTCTACACGATGGTCCGGGGGAACCGACAACACAGACGAGCCTTTCTCATCTCCTTGCTCAACTTGTTCGATGACAGCTCTGTAAGTTCTCTTTGTTGTTGTTGTTGTGAAATTGAGATTATTATTTCAGTGTATTTCTGAAGAAGAGGGAAAGTATTGATTTAACTTGTGTTTTATTCTCTGCAGAAAACAGAGGTGAACATGCTGCTCTTTGTAGCCGACAACCTGGCCTGCTTCCCATACTTAACCCAGGAAGAGCCTCTTTTCATCATGCATCACATAGACATTACTCTGTCCATCTCTGGTAGCAACCTGCTCCAGTCTTTCAAGGAGGTAGGAACCATTTACACCTAATGCTTGAGGTGATAACTATCTTTTGCAAGTAGCATGTATTTACTAAAAAAAAAAAAAACCTTAAAAAAAACATTTTAGTAGAGCATAAAGAAGAATTAAAAATTGTCACAAACACTGTAATTAAAGCAACAATGTGATTTTTTTTTTTTTTTTTTTTTTTTACTTTTTACACCTCAGGTTTTTTCAGTTCACACAGTTTTCTTTATGAGATTAAAACTGTCACTCAAATAGTAGTTTATACTGAAAATTAGCATGAGAATAGATGCTCTTTTGGGACAATATCGATTGCTGTCTTTGCCTTGTTTACTTTACAAAGCTGACATATTTGCACACACACAGCTTCTGCCTGGTGAGCAGCTGAACACATGAACAGTAGCTGACATTCATAATGTAGGAGCTGTTGCTGTTTCCTGCCACTCAGTGGCCACAAACCTTTTAGCTTTTGACCCACGGACTGACAATGACAGAAGCTTGTGACCCCATCAATAATTTATAATATACAAACTTTGACAGAAAACCTATAAAAACATACTGTCACACTGTCTCCTCCTATAAATAAATATGCATATTAGTGTAAATACACAGCAGGCTTCCACTCTGTGTCCAAATAATCATGGCAAAGGCATTAAGTCAAGCAAAAAAAAAAAAATCTGTAATAGTGTCAAGCGGTAAAGTTTGATTTAATAGTAATTCCTCCAGGGTTGGTGTTTATTAATAAAAGGGGGAAAACAAGTTGAAGAAGGTATCAAATACTTTAAACGCAGCAGGATCTGAATTTGAGTCCTTGCCTGAAATGTAAAATAAATGGTTTGACATCAGAGAAAAGAATTGCTGCACATCGACAGAGTGTTTCTGGGCATCATACAGATAAGGCTGTCCCAAAGAGCTGGCATGGCCCAGGAAGGACTGTGAAATACTTGACCCGTCAGCCAGCTCCCTCTGAAAGGCTCTGGTTGCAAGGAACACCAACGTGGTGAGGACTTTAGTGCAGAGCTCCAAAAGAGTAGCTTTAAATCAGTTAAAAAAAAAAACAGACATGATCCTTTGTTAGCAGGTCAGTGTGATCCCTAAAAACACACCGACTCCCCCAGCAGCACCACAGCTGCCATTGTTCCACAATTACAACTTTACCCAGCTATTTATGGACATGTGTCATTGTCTGCACCTTGTGAACCGTAGGAATCATCACGTGAGATGTCCTGAATTAATATGCTGATCCAACACATTTCTTTCTCAGTGAGAATGGAAGTTCCCCCTTAGACTGTTCACATGCATCTTATGTACCTCAGCTGTCTGTGTGCCTCGCAGGCGTGCAGTCACCGATGTATGTTTGTGTGTACATGTGACAAAAATAGAGGACTTTACAGTTCACATTGTAGGGAAATAGTTTTGATCATTTTTGGGGTGTGTTATGGAAGATGAGCAGGTCAAAGGTTTGCATGCAATGTTCGTTTTGAAACATCTCGACGTGTGCATAAAACATGACATGCACAACCTGTTTTTTGTAAACACACCGTTTAGACATGAGGCACCTGGATATTATTTAAGTACCTCCACTTGATGTTTCATGGCTCACGGTGGCGTCCAAACCTCAATAAGCAGCTTTTGCCTTATTGTTTAAAAGTTTGCTTTTTTGTTGTTGCTCTTTGTTTATGCTTAATTTAGGTATTTTTCTCTTAATTAGTATGTTAAAAAATCTAATTATCTATAAAATCAAGATAAAATGTATTTAATAGCATTGTACAAAGTGTTTTTGGGCTTTTCAGTGAATTAACAAAACTTATTTGGAGCCATGTTTTTGAAATGTTTTATATTTTCCTATTTTTGGTCCCAAGTTATGCTTTTAGTATTTTTGTAATCTTAAGTTTTAAGCCACCTTCAATGACTGTATCAGTGATTGATTTTTGTGTGTGGGGGGGTTTATTTTCCAGTGTTTACGGAAAGAGCCCATAAGGCATGAGAAGAAGGTGAAGACAAAAAAGAGAAAAAAGAAGCATTCTCGCAGGAGGAAAAACAGTTCAGATGAGGATGAAGACGACGAGGAGGAAAAGCAGAGCAGCAGCACATCCAGCAGCAGTGATGATGAAGAAGAAGAAGTGGTCCACAGGCGAAAAAAGCCCGGAGCTCCTGACTCTGACTCAGACTTGGAGGACGAGGAGGCTGTGATGGACCGTTTGCCTGATAACACCACCCCTCTGATGGACTTTGCGAGTGCTTCGCAGGGTGTTCTGCTCCTGCTGGTCCTCAAACAGCATCTGAAAAACCTTTACGGCTTCTCAGACAGGTTGGTCACGTCGTCAAGATTCATTTTATTATTATCAACTTGTACAGTTCGGTGAACATCTTGTTTGTTTTTCAGCAAAATCCAGAAGTATTCACCAACAGAGTTAGCCAAAGTCTACGACAAGGCGGTGAACAGGAAATCTAAGGTGCACTTCAACCCTCGTCAGACTCTGGATTACCTGAAGAGCGATCTCACTAAGAGAGAACTCAGCTACGAGACTAAGAAGAATATCGTCAAACAGTATTTGGATGTAAGCACCCAGCGGCAAAATGTGTCTGTGATTTACATGATAACTTACTATTTGATCTAAATTAAATCTTAGTTCACATCTGACACAGTTAAACATTTTTCCCACCTTTTGCCTCATAGTTCAAGGTACTGATGGA
Organism: Simpsonichthys santanae; assembly: GCA_031762415.1. Taxonomy (NCBI): domain Eukaryota; kingdom Metazoa; phylum Chordata; class Actinopteri; order Cyprinodontiformes; family Rivulidae; genus Simpsonichthys; species Simpsonichthys santanae. The sequence goes on along the minus strand of JARVLU010000528.1, from coordinate 16,583,514 downwards.
GCACTTGGACCGTGAAGAAGAGGATGAGGAAGGGGGTGAAGCGAATGCCAATGCCAGAAACAAAGCCATCAATTCGCTGCTGAAGGGCCCGAAACCCCAGAACCACAACCACAGTGATTACACTGCTCCAGTGGAGACAGACGATGAGGAGAGTGAGGAAGAAGATCCTCCTGCGGTAAGAACTGAACACTGCCCATTTTCATCTTCAGCCATAAATAGTTTTGGTAAACTGTTTATTGTTATTAACATGTTTTATTTATTTAAAGGGGGTCAATGAGCATGGATGAACATGGGATTGCCCCGTAAAGGTGCTATTTAACCTGGACCTTGAGGGATGGTATCCTGCATGTGTTAGTTGTTTCCCTGCTACAACACACCTGATTCAGTGATTTAATTATTTCTTCAGGTTCTGCAGAAGCCTGTTAGTCACCCATTTGTTCAAATCAGGTGTGTCAAAACAGAGAAACAACTAAAACATGCAGAATGGTGTTCCTTGAGGACTAGGGTTGGAAACCATTGGCCTAGAGGGCGAATTTTTATCTATAGTTCCTGGCAGGTTGAGGGTGAAACACTTAAAAAAAAAAGAATTATATAAAATACTCTAATAAACAATTACAAACGGCAACGTGCATTAATAAGATTGTAAAAGTGACCAAAAAAACAAATACAGTAATCCCTCGCTACTTCGTGGTTCAACTTTCGGGAACTTGCTCTTTTGCGTTTTTTCCACGTAAGATTGGACATGACACACAACTGGCTGACTGATGGATGAGCCACTCGATCGGCATGGAAATATTATTTAAATTAAATTATTTTAAATTATTTAGCACCTGCGTGCAGCCCACAGGTGCAGGGAAAAGCTCCCTCTTGCAGCATATCATGATCTCCGTTCTGCAGCGGAGAAGTCGGCGTGGCCAAAAGCGATGGCAGGTGGCAGAGCAGAGGAGGCAGAGAGCTGATTTCATGACATGCTGTGCTCTTTTGGTGCGTTTAGAAACATCGTTTAGAATATTGCAAGAGTAAACTGCTACTTACTACTTGCACTACTATTCCTACTTGACGGTTTTTCACTTATGTTGGGGCACTGAGAACAGAAACCCCTGCGATAGACGAGGGAGTATTGTACAGTAAATCATATAAAATAAAACTGGGGGGATTTATTGTTAAGAAAGCTCAGCAAAATTATGACAAGTCTGAATGCTTTGAGTCCTCGTGACTCATTGAGACTACCTGTACTTGTATAAATAAAGGTTATAATAAAATATTTAAAAAAATAAACGGGGATCACAAGTTAAGATAATGTTACAGATGAGCCTTAAAGATGGAAGACTCTTAAAGTTGCTGTTAAAATATTCTCAAAATGTATTCCAATATTTTCCAAAATGTTGCGATAATGACATGAAAATTACTTTTTGTCAAAAACCTTTAGGCATGCTTGGAAAACGTTTATTATTTGTAGTTTTGATCTCTTTATTAATGACCAAAGTTCAATCAATATGTGCCAAAAAAGTCACTGAATACAAATTCACCTGAGCAGCATCAGCTGTGAGATATGACCTTTTTTGTATCAAGTTTTGCAGATAAAATTCACCAGTGTTAGACCTTTCTTTGTAGCTTTTTTTTTTAAAGGTTTGGTAAATTTGTTTGTATTCTTAAGCTCCTCTTCTCTCTTCAGTCTAACTTTTGCTTAATAAATGCACTTTGGACAGTCAAATCTGCTGCATTTCAAAAGCCGATACGCAGAAGTAGGAATGCGCAGAAATTTAACAAGATAAGCACCTAAAACAATTATTTGTTTGCTAGACTTTATAGAAAAGGTGTCTCAGTTGAACTTTTACTTAATAAAAGAACTTTAACGGTTAAATCAGCTCTATTTCAAACGTATTCGCAGCCTCTGTGCTCCAGAAGTGCGCAGACAAGGAGGAACTCTGCGCATTTCTTCAAAATTTAACAAGATACACTCCTAAAAACAATTGTTTGCTCGACATAGTAAAGGTGTTGATGCAGTTGAACTTTTATTTAATAAATGCACTTCAGTGGTCAAATTAGCTGCATTTCGCCGAAGCGGTGAAGCGAAATTAAGCTGATTTGACGGTTGCTCCAAGCGAACTGGACGAAGGTGGCAGGCCGATTGTGTCATTAAAAGTCACTTTTTACCTATTACATGACACACCAGCATGCCACAATACTCGAGTGCCATCTAGCAGCTGAAAATGGTAGTGTTCAATATTTTCAGTCAGAGTGAATGAAAACGGTCACATTTCAGACAAAAATTGGTTTGTAAATATGGGGGAAAAAATCCATAAGTAAGTCGCTTCGGTGTATAAGTCGCAGGGCAAAAATTGTCTTATAGGTTGAAAAATACGGTAATCCAAGTTGAAGCGTTACATCGTTTTCAACCTCCTTTTTGGCATCTGCATTTGTTACCAGGCCAAATTGACAAAGACCATGTAGAATAATGTAGTAATTTAATTCCACAGCAGAGAAAGTTATGTAGTCTCTGTAAGTAGGTCTAGGGGAAAAATATCTGTATTGGTATCTGCCAAATAAGTTTTAACATGTTGGCATATTAGCTAAAAATCCAATATCTTGCATCCCTAATCTATACTCAGAGCTGTGAGTGAATGTTAACTAATGCTGCCTCTTTGATCCACAGCGCAAACCGAGAAAAGGTGCTGCCGAGGATTCAGGTCAAATGAACGAGACAGTGGAAGAGATGGACGTCGTCGCCGTCTTCCGTCCTAAATACAAAGACAGGCCGCAGATCGCCAGGGTCATCCAGAAGACCAGAGGTGGTTACAGTATACACTGGATGACAGGAACGTACTCCGGACCATGGTCTACGGCAAAGAAAAAGGACGGTCGCAAAAAGGTGCCTTGGGTCGACACGATCAAGGAGTCGGACATCATTTGCAAGAAAATCTCCTTGACGAGCGGACAGAAGCTGACAAACAAAGTGGCACAGACGTTACGGGCGCTGTACGCCGCCAAGGACAAGAGTTAACTCCCTGGATCTATGGATCTTCTATACAGAGAAAGAAAGGAAGCCTGATCAGATTTTAAAGTTCTGGTGGAGGCAGCTCACTTTGTCACACGTTTCAATTTAAACGCAGGAAAAACAGAGAAGGAAATGTTTGTGAAAACATTGTGTGGGAGTTCCTTCGCTGTTGTGCAGCCACTTGGATGTTTGGTTTTTACTCCCACTGTATCATAGTTTAATGAAGAAACATGTTTATATCTGAATATAATTCTGTAAAAAAAAAAAAAAAAAAAATTAAAGTGAATGTTGCAAACTAGTGTATTGATGATGTTCTTAATAAAGTGTTTTTGGAAATAAAAGTACCGCCAGATGAATTTATTTACTTGACCTAAACTCTCAAAGACTTTTAACATTTAGATGTTTGCCCACCTGTGTTAGACTATCTTTGATATAATTTATGTTGAAAGCCGTGCAGTAAATGTGCCCCGAGTGATCTGAATAGACTTGGATGTTCTACAACACAGGGAAACCGTAAAGCTACCCCCTGCGGCACTTCTAGTGGAACAAATACTGCAATAAATTTTTTTTTTACATCTTTATTGCTTGGTTGAGCTTCTTTTCTCTTACATCAGATCATGTTGTGCAACTGGTGGTTTTTCTTTTAGACCTGATGCTGCACGATATGCCATCATGGAAAGATACAGAAAATGGGTGAAAAGCTGTTAAAATCTAGTCGCGAAACTTTAAAGTGCCTTCAGAAAGTTTTGAAAACTGTAGCTCAACACTTTAAAGCAGTAGTGCCCAGTTCTGGTCCTTACGGGCCACCGTCCTGTATGTTTTAGTCATTTCTCTTCTTTTCAGCAGTTCTGCAGAACTTTGATTACTGGGCAACAACTAAAACATGCAGGACAGAGGAAGGCCCTCCAGGCCCAGTATTGGACACTGCTGCTTTAAAAGATCTTGAAAGCAAAATATAGACATTAAAAGCAAGTTTTAAAACTTTTGCAATGTCCTGTACAAAAATAAAGCTGTGCATTAAGACTTCTCTGCTGACGAAATAAGATGCAGATTAATTCCTGACTTGATATTACCGGTAGATGCAACATATTGAGATCAAAATAAATACTTGGAACTAGTTTTCCAGTTATGACGCATGTCCAAAAAGTGGGCACATATATATATATATATGGATAAACTTCTAAGTATTATTATTGAGGAGTAAAAATGTTTCAGTATTTTTTCTCTGAGTTATGTAGCCAGTATGTAATGAGTAGAAAGCAGACTAAATTAGTGGCCCATTGAAAGATAACAGTCTTTAAAAATATATACCTGTATATATACTAATTGGCAGTTAATTAAACCATCCACTGCCAGTGCATCTCTCCAGTCCCAAGCTGGGATAAAACATGGCGGTTGTGTTAAGAAGGGCATCGGACGTAAAACTCTTTTGCCAAAATCAATATGAGAGTTCATCCAAGCGACGCATACAAGATCGGTCGAGGTCCGGGTTAACGACCGCCACCGGTGCTGTTGACAAACAGGGTGCCGGCAGAAAATGTGCTACTGTTAGTTGAAGACCACAAGGAGGGAAACATGTCAGGATGAAAGAAGAGGAAAGTCAAGAATGTAGGACTGAGGGTTGCAACTCTAAATGTGGGGACAATGACAGGCAAAGGTAGAGAG
>JARVLU010000528.1:16558398-16571415 GCA_031762415.1 Simpsonichthys santanae | reverse complement strand
CTGTGTATATATATATACTGTATATATATATATACTGTATATATATATATATATATATATATACTGTATATATATATATATATATATATATATACGTACTGTATATATATTCCAAATATCTACTGTATCAATTTTGATGATTATATCAGTTGTAGATGTGTAGTGATTACATACTTACATAGAATGTAAAATCTATCCACTGGTTTATGAGATATTTTGCTAACATGACAGAAAGACAAGCCTTTCATGTGATGTACATTTATTACTAAACTCTTCATTCTGTTTGAGTTTAAATGAAAGCATCTTTGTTCATTTCCTGTAAATACCTCTTTATCTTAGATTTGCTGGTTTTAACAGTGACACTTCAGGTTTTTGTATGTTGGTATAACAATAGTCAACCTGTGTGTCTCTGATGTTCTCATTTCAAAGTGAGATTTGTGGAAGCCCACCTTGTCTGAGCTGGAAGGCGTTTCTCTGTTGGCCATTCTCCTATCCAGTTACAGACAGGAAGGAGTGGGAGGTGTGCTGTTTCTTCTGTAGGTTTGAATTTCCTGAAATTTTCCCAAACTCACCTGAAAAAGAAAAAAAGGACAAAAAGTCCTTTATTTATGGCCCAGTTTGATGTAGTGAAAGAGATACTTTAGGAATGAGCTACACTACTTTTGATACATTTGGGTCTCTTTAAAGATATGCTCAGCTGATATTTTCTAGAAACTGGGTGCTACTCACTATTTCCAAATTAGTTGTCTCCAAGGAGTGGCTATAGGCTATCACTGATCCTTGGGCATTACATGATGAAACCAAGTATTTATCACACCCATTCACCCTGTATGGAAAAAAATATTGTGTTGTTATTGGTATATCTCTTGTGCACAACTTTACAGACTAAAACACAAAAATGTGTAAAATTAGAAATTTTACATGATACGGGACACAATTCTATATTATTATCATATTACTAACGTTATTATTATTCAAAATATTCTGATTTTTTTAACAGTAATACATTAAATCTTAAATAAATTGTTTTAAACTAGTCAAGTTAAAGTGTTCCTACAGGTGATTGTGTCAGAAATGTTTTTACTGTGTGGCAATTACAGATAAAATTAAAATAAAATTCTAAGAGAAAAAAAAAAAAAAAAAAAAACCTAAAGATTACTGCCAGGACTTTCTGGTTCTAAAAATGTTTACAGGTATTTCTTATCATGGAGAGGTTTTTAAGACAGTTTGAAATTTGATTACCGTTACCATCCTATACATATTGAAATACATACAATGAAAAGTGTACATAGATGCTGAACACCATGTGCAAAAGTTTTCCTTATATGGTTCTTCCAATAAATCATATTTTGTTATATCTTTTAAGTGTACTTGTCCTTTGAAGGTCTTTCAAAGACTTTCTTTGGACTTTGGCAGTTTTTCACTCGTTTTCTGTCCAGTCCTGTTACCAGAGCAAGACAATCGTCAAAACACATAGCATCTAGTTATTAAAGCTTAAGTATTACCTCAATTACAGTCCCAAATTCCAAATGAGTTGAAAAAGAGGTGCTGTGGATGCATTTCCATCTACCTGGAGGCCGTGCTCGAGTGCCTGACTGCCAAGATTTGGGAGGTGGCGGGAAACATGGCTCATGACAGCGAGAAGACCGGGATCATCCAGCAATTTTGTCAGCGGTGACGAAGGGCTCGGCAGGCTGCTGGGAGGAATGGCTCAGGGAGGAGTTCTGCCTTGCATTCAGATGGTCCTGCTGCCCAAGAGGACCGAGAGGTCTGCTTGGTCTGGGTGGACGGATTGGCATCTGCAGCCAGTTTCTTCAGATCCGCTGTGGGACAGACTGCTACAAGAGATCCTTTTTGCCCACAGCCATCAGCATCTAGAACAACTCTACTGAAACCAGGATGATGAGGTACAACAACAATTAGTTTCCCTTTGGGATTAATAAAGTATTTTGAATTGAATTGAATGGACTTAAACCTCTTATGTTGTCATTGTAACCTTGTTTGAGTGTTAAAGTTTTTCATACTTCAATTTTATTATTTTATACTGGCAATATTTGGGGTCACAAGTCCCTGTACTATTAGTTTGTGGGTTGATTGATATAGTTAATAAATACCATTGTGGATCCCACAATGGTATTACCGTTTTAAATCATAAAACATCTTTTAAATATTTATTTACAATGAGATAAGCAATAAATCATTGGAAAAGCTTTTAACTTCACTCAACAATCGCTTCTTGACTTGGATTTTGGTTTAGTTTATTTCAGAAATGTTTTGTTTTAAAGTCAATAAAATTATTCACTAAATGACTTTACCTTGTACAATTAGCTTTTGTGTAATCCTGAGACATCAGTATCAATACACAGCACAATTCAGTATCTTAAAATGTAATAAGTTTATTCTAAACTACTTTGTATATGAAATGGTGCCATTTGAAAACATTTATTTCAGTAGTTTTCCAGATATACTGATATGCAATTCTAAAACGTGGGTACACACTTCACATAAACAAAGCAATCAGCTAAATCTGCCAAAAAGCACATGGAAGCTTGAGTCACGTGACAGACCTGCATTAGGTTGTCTGTAATCAAATACGGAGGAAACTGACAAGCAAAGAACCTTCGAGAAGATGTTTAGTTGGAAATATTAAAGTTAATATGCTGTTAAACACAAAATAACAAGTAAGATGTTAGCCACAGCTAAAGTATAGCTAATACAAATTACAGGATCTATTGGAAGTCCTCTGATGTTATTAAGTCAGCTAATAAAAAAATACACTGTTCCAAATGAGGACTTTTTTTGTACTTACTGGTTAGGGAGTATATTGTGAATGATACAACACGCTTGGTTTGTCAAGACATATCCAACTCAGAGCAACAACTTTTTTTTAGCCAAGTCAGCTATTGGTACATTTAAAGTCTTAATGCAGGGAAAGCCTCTTAAAGGAATTGTGGGAAAAGAAACTTAACTGTAATATCACTGACGATGAATACAGGTGCTTGGAGAAATGCAAAAACCTTAAGTGTCCATAGGGTCTGTATCTCACCTTATAAAATGCAAAATTTTAAACCTATTCATCTCCACAGTGCTTGAAATGTAAGATAGAGATGGTCACTCTCTCTCACATTGCTTTTGGTCTTGTATTAAATTGAAACAAATCTGGAAGATTAATGGTAATGAAATGAACAAATGTCTCTTTATTCAAATAACAATCCCTTGTATTTGCTACTTGGAATAATCAATCCTCTGATCAACGACAAATATAAAGGAAAGCTCTACAGCTTTTTTTTTTTTTTCATGTTAGAAAATGCCCCCCCATTACTGTATTTTAAAAGGCCCCCAAAGTAAGTGTAGCCCAAGGGCCCCAGCCCTCCTAAATCCTGCCCTGTATTCCTTCACAGTTCCCACAGAAAGTTTGTTATGCTTTATTTAGATCTTTGCTTCTGTAAGGACATATCAAGGGAGAAGAAAAAAAGTAAATAATATTAATAATAAATAATAAAATGAGATAAAATACAAGAATAAATGTGTTACACACTTAAATTGTATTCCTTACAGATAATTTTTGTTTTATAGCCTTTTTGTTATTTGAGTCTGAGATTGAGTCAATTCAGTTTTAGATCCATTAGAGGTTAAATGCATTATTTTACATTATGGATATACAACTTGGCAAGAAACAAGATCAGATTAATAAGAAATATGTGAGAGGAGTATTTCATCTTGAAACAGGATAACAGAACATTTTCTAAATAGGAAATCTGGTTATCTTATTGAACATCATGAATAATGTCCTTCCAAAATTTCTGTATTTCCAAAAAAGATGAATCTACTGGATAAAGCTCACAGAAAGAACAGGAAATATCAATATCAGCTTTGTGTTTCTGAAAGAAGTGCTTGGTTGGATAAAATGTATGCATTGATTTAAAATGAACTGAGAAACTTTTACCAAATTAAGATTCTGCACAGTCCCCACAGAGAGTTTCTCTTCAGCTCTGACCTGTCGTGCGTCACTTCCGGGTTCCGCTCACCTGTTACACCTGCGTTACAGCGCAGTCCTCAGCTCCTGCACCTGCTGCCACGATGGCCGAGGAGGAGTTCACGACGTGCGACCTGACCACCTGCTCCTCCACGGCGGAGGAGACCTTCAACACCGCCCACATCCAGGAAATGGAGCCTATTTTCTCCGTGTTAACCGGCGGGATGAAGGCGGCGGGGGACACGGTGTCTCCGGGCACCTGCGGAGGAGGAGGAGGAGGAGGAAGCGGCTGCACCTCACCCACCGCCGCCGCCTCCGATACCGAGTCCGGGATCTTCTCTGTGGAGAGCGAGGTCTGCGTGGAGCACGAGTCGGAGCTGGACTGGTTCTGTGGGACCGAGCAGAAGCTCATCTGTCCCCGCTGCGCCACCGTGGGGCCCTGCCGCGCGCACGCCGTGACCCCTCTGGCCAGCAGGGTCACCTCAGTCAGGGTACACCTGCTCTAAACTATTTACCTGAGAAAACTCGGGCTTTCATAGGCTACAATGATCATTTTAAATAAATATACTACTTTTAAAATAAATATACTTTCTTTTGTTTCTCTTTCAGTTTATACACTTCACAGGTGATTTTCAATTTATTTGATAAATTCATTTTTTGTGTGTGTATTCATATAATCATCCAGAATTCATTTGAATGCGTGACTATTGTTTCATCATTTTAAAGTTAATAGCTTATTTTCGGGGTGTGCCACTGATGGAGTGTTTCCCCTGCTGATGTGTGTGCACGCTGTTCCAGAGGACAGGATTTTCTTGTTATCAAACGAGCTGAGGATGTTCTTGTGGTGTGCTTTTCCAGATTCCTCTGACTCAGACTGTGAGCCGTGTTGTCCTTTCCTTTGCAGAACCAGCTGGTGGACGCGTGTGAGAAGATGCAGCTGCAGGCTCTGAGGATCGACAAGTTTATCGAGCAGACCCTGGAAGCCAAAAAGCAAAAGCTTCAGGTGGGGACACGCCGGCACACACGTAGTGAAACCAGCTCAGAGCTAAAGGAGTGCTGGCGTCTTAGATTCCAAAAATGGTTGCATTGCTTGGATTTATTAGGCCTGAACAAAAATGTCTGATTTATAGGATTTAAATAAAAGACGGTGCACTCTGAGCCTGGCATACCAAAGCTGGTTCTGGAGACATGACGGGTAAAGAGCCTGAGCTTGTGTTTGAGGTTAAGAGGTACCAAGTAGCTCTGGGCTCAGGAACCAGCCTATACCGAACATCCTGCGACACTGAAGAGACACGTTAACATGACTGTCCCACAACATCTAGAGCCTTCAGCATCTCAGAGTGAATCCCATCCACTCCTGATCCTCTGCCACAGTAATGGACTCCCTTTCCCTGAGTCCTCAGACTCTGCCTCCTCGGAGGTGGACATCAGAGTCAGAGAGAAATTTTATTGACATTGCACAAGTGGCCCCCGTACAACGTCCAGATTAAGAATATCCTCAAAGTTTTTCTTCTGTTGTCCAAAAATATCCCAAGTCTGGGTCAGTAGTCCCCCACACCTAAACCAGACACAGCATGCTTTTCTTTTCGGGGTCACCGAACGGTCCTGAAAGTCTTTCACCGTTATCTTAAATGTCTTTTTACCCAAAACACTTTTCTTTAAGCTAAAGCTTTTGAGCATCAAAATAGTCAAATAGCTCAGCATCATTTCAAGACTGTCATGATGTAAAAAAAAAAAAAAAAAAAAACATTTAGAATATCTAACCTTGATGACAAATATGAAAATAACATAAGAAACAATGTAATAACTAGAGAAAGTGCATTTCCTGGGAAAATGCAGTGTGAATACTTAATGCTGAGAACTTTCTGAAAAACAGCTGAAATTAGCTAAAAAAATCTGAAATGTAGCTGAAATGGAAGAACAAATCTAAATTAGCAGAAGAAAGCAGAAATAACACATTTTTGCTGAATTACATTTGCTGAATTACATTTGCATTTGCATTTGCATAAGCAGCTGAATTTAGGAAATTAGCCAAGAAAAATATGAAATTAGCAAAAAAATAAATAAAAATTGCTGAAAAGTAGCTGAAAAGGCAAAAAGAAGCTCAAACTACCAGATGGAAGTGGAAAGAACTGGAAGGTGCTAAAATGTGGCATTAAATGAAAAAGCTAAAATTAGCATCAAAAGAGCTAAATAGTAGCTGAAAGAGCAGAAAAAGGTGAAACTTGCTGAAAAAAGCTGAAAGGTGTATAACAAGCTGAAATTGGCATAAAGAAGTTAATTAGTCTGAAAGTAGAAATTAACATTAAAAAGAATTTTATCAGAAAACAGCTGTAATTGCTAATAAATAAACAAATAAAATTTAAAAAAGGTAGAACAAGTTTAAAATACCAGAAGAAAGCAGAACCACTTTTGTCCAATTAGGCTGAAAGAAGCAGAAAGAGCTCAATGAAGTGGAAAATTTTTGAAAAAGATGAAAAGAGCAAAAACCAGTTAAAAAGTAGCAAGAAGCTTAAATTATCAGAAAGAAGTGGAGAGAACATATTTTTACTGAATTATGCTGAAAAAAGTTGAAATGAGTGCAACAAAAGTGGAATTAGCCCCCCCCAAATTTTTAGCATTAAAAACAGCTAAATAGTAGCTGAAATAGCAGAAAAAGCTTAAACTTGCATAAATAAGCTGAAAAGAGCCTAATAAGATGAAATTACCGGAAAGAAGTTAGAAGAAGCTCAAAAATGTTGTAGATTGTAATGTGAAAAGGAGCACAAAACAGCTGAAACAACAGCTGAAGGTAGCTGAAAAAAGTTTAAATTTGCACAAGGAAGCCAAAAGAAGCTGAAACAGAACAAAATAAAAAGGAGCGGTAAAAGGTTGTAAACAGAACTGAGGATTTGAAGGATGTAAAATTAGCTCTATTAATTTCCTAAGAGAAAAAAACGTCAGAAAAGGCTAAATATTTCAAAAAGCTAAAGTTGCACCGATACCAAAAGTCCTAGCACCCTTCTCCTGAACGAGCTGAACGTTTTGATAAATGATTTGTGGAAATAGCGCAAAAGTTGTGGAACGAGAAAGATGTTAAAAAAACGTATGGAAGAAAAATGGATCACAAGTATGAATACAGTACTATTAATGTTGCCTGTAAAAACTATATGGCGAACGTATGATGCACCTTGCATCAAACCAGTGTTGCATTAACGCTCTTCACTTTTATATATTAACTTATCTGTGATGAGAGCGAGTCGCTTTATAACTTAAGTTTAGGAGAGGAAAACATGTTCGCTTCAGTTTAACGATGCTGAATTCCTGAACAAGAACTCAAGCATCCATAGACGTTTTTTTTTGCAACATCATGAAAAAGTGGAGAATCTGTAACCTTCTTGTTGCCAGAAGTCAGGAGTGTTAAGGAGTTCTGCATGAGTTCATGCGTTCTCGCTGTTTTCTTTGACTAAACCCAAATTACTTGAGTGCTTCGTTTTCATTTAGAGGAGAAAGTTTAGCTTTTCATCAGTGTTCAAAGGTCTAACCTTTTCTCATCAAACATCTTAAAACTGTTACATCTGGAGATGCTCAACTTTTTAATCCATAATCTAATGGAACTTGGTGGAGTTTGAGCATTGGAGGGACCTTTTAAATCTCCTTTTAGATCGCCATCATCTATTTTAAAGCAACCAAAGTGCCTCGAGTCAGTTGACTGTGTATCACTTGTAAATGAGACTTTGAGGCTCAGTGTGATTTATCTGTGTAAATAAAGCTTGAATGAAAAAAATCTGGGTAAATTTATCACTATGAAAACATAATTTTCAGTCATTAAATCTGATTTTTAACTAAATAAAATTTTCTTTGAACAACAGAAACAAGTGCACCATCGCTACAGAATGTACTGCATGTTTTGCTTTATAAGTTGCGCCTTTTTGCATAAAATTGCAAGTCCTGCAACTTATTTTACAAGTACCCCCCCCCCCCATATTTATAACCCAATTTTTGCCTGAGATATGATTTCATCACTCATTCTGACATAGAAAATATTGAACACTACCATTTTCAGCCACTAGAGGGCGTTCAAGCCACATGGCAAGCCAAGTGTCTCAATAGGTAAATGTGGTTATTAATGAAACGCTTGGCTTGCCATACAGGCCACCTTCGTCTCGCTCCAGAAATCCTGGAGCAAACATAAAATCAGCTGCATTTCACCGCGCCGACCAGGCGAAGTGCAGCTGGTTTAAGCATTAAAGTGCATTTATTAAAGTTAAACTGAAACACAACTTTGCTATAATTTTGAGCAAACAAATAATTGTTTTTAAGTGTTAATCTTGTTAAATTCTTGTTTAAGTCCTCCTGTGCACACCCCCGCGGTCGCCATATGGCAATCAATCGATTTTTGGCACAACACCGGCCCACATTTCCGGGTGGTCAGCGGTGACGCACAATAAATGCGACTTATTTATGTTTTTTCTCACTGTATTTGACATATTTGGACTGATGTGACTTATATGTCGGAGCAACGTGTACGGCAGAAAGTACGGTAATTAGAATTACAGGAAAGTTAGTCAAAACATTTTCACCAAATCACTTGTTTATTAAGATTTAAGTACAAAATAAATGGAATTACTGTACCCGGTACATGACTAGTAGATCTTACAATGAGAAAGGAGAGTTGTTACGGTGAGATCTTGTTGGTGAGATCAGTGTGGACCTTGCAGGTGGATGCAAGCAAGGCGAGGGACCACGTTCTGGCTCAGGTCAACGCCGCGCGTGACGCCCTGGAGAAGGAGGAGCAGCGCGTCCTGGAGGAGGTGCAGAGGGAGCAGGAGCGGGTGGAGCAGTGCCTCCTCACCCAGAGAGCCCACTGGAGCCAGGCTCTGGCCAGTCTGTCGCAGACGCGCTCCCAACTGGTGCACACGCTGACGCACACCGCAGACGCACAGCTGGTGGTGAGAAGCTGTGGAGGATGTCAGATTTAGAGCTTCACTTAAATAACTTGATATTTACTGTGACTGCTGAGAAATCACTAACTTCCTGTTTTATTTTTTTGTATTTTTTTGCAGATCAGTGTCCAAGAAATCGCAGAAAGGTACCTTTCTAGCTCTTCAAGTAGCATTTTTCTCACTCGGGTCGTACTGGATGCGTCATGTTTTGTACCCGTGTGCGTGTTTGTGTCAGGGTGGAGGACGCCGAGGGGGTCGGGAACCCCTGCGACACAGAGCAGCTCAACCTGAACCCAAACTGTACTGACAGCAAGCTGCTGAGAGGCCTGTGGGCGGCCGCTCTGCTGCTCGGCCCCAACGGTTTGTAGAGGCCATTTTATTGTACTAGAACTTGAGCAGATTCATTCAGAAGATTATTAGAAACACATGGTGACAAATGCTTTAAAATAAATAGTTGGAGAAGTTTGTAAGACAACATTTTAAAGACAATAGCTCAACTGATTATTAAATGTTCAATTATTTGCAATTCAAATAAGATTTAATGTAATCAGTAAAATACAAGACATTGCTGATATTCAGAATCAGAGTGAAATTACTGTTTGAAAGTTTGCTCAAATGTCTATTTGTGTGAAAGTTTATGAAGCGTTCACACTATTGTGATCCATTTTTCTTCCGTACGTTTTTCAGCGCGTTTCTCGTTCCACAGTTTTCAGGCTATTTCAGCGAATGATAAAGGGTTCGGCTCTTTCAGGACAATCCTGCTAGACTTCTGGTATTGGTGCAACTTTAGCTTTTTGGAATTTTTAGTCTTTTCTGACAGTTTTTTCTCAAAGAAAATGAACTGGGTTCATTTTACATCTTTCAGATCTTTAGATTTGTTTACTACCTTTTACTGCTCCTTTCACATTTTGTTCTGGTTCTGCTTCTTTCAGCTTCTTTGTGCAAATTTAAAAAAAATAATTCAGCTACTTTCAGCTGTTTTTCCAGCTGTTTTGTGCTCCTTTAAGACTCTTTCTGCTAACTACATCTTTGTGCATCTTCTAACCCTTTTCTACTAATTTCAGCTCCTTTCAGCTTATTTCTGCAGGTTTCAGCCTTTTCTACTATTTCAGCTACTATATAGCTGTTTTTATGCTAATTTAAGCTTTTTTTTAGCTAATTCTGCATTTTTTGCACATATTGATTTTTTTACCCTAATTCAGCAAAAATGTGCTCGCTCCACTTCCTTCTGGTAATTTAAGTTCTTTCTGCTTTTTTTTTTTTTTTTAGCTACTTTTCAGCTGGTTTTCTTTGTGGCAATTAATTTCCACTTTTTGTGCTCATTTCTGCTTTTTTCAGCAAAAAATTAGTTCTTTCTGATTCTGCTCATTTAAGCTTGTTCTACCTTTTCAGCTACTTTTTATTGGCATTTTTTAGCAAAGTTTAGCTGTTTTCAGATAAATTCAAGTTTTACATGGTCATTTCTGCTACTTTCAGCCAAATTAACTTCATTCTGCTAATTTCAGCTTATTTTGATCCTTTCAGCTTTTGTCTGCTAGTTTTAGCCTTTTCTGCCATTTTAGCAACATTTTAGCTGTTTTGTGCTAAATTTAGCTTTTCTGACTAATTCTACGTTTTATATATATATATATGTATATATATTTAGCTTATTTCAACTCATTCCACTTCCTTCGGATAGTTTAAGCTTCTTTCTGCCTTTTCAGCTATTTTCAGCTTTTAATTAATTTATTTATTTATTTATTTTGCTAATTTCAGCTTACTAGCATTTCTGTGCTAATTTCTGCTTATTTAAACCTAATTCCTCAAATATGTGTTTTTTCTGCTTTCTTTTGCTAATTTAGGCTTGTTCTTCCATTTCAGCAATTATTTAGCTATTGTTCGCTGTTTCTCAGCAACTTCTTCAGCAATAAGCATTTACAATGCATTTTTGCAGGAAATGCAATTTCTCTAGTTATCCTAGTTTTAAACCCATTATAATATTGTTTTCATAGATTAGATAATTTTAAATTAAGCTAGAACACTTTTTTTGCTAAATATCTTCTGGACTTTACTGTTTGTTTTCTGTCTTTAAAGTTAAAAGGAAAAGGATTAAAAAAATAAGAGAATCTCATTTCTGACAGACACTTTCAAACCTTTCGGTATCAGATCAATAATATTCTGTGTTTTGGTAAATATTTAAACACAATGTGTGCATTTTGTGTGTTAATTTTCTTTGCCTGTCACCAGGAACACTGAGCAATCATGGCTGTTGTTTATCTGCCAGTTAGCAAAATATTTCATGAACCACTGGGTAGATTTTAATGAAACTATTGACTGCACATTTAAAACTGATTAACATTTGGAGTCAACCCAACCGACTTCAGACCGAATTAACTAAATTTTGGTGTGATAGTAGCAGAGAATCGTCTCAAACGCATACTCAGAGTGCTGTAGATATGTCAAAATCTTTGTTTTGATTTTTTCCATGAAATTAGTGATGGAGCTAACTTGAGTCACTTCTTAATGAAGACTGGATTTAAATGGGACACTACTGAGCACTCACAGAAAGGATCAGGTTCTTAAATTCTGGAGGACAGAGAAGTTTAAAGCTTTAGTGAGGAGGTTTTGTTGCTGTCAGTCTGTTTTTCTGTTAATTGATTTAGTTGCATGTAGGTATGCACGATATTATCGGTGTGGTTATGGTATCAGCCGATATTAGCGATAAAGTTAAATATTGGACATTGAGTTGATCATTAAGATTGTATAACTACGTATTACTACTTATGCGCTTTTCATTTGTCGCTTGTGAACAGGTTGAGTTTAGATTGGTGAAAATTTACAAATTTGCACTGTTCGAGTGTTGTCATTGTGTTAGATTAAATGTCATGAATACATTTTACATTAAACATAATCCAAGTTGAAGTGTTACATAATTTTCAGCTCCCTTTTTGGCATCTGCATTTGGTAGCAGGCCAAATTGATAAAGACCATTTAGAATCATGTATACCGGAATTTTAATTCCACAGCAGAGAAAGTTATGTAGTCTCTGTAAGTAGGTCTAGGGGAAAAAATATTGGTGTATTGATTATCAGCCAAATCAGTTCTAACATATCGGATATCGGCCAAAAATCCAATATCGTGCATCCCTAGTTGCTTTAGTTTTTCTTTTAGTTTTATTCACAGTTGATGGTTAATGTTTGCTGTGTTTTCCTGTTAACTCGTTATTCTTTTGTCATTTTCTCCTTGTTGTTAAGTTTTGTTTTAGTGTTCTGGTTCAGGTCTTGTGCCGTGATCCAGCTTCCTCAGTGTTTTTTAGTTCAGCCTGCCACCCTCACCTGTCCCCGATCTGTAATCGCTCCAGGTTGTACAGGGTTCGTTAGTGTCTCTTCCAATGGTTGCTCCTCAGTTTGCTCTTCAGTTCAGCATTAGTCTTTCGTGCCGTCCGTGTTTTTTTGGCTTCCCTCCTCCATGAGCTCATTTATTTATTTATTTTATAGTTTTGTTGTAGCGTAGTTTTTGTCTCCCTTGCTAGCACTTTCTCTTTAACTTTGTTAAATAAAGCCTTTTTTAATTTTACCTTTGACTTCCTCCTTTTCAGTCTGCATTTGGGTCCACTCCTCCATTTCCACCAACAACCTGACAGTGGCTGTTTGTGTTGTGGCAGCAGTTGACGTTGCACAGTTCATATTTTTATTTTAAAGTTAATTAAAGTGTTTGTGTGGGATGGATGCTAAACAAAAGGACAAGCATTAGACTGACTCGTGTTTCTTTCTGCCCACTCAGCGTATGGATCACCTCTGGTAAGGTTTGACGAGCGCACAGTGAGCCCCCTCCTTTCCCTCTCCGACGATCTACGAACTTTGACCTTCCTCCAAAAAAAGCCCCGCCAACCTCCATCCTACCACCCCGCTCGCTTTGACTCTTGGCCCAACGCTCTGGGCTCCCTGTCCGTGTCCTCCGGCACCCACAGCTGGGTGGTGGACGTGGGTCAGAGCGGCGCCTTTAAGGTGGGGGTCTGCTACGCCTCTCTGGAGCGCAAAGGTTCCAGCAATGAGGCCCGACTGGGCAACAACGCTCAGTCCTGGGTGCTGTCTCGCTACGATGACGACTACTCGTACTGTCACGCGGGGAAGAAGG
>JARVLU010000528.1:16543147-16556365 GCA_031762415.1 Simpsonichthys santanae | reverse complement strand
ATAACATACATGTTTTTGGTCTGTGGGAGGAAACCGAAGTACCCCCCGGACCTAGATTTGAACAGGGGGCTTGCTAGCTGAGAAGCAGCAGCTCTACCAGTTGCGCCACCGTACTGCCCGTGTTGCATCTTTTTTTAAAATGTAGTTTGTAACATTTATAGCAACACAGAAATAAATATCAGTTCAAGTTCATGCCTGCAACAACCAAAGACTGTAAATATAGATAGACACAGGAGCCAAAAGGCAGAATGCTTAAAGAAAGCTGGATGGAATGCATAAGTATTTCTTTATGAAATTCTTTAGATCCTAACACACTGTCACAAGGCATTATGTGTCTTCTTTAACACCTTTATAAAAAAAAATGCTTTTAAGTCTAGTAATAAGACTGTGGCCACCTGTAGATATGACTTGAAAAGGTAACAGCAGGTCTCATGCAATAACTTGCCAGTAGAACATCAAGCTACTGCAATCATACGCTTGTCCTGAAAATGACCTCCTTACGTGGAGTCAGCAGTCTGGTCTCTGAAGTATCATTCACGTTGGTTATACACATATAAAAATAGGGAGAAAAAAGACAAAGATAGGCAGAAATTTCAGTGAAGCACAGTTTTACGCTCTGTTGCATATAAAATGACTTCTCACGTGTGGTATGACATCTCTTTGTCTTGCCACACCATCTGTGATGTTACTAAGTGACAGGGAATTAATGCATCATGGAAAGTGGTTTGTTTAGAGGAAAAGAACATCTGTTATTTATATTGAAGCCGATGAATAATGTACTTCCTTGTGACACGCTGCACACAAATTTCATCCTTCTGTGCACAATGGTCATGCTTGTTTCAGCAAAGGATGTGTTTTAAATTGTGCAGTCAGTGCAACTAACCAACAAGAAAGACTTGGATAGGGTTCACTGAGGTCAGGTACTTACAACAGACAGTAGTGGTCTCTGCTTGCTTTCAAATAAATACTATTTGACTGGAATTATAGGTTAAATATGTTGATTTTGACATATGGCACACATAAAAAAACAACAACTTTAAAACATTCTTAATATCCGATATTTCTAATATCAACTAAACAGTTTTATAATTTTAAGATATTGTTGGCTTTTTAGCCAAGTGATACAGTGATAACGTTACTACCGGTAACAACACAAATATATAAAACATAGGTTAAGACCCAAGATGAAAGTGTGCTGTGCTTTTATTTGCACAGTAGACTAAGTTATAGTCTTGGTCCACATTAATACTTCAAAAATCAAATATAAAAAAAAAGACATCTAATACATAAAACAATTATTTGTCTGTGTGAAGATCAGTGGCTGTTGTATTTAATTAGGAATATTGTTTTCTAGTGTTTTGTTTCGTTGTTAATGTTTTGTTCAGCTCCTTGTGTTCCCTGTGCCAGTTCTCATTTCACCCTCAGCTTCCTCAGTGTTCGTAGTCAGCCTGCCACTCTTCATTTCATTTCATTTAGTTCTATAGCGCTTTACACAACCACGGTGATGACGACCAAAGTGCTTAACAAAAACAGTAATTAACATGACAACAAGTTAAAAGCAAGAAAAACACAACAAAATAACAAGAAAGCCTGAGATGTCATCACATATTCAAGTACTAAAAGCCTGTTGGAATAAAAGTCTTAAGCTTCAATTTAAAATGGCCAAATTCAGTAATCTGACGTAGATCAAGCGGGAGATTATTCCAGAGTCGAGTTGTGGCCGCAGAAAATGTACGGTCACCACGGCGTTTATATTTTGTCCTTGGAAAAGAGAGCAGGAGCTGTCTGACCTCAGAGACCTGGAGCGAGCGGGGAAACTTAACAACTCTGTTATATAAGGAGGAGCGAGGCCATTCAGAGCCTTAAAACAAATAATACAAGTTTAAAATCTATTCTAAAATGGACAGGGAGCCGATGTAGTGAGAGTAAAACAGGTGTGATGTGATCCCGTCTGGGAGTGTTGGTTAAAAGGCGAGCTGCTGCATTTTGAACAAGCTGGAGGCGGCTCGGTGATGACTGAGGTACACCGAAAAAAACAGTGTTACAATAATTGAGTCTAGAAGTGATAAAAGCATAAACAGCCTTCTCCAGTTTGCAACGGTTCAAAAAGGGTTTGACCTTTTTTAAAAGACGTAAATAAAAAAAATCCAGACCGGACAACCGAGGCGATATGTTTGTCAGTCTAATCAAAGGTCACCCCAAGGTTTCTCATACAGTCACTGAAGGTAATATTCAAATTTCCCAGGCCAGTTTCATCTCTCGCCTGTTCCAGTATCCAACCAGTTCAGCTGTTGCTAAACCTCATTATGTCTGCTCTTTATATTCAGTCACCTGCCTTCACCAGAACAGCAGTTCATCATGAGCTTTGTGTGTCTTGTCGTCCTTTGTTTCCAGCAATCATCAAAGTTTCTTAGTTTAGTTTTTCTGTCACAAAAACATTTTGTTTTTCCTTCATATTAATAGTGACACTCATGTGTAGAGTCTGGCATTTGGATTTCTATATTTTCACAAATCAAACAATCTGTGCAATTTGAGCTTCTTTCTTTTTACATGCAAGACTAAATATTTCAACTTTGTGATCTGCATTTTGTTTTGGACATTCACATTAAAGTAAACATTTTAAAGAATAGTCTGTTCATTTTCCTGCGAGGCTGACAACATATACAGTTAAGGGAAGAGATCAAAAGACAGAAAAAACTCTGGACAGGCCCAGATGTTCTGACTGCCCTCACACTCTGGGAACAGGGCACCTTATGAGTCCTCTGCCTCGACCACTGCTGTTTAATCCATCTTGAGGCCCCTCCCTGTGGCATGATTAGCATCAAGGGTTAACAGAGAATGTTATTCAGACATTGCTCTTTGCGCGCACACATACACACAAAATAAAGTATAACAGTATTAGGTTGTCTCACATTTGACAAATAGAAAAAAAGTTTGCATCCATCATCATTTTAGTTTCTCTGTTACCCATTCACTTAAACCAGTCATATTGTTATGAAATGGGAATGTGTAAGTGAGTGTGGGAAGGCTCCAAGTAGTCTATCCTAAAGATATGCTGAAGACAGTACCCGACTCATCTTATCTCAACGAGCGGACGGAAATAGCACCGCACTGCCATTCTGTTTGAGTCCTCTCAGCTCTGTGATGTGTCAACCCTGGAACAACACTCGTGGATCCTCTACTCTGTCTTTGGTGTTACTTTTTTGCACCAACCTCTCTTAAACTTTAGGGCTCAGACACTTCATTGCTATAAATTGCTTTAACGTGTAGTTAAAGCCAGGATAGGGGAGGACAATTCAGTTTTAGAAGCAGTCTTAAAAGTTGTTTACCTTTCTTGCTTTTGTCTTTTATTTTGTTTTTGATTTTATGTGGTAAGATATAGAGCATATTTTTGCATAAATAAAAAGAGTCCCCAAAATGTAAGGGGCTATTTCAAATACATTGAGTTTTAAGAAAGTATAGAGAAATTAGTAAAAAAAAAAAAAAAATTACAAAGTGAGTGCAATTAACTAATCCTGCTTCTCACTTGACTTCCAAAGAAATGCCAGTGGTCGAGGCATTCAAGTCATCTGTTAGATTAGTTTATGAATTCAAATTATTTGTCCTGCTACCTACACAAAAACGTAATGTGACTCAGGCTGTCCTGCTAACGTTTAGCTTTGAATATCAGTGTGAGATGAATCGAGAAGCTTGCATTTTTGTTGTTGTTTTTTCTTTGTTTTGTTATTTTACACGGTCAGAACAATAGAGGACATATCTAAGACGTTACACATCTCTGTGCTTGCATATAAACATGTACAGTATATTTATGCTCTATTTGTGAATACACTGTTATACTTTATTTTCTGTACACTGAATTTTTCCCAATTTGTAGCTTACTTTTGATTTTTAATAGATTATTTCAAGCTAGTCAATTTTTTCTTATCTTGTTCTTTTTTTTTTACTATATTTAAAAAAAATAGTTAAATGTGTAAAAATAAATAAATAAATAAACAAATAAATAAAACAAGATAATAAATATATTGCCCTTGATATAAAAAATAGATTATTTTCAGGACTTATTCATTTAATTTTTTATTTTTGTGCGTTATAAATGAGAACAGCTTTGTAAAACAGGATGCTCTCCAGCTGAAAGGCTGCCAGTTTGATTGTCAGCCATTCCATATGTCAAAATGTCTTCTGTAATGTGTATAAGTGTTTGTGAAACCCACTGTAAAGCATTTTGTAAACCCTAAACATAATTACAAATATACTACAATATTGTTCACATAATTCTGCATTGCTAAAAAGGTATGCATTTTGACTTCAAGAGGCTGAATATTTTGTATTTGTACTTTAAAAAAATCCATCTTGAGCTGTATGAGGAAATGAGTTTGTCATAGCCTGAGGAGTTTGTGAGCTCAAGCTGCTCATAATGATGTAATTGTTTCATTTTTACTTGCAATTCAACCTTTCTTTTAAGTTCTATGTTTACACCTATAAGCAATAATTGTTTCAGGTCATTTCTATTTTTATTAATTTAGTTTTATTTATTCAAATGAGATCACCAATTATACAAATAGAATAAGGTTTTTGATTTTGCAAATGAAAGTCTCATTTTCACATTTATTGAAATTGTTCGTTTTGTGGTTCCTTTTGCTGCAATGTCAATGCAACAGCAATACACTCAGTAAATGTAAATGTAAATAATTAATCATAATCATCTCATTATTGAAGTCAAGTGATTTCAAACATTCTTGGATAAAAGTGATCATGGACATTTAGCCTGACATGCATATGCTTTCACAGTGATTGCAAAAATGTGAATTAACCACAGATAACAAGGTTTTTTTTTTTTTTTTTTTTTTTTTTTTTTTTTTTAATGATTATCACTTGTTGCCATGTGAAAAGTTTCTAAAGTTGTGTTTACTCATACTGTGTACTGCTTATTTCTGTTAATGAAGAGATCTCCATGTTGTTTTCTGGATACAGATAATCATACATTAGAGAAGCCTCTTGTCAAAAACAAACAAATAAACAAACAAAACAAAACAAAAACTACAGTATGTGAATCAGTATCTCTTCTAGTTTAGGGCCTATTTCTACTGTTTTATTTAAAATTTTTGAAGAAACCATGCCATTCCAGTAAACTGGAAACCATGCCATCCGTTGATATGCATACTTTTTTTTTGGATAAAATGGCTCCAAAAAATATTTGGTTCTGTTTATGAAGGTCGCTCAATTTACATAATTGAATATTTTATAATCAATCTACATAATTGAATACGTACTTTATAATTACATCTACTTTATGTGGCCTTCCTCAAGACATTATTCTCGTTACTTTTTTTTTTTTCTTCATATCCTTCAAGGCCTTTTTTTCCCCTTCTTCGTCTTCTTCTTCTTCTTTTTTAATAAGATATAACCATTTGAACTTTTCAGAAATATCTGCCCACTAAAAATTTCCATTGTAACATGTAGTCTTTTTTGATAGATCTTAAGTTTGACAAGATTACAACCCAGTTACAGTTGTTACAAAATGTAAAATACAAAGATATTTTATTTTTAGCTAAAACTTGGCATTGTTATTATACCATGCCATACCACTTTGTTGTTTGCTGTTGTTCATTGTATTGTTTTGCACTATTGGTGACTAGCGTACATTTGAGATTGTTTAGTGTACTGCTGTGTCCGTTTAGTGTATCTTAGTTTATATCTTAGATCCTTATTCACTGTTTCTTTTTTACTCTGTATTTTTTGCTATTGTTGGATGTAACTGGGACCCTTTGTACACAATTTCATTCCACCTCATGTACCACATGTGATGTGCATGTCAATAAAGAACCTTGAATCCTTTATTTATAAAGTGCGTAAAAACAGCAGCAAGGCCGACCAAAGTGCTGTACACCAAAACAAATAGCAAAGGACACAGGATAAAACACATAAAATCTACAGAGGTAAAGATAATAAACTAAATGACTAAAATAATAAAAACCACAGTGAAGTTAAAATCAACTCACACTGGATCAAAAAGCCACGGAATAAAAATGTGTTTTTAAACAAGACTTAAAAACAGTGAGAGGGAGCCTCCCTGCCATTATGTTAGAAAAGTGATGAGATTTAAAAATACTGAATAATATACAATGATTTAAAGTGTACTAATATCCTGTTCTCATTTTTTACTATGAGTGTGTTATACCTAAAATACTAAGACAAATGTATTCTTAGAAAAAGACAGAATGTGCCATTTCTAACATTATTAATACAAAAAAGAATTTTAGCAGCTCTCCCCTGGTGCTTTCATTCATCGTTGTCTCTATGATTTCACCAGATGCAATATTGTTGAAATTGTTTGTAAAAATAAACATTTTGAATTTATCAGCAACAAATATACTGTATATCTTAATTCATTTGTATATGTGTTTATGCCTTTTATCGTGTGCTTTCTAAAATGCTTCAGCACTTTCCATTTGATATATTGATTTGGACCTGTATTCCACACCTAATCACTACAGAGTTATCCTTGCTTGGATATGGCCTCAGGCCCATGATGTAAAACGTGATATGGTATTCATGTACAGTAAAACTTGAATGGTGACAACTATTAAATGTATGCAGTTTCATTTGAAATTGATAATTTAGTAAGGGCAGTTGTATGTAGACCTCAAGCTGTTTATTTTCTTATTTTCCTTCCTCTTCAGGATCAGTAAGTGAGGATGTGTTCTTTGACTTAGATATTAATTCAACCTTTATTTAGGCAGGTTAATCCCATTGAGCCTCGAGGACTCATTTACAAGAGAGACCTGGTTTCAACAAAGAATGATGACAACAGCAACAATAGACAAATAAGACAAAATTCTGGTTTTATCATCTAAACTGGGCAATGTAACTTCAAATGTGAGTGGGTCGGAGATAAAATGTCTCAAACTTCCTTGTTCTCTTCTGAACACAGGCCGCTGTTGTGAACTTTTCAGTCCATTCACTTTCTGTCACATTTTTAAATCTAGTTTAGGCTATACTGTATATTTTAGGTTTCAAAGAAGAACTTGAGATCTTTTTATGAGCTTAACTAATGGTGCTTTTGCAGTTGTCTTCCATTTGCACTACAACCTGGAATGGATGGGCTGATTGGGCCATTTCTTACAGGTGCACAGGTTGACCCATTCTCTCCGTTCACCAGATATATTTTTGACAAATGCAGATTTCTACCAGCCGCATATGACACTGAAGGTGTTTATGAAGCTGTGATAGGTATTGCTTATATTTTTGCATTATTTTCAGACAATTCAGTTTGAAACTTTGGCAGCTTTGTGGGGCCAAAGAAATAATAAAAAGGGCACAATCTGGCCTGCAGGATGCTCGTTGAATGGATTATTTTTTGGTGAAAGATAATTTTTTTTAAGGGAGTTTGGCATAAATAGTTACATATAAATCATTTTTCTAAATAAGACTAAGCATTGTGGGTAAACTGATTGCTGACCATTTAAATGACCCCAAAATGCATCACAATTCTCACCTGAAGCTTCTTCCCCTCCTTGAATCAGTGCTTTTATTTTGGTGCATGGCCTGTAAAATTACATGCATTTCTTCACAAATGCCTGATTAGTTTAAAAATAAAGTTTAATACAAACACTGAAAACTGATTTCTTTATGCCCATGTCTGATAAAAGTTTTGAGCTTCTGTTACTCTGGATGTAGTTTGGACTCGTGGTCAAGTTTTACCTCCAAAGTGCTTTGAGTGAGAAAAAATAAGGTGGCGTTGTTTTAAATTCGCTCGTCGCACACACCTGTGCAGTTTTACTGTTAATGAATTTGTTTCAGTAAAAAACAGGACGTCAGTTTGTGGTGGGAGTCAAAAGGTCAACAGCTGCTGCTTTTTCATTTCTCTGTAACAACAGGGGATTTTTTTTTTTTTTTTTTTTTTGTAATCAGAAACAGAAATATAGTGACTCCAAATTCTGCTGGTCATAAAGAAAAAAACCACTATATAATGATGAGCAAATTAAGCTTTTATGAAGCATTGAACCAGTTGGGCCAAATGCTTCAAAAATAGGTTCATTTGTTGAAGCTTCAGTTACAGTGACTAGAAACTACTGTACTTTATTGTGGTAAAAAAGATTTATTTAAATCATCAACTTTCTAGCTTGTCTGGTTTGAAAATGTATTTATGCTGATAAATGTGCATTGGCGAGATTAAATAAAAATGTTCCAATGGTATTGTGCTTGTGTAACTGTGGCAGTCAGAGTCTTTATCATTCTTAAAAATAAAAAATGAAGTGGCATTTCCAGCATCTCCATGTTTGGCAGACTGGGATTTGAACCAAGGACCTGCTTGCTGAGAAGCAGCAGCTTTACCAGTTGCACCACCATGCTGCCTAGAAACAGACAAATGAAAATAAAATTTTATTTGAGCCCATACTGGCTTATGACTATTAAAATCACATACATCATTTTACTGTAATTATATTAAACACATGGGTTACATAATATCTTCACTGCTGAACGTTACTATAACTTTTTTGACATATTTAAATGCCAAAACCACCTTTTCATGATGAGCAAGCAGAATGAAGTGCTCCCACACGTTAGAACGACCTCTTTACCTGTCTGACTCCATAATTACTCCTTTTCAACTATATCAACAACACACAACAGCAAAAACACACCTGCTCTCCAACACATTACAAACATTTTAAGAGCTGTTTTATAGAGTTGAGCGCTCTCAGTTCAAAACTGTCTCCACCTGTCAGAATCGAGACGAGGCGGCGCCAGGGAATCAGCTGATTGGACCACGAACCAGTCGAGCGATTCATTCCAACAACGAAACGGTTTGTGTTTCGGACGTCACGTGTCACGCGACTTTTTCCGCACCAAAACAGGCTCCGATGTAATTTTACTGCAGGGTTCGAAGTGTGTTTTGAAGCTTTTGTTTCATACTACCACCACTACTATCTGAGATGATGATATAAAATAAAAGCATAATGCATATTAGAGATGAATTAGACCTGAAATTTAATTATGTTACACAACAAAACCTCAGCTGACAGTCTGTTGAATCAGGCCTGCAGTCAAACACTATAAGAAATTTAAAAAGTAAACAGATGCTGGTGTGAGTAACAGCTGATGAAAGAAAACAAGTTCAGGATGCAAACTGAAACAAGTCAGATGTTACAAAGAGCAAACTTCCCCCGTTTCCTCTAGACAATTACATCATTCATAAAATGAAATCCCACAGTTTCACCGTCCAAACATTTTCAGTTTGCCTGTGATTCAGTCAGTTTTTTCATACAAACAGTCCCTGGAGGGATGTTTTTTGGGCTCTTTTTCAGGTGTTCTTCATAAAACTGAGTGGTGGAGGCTGGATGTTGAGCTCTCGTCTGAGGTCCTCCAGGTTCTGCTCCCAACGCCTCTCGTAAAAGACGCTGAGGACACAGCGGGCCCGCCAGCCGTTCTGCAGGGCCCAGGGGCCCAGAGTTGTGAGCAGAGATCGCAAACGCCTGAGAGAGAATTTAGAAAAATGAAGAATGTGAGCATAACAGCTGACGTTAAAAAAAAAAAAAAGTGCAGTATAGATAAACTGGTTGTATTCATGAATGAACTCCAGACAAGTTTCAACTCATTGGAAATTTACAGGAGGAATGAGGAAGGTCTAACGATTTCCAGTTTAAAAACTACGACTTGTTGGCATCTTTTCAAAGTTCAGTTAGCAGAGTTTCCACTTTTACCGCCAGCTGGAATGAGTCGCGACCATAAAACCATATTTTATATAAAATAAGAACAAAACTTTATATATTTTCTTCCACCTCTGTCAGTTTGTAGCTCAGTAATCCAGTCACACACGTTGTCCAACCACAGTGAGTGAACATGTTGCTACAAAGTTTGAAAGCACAGAACGTTATCGGTTTGTACCGCTAATGGTTACTGAGCACAACCATTAGCAAATCCTGCTGGTTTTCAGAGTTGCAACAGGAACGAGGTTAAAGCTGGGGACACATTACGCAACTTTCAGTCTTTGCATATTTTGAAAAGACTGGTTTCAGCAGATCGTTGAATGAAAGTCTGGGGATTGCAACCTTGAGGGATCACAGGCTACACAGTTTGTCAACTACTGAAAGCAACTGAACACATCAAACTCTTGTGCAAAGCGGCAAACAAACTTGGACAACGATGGGCGGCTGTTCTTGCAGCTTTCTGCTCAAATAAAAACATCCAAGAAAAAAAAAGGGGGGGGGGGGGTTGGGTCAAGTTGTGGAGGATTTGCAGCGTGGACTCCACAATCTGCAGGACTCTCACAGTTTGCCATTGTTTTTAGATTCTTGCTACTTCCTGTCAGCTTCTGATGCCATGTCCTGAACCCAACACTCTCATTTTCATTGTCAACTCGTATCGTAATTTCCGCCGTACACATCGCACCGCCCTATAAGTCGCATCGGTACACATATGTGTAATAAAGCAGAAAAATAAAAAAAAACGTTGTTTCACTGTGTGAGTCGCATTTATTATGCGTCACCGCTGACGCGTCACATTTGTTACGCATCACAGCTGACGACACGGTAATGTGGGCCGGTGTTGTGCCACAAATCAATTGGCTGCCAAATGTCGGCCACAGGAACGTGCACGGGAGGACTTTAACAAGAATTTAACAAAAATAACACTTAAAAACAATTGTTTGTTTGCTCAAAATTATTGTAAAAGTGTGTCTCAGTTGAACTTTTACTTAATAAATGCACTTTAATGGTCAAATCAGTTGCATGCCGATTCTGTCATTAATGGCCACTTTTACCTATTACATGACGCAACGGCATGCCATACTGCTCGAGTGCCCTCTAGCGGCTGAAAATGGTAGTGTTCAATATTTTCAGTTAGAATGAATAAAAACGGTCATATCTCAGCCAAATATTGGTTTATAAATATGGGAAAATCCATAAATACGTTGCTTCAGCGTACAAGTTGCAGGACATGCAAATTATGCAAAAAAAAAAAAAATTAAAAAAAATTACTTCATTGGACAAAATACATGTAGTTCACACTGCTCGGCTTAGAAATTCCAGTGTTTGACTGCGAATGTAATAAATTGCTTATATTTCACCTTGAATTGAGCCGAAGTGGTCCCAGCAAAGCTCCCAGAGCACACATGGGAAGCCCCGTCTGGGCAGCTTCGAACCATTTCACTGCCACTTCGCCTGAAAGCAGAAAGAATGTAGAGAAACATTTCAGTAAAGATGAGAAAGAAAACCAGAAAACTTCATTCAGAAACAGTTTTTTCACTCCACGGATTAAAGCAGAAAAAAATCTTTTGACTGAAATCTTACCACTCAGATCAACAATGTACATAAAATGGATTTAAATGTTAAAATGTTTAAGAAGTTAAAAATAAGAAGGCAAAGCAACAAATTGAAAACTAATACTGCTAACAAGAAAAAGCCCAAGCTATATATCATGAGTAATGATTTATTTAGGACTTTGTCAAATGGCTGCGCTGACACGAAGGGTTCACAGGTCTGTGTTGCTCTGAGATATGAGCCTGACTCACCCAGCATGTTGGTGGGCATGCCCAGTAAAGTGTGCAACAAGTCGTGCACCTCTCTGTATCTCAGCATGACGTAAGACAGCTCCTCGTCGTCCACAAACTTCACCCCTGCCCTCGAGTCAGGCGTCACATTCTGTCAAAGTAAATCGCAACACGCAACGGCACAGATGAAAATTATAGAGCAAGTTTCCTCTGAACTGAGTTTTACGACACGTCAGCAAAAACCCACATTGTCCTCCAAAAAACGGAGGTACTCTCTCCCAAAAGAACCGTCGGGCATGGAGGCCATCTTTGTCAGGTCTAGCGTAGACAGTCGGATCTTCGGCCTCTCTCTAGAACACCAAATGATAAGATGAAGTTAACTAACAAAAAGGAAAAAAAAAAAAACACTTTTTAAAAAGTTAGCAGGTAGTATTTAGACTCACGTTAGGACCAGGTAGCCTTCGGGGTCATTTCTCATCCTGTCCCTTAGATTTATGAGCGCTAAGTGTCCGGTGGTCTCACCAAGCACCGCAACCATGTCTGCAACGTTCACAGAAACCTGTATTTATTCATCTGACATCAAAAATATAATTATACAAAATGGAAAAAGATTTTTTTTTTTTTTATTGCAATGTTTAACCTAAATTCCTGCTGTTTGTCAAAGAATAACTTTAATTTATGCAAAAGGTTTACAGTAAAAAGCACAACTGTTTTAAATACACAATTTCCTGTACGGAGTTAAAAAATAGCTGTTCTGTGTCTGGGACTTTTTTAAAGCCTGACAATCTCTCGGTCTGCACAAATGTGATGTAATTTGAAAAATTTTCAGTGACTTCATTTAATCCTGGTTTAACCAGTTGCTCATTAAAAAAAAGGGAGTTAAAAAAAAAAAAAAAAGATGGTTTCACACGCCTCTCACCACGTGGCCTTAACCGGTGGCTAAATGTCAGCTGACAGGTGTTGAAACGCTCTTCCTCCGACAAAGGTTTCAACCTGATGTTTCTCATACAATTTTAATCTCATTTCTGTTTCCAAAACAGTTCTGAAAGCCACAAAAACGCCTCTGGAGATAAAAGGTTACGAGCTCGTTCAGGACAACTGCAACATCTTTTACAGATGTGAGAAGAAAAAAAAAAAAAAACTACGGGGTGATTTGTGAGATGGTTTTATTTTCATATAAAATGTTATAATATTCACGTCCTGAAGGCAACGATACAGATTCCATGTGACATGGATTAAAAAAACAAAAACAACGCTCAACAGGTCAAAGTTCATGCTCAATCATCCAGGTACAAAATCCAGTAACGATCAGTCAGGTCGTCTGGATAGTTTCTTTTTTGTGCAAAGACAGTTTTTATTCCTAAGTGCTTAATGTGTTACTCCTCATTTAAAAACAAATAAACTATGATTATTAAAAAGACATTTATTAAATTGCAAAAACACACACAAGTTATAAAATGTATAATTTAGTAGTAAAGACCAGAACAGCAGAACTATCTATGTTTCAAAATCCTTTAACAGAACTGTTGGACTGAGCTTGAGGAACTTTTTTTTTTTTTTTTACATCTAAATACAACTAAAGAGCTTTTCAGCTACATTTTTGGCATATTGGAACATTTCAAGAGTTTCAAGGTTCGTTATTTGTCATATACACCACATGTGGTACATGTGGTGGAACGAAATTGTGTACACAGGGTCCCAGTTACATCCAACAAAAGTATTAAAAT
>JARVLU010000528.1:16470701-16488397 GCA_031762415.1 Simpsonichthys santanae | reverse complement strand
TTTTTTGTTTCTCAAAAAAGGAAAAAAAAAAAAAAAAAAAAAAAACACTTTGATAAACGCTTCAGAGTAAAATACGCAAGACAAATAAATAGACGAAGCTTACAAAGGTAATATCAGAATAAAGCATGTTTTCAACTTGCTAACAGGACAAAAACTATAACTTATTTACCTTTGCCGATCACTAGGCCACACTTATCGGCAGGCACTGCATAGGTCACCTCCTGCAGCCCCGCAGGTCCTCCCATGTTGGAGTCACCACGCCCTCGACGTCCCAAAACACCACCAAATCCATCTCTCTCCTAATAAGAAGTAAAAATTTTAGATAAATGCCTAATTCTAACCCAGATTGTCACAACACATTTCCTTAATGTTTCATCTGCTCCCTTAAAGGCAGCATCTCACTGGACTGCAACTGCTGACCAACAGTATTTGTGAAGAAGTCTCCAATTTTGTCTAATTTACAAACCTTCTCAAAAGCAATAATGCTCAGTCAGGTCATCTGGACAGTTTCTTATTTCTAGAGACGTTTTGCCATCTATCCAGAGGGCTTCATCAGTCTGAGGAGTTCCAAGTAAACCATTTCCCCACCAAGCAGTAAACTCCGTAAGTGGACCAACCAGTTTGCTGGAGATGAGATGGCTCCTGGGGACTGTCCTGTGCCCCATTGACTCCTCCCAGGCAGGTAGCCAAAGCCAAAGTGGTTCAAGGCAACAAAGTTCACGCTCAATCATCCAGGTACCAAATCCAACAATGCTAAGTAAGTTCATCTAGAAAGTTTATTTTTTCTAGACGTTTTGTCTTCTTTCTGGAGGTTATCTCCAGCAAACTGGTTGGTCCACTTAAGGAGTTTACTGCTTGGTGGGGAAACAATTAACTTGGAACTCCTCAGACTGAGGAAGCCCTCCGGATCAACACCTGCATGGGAGCTCTGCTTATGGCATAACATTTCTAAGACAACAAATATCCAGATCCTGAAGCACACAGATGATAAATACTTTTAGAAATGTGATCAATTTTGCCTCCTTTTACCCCATTTCAAAATTTACTTTAGCTGCTAAGGTGGGTACAATGCAGGGGGGGGGGGGCTACAATAAGAGTGGAGACCGGCAATGTGATGGCTATGCCTAGAACTGAATTGCAAGCCATGGACACAAAAATGAGACAATTCCCAGTCCATCCCCAATTTTAGTTGCCAACTACTTTCCAATAGATTTCAACAATATACAGTACCCCAACTACCAGTTAACACTCACTGTACTTTCAAAAGCCCATCAGATAAAAACCCAACATTAGTCCCAACATGTTATGATGAAGCAGGTTTCAGTAGGAACGCTTACTGTAGTGGCCTGCCTTTAATTTCTTGTTTAAATCAAACAACGAAACAATCCCGTTTTTAACAGAACAGCAGAACTTACCTGAGCAGTCTGAACCAGTTCATTGATGAGGTGAGCTGCGTGATGGCAGTGGTCAGACTGGCCCATCACCTGAGCAACACGGTCAGGACTGACTCCATCGTCTGAACAAAATAACACATAATCCACTTTAAACCCTGAGGGGATTTAAAAACAACTCTTGAATTGAGAAAACATAGGATTTTCTTTACCATGAAAATAAAATTTGAAGGTCAATAACCTACGAAATAGAAAAGAAACTAAAAGCTGTACTGAACTTGTGCAACAAAATATTTTACCAACCAAAATGTATATTGACATCTACAAAGAGGTTTAGGGAGCTTTATGTGCATGAAATAAACATAATTACATAAACCTGAAGAAAAACAGAATTATGCAACTAAACAGAGCCTGTTATCGTCACTAGGCATGTCGCGCTAAACACTAAATCAATTAATCGCATGATAAATGAAAATTATTGACCTCATTTTCATTTATCGGCATTATCGTTTCTTCATGTCTCTTTCTACTGAAGGCACTTAATGACAAAAAGCTCAACTCTGGTGCTCTTCACTGAACCATCTCTTTCTCTTTAAAATCCATTTTAACTGCCCAAAATGACATTTTTGAATTGTTGAAAGCAGCTAAGCTGAGAAGCTAAGCTAGGAGCTAAACTAACAGGCCGACCTCGGGGGGTGGGGGGGAGCCTCCGTCTTGAAGCTCCAAAATTCATGGATGAAACCTGTGCCTTCCTGTAAAAAGTTTTCTCTGCAAAAAGAAGCTGAGAACTTTACTGATTTTTCTAATTAAAAGCTTTATGTGACAAATGCTACGCTTAAGAGCTCAAACCATACAGAGCGGCCGCCATTTTGAGAATTGAAGAGAGACAGCCCATGCCACGTTAAGGGGCCTTGCTCCCTTTTTTTTTTTAAAGAGACACGCAGCTCACTCCCTCACTATCCATCCTTCGGTTCAAACAATCTTATACTGCTATTCAGTGGTCAAAAAAGGTACTACATGCAAAATAAATTACCACATTTCTTCTTTAATTTGAAAACAGTTATGAATTATTGTCAAATTTCAAACAATATCATTTATCGCAATAATGTCTGAGACAATCGCCCAGCAAAAATTTGTTATTGTGACAGGCCTAATCGTCACCTTGTTTGAACTGGATCCTGACGCCAGCATCATTCTGAATCTTCTTGATCATCTCTCCATTCCTGCCTATGATGATCCCAACCGCAAATCTGGGCACAACCACCTGGGAGGGGGAAAAAAAAAAGTCCTTTAATATTTATAAAAGGGGAATACAGTATTTTTTTTTTTTTTTTTTTTTTTTTTAGGATTTGATGGATAATTTGAATCTTACATCCATACTACTTCCACCCATTTTGGAGCCAAAATCTGCCCTGCCAACCCTGAAGTCTCCTTGGTCTTTGTCCCGTATGAGTTTCACCACAAGTTCACGAGCTTGCTAGAAGGAAAATTGATGAGCATAACAAAAATTTGGACTTAACACATAATGTACCATAATTTAAAATAAATAAATAAATAAAAAAACTACATTTTTCAATGTCTTCCTAGGACATAAAATGTGTAAATTGAGAAGAAATAGCAGCATACGGAGCTTTTCTGAAACTGACCTGCACTTTGTGGGGATCTCCTGTGATTCTGAGGGGTTTGTCTGCTCCTGTGGGCATGGGGTCATCCTGAATCATTATCATCTGCACTCCTGTTCTCTCCTGCAGGAGTACAATCAGACAGGAACACAAACCACCAGTTACCTGGGTCCAAAAACACTATTCACTCAGGAAGGACAGAAATTCTGTGGTATAACACAGTGGAGCACAACAAGAAGCTGTATGTAAGAAAAACAGGCAGACAAGAAAATTACCTTACAATTGTGTCTATTTCAGTTAACTAAAAAAAAGTAAATGTCCATATTGTGGAGAGAGCACATTTTACTGCAGTCTACAATGCTCAGCAATGATAGTGAATGCAGTATCACGATGGTAAGAATGATGGCAGGCTGTAAACAGCATGATAATTTTAATGTGCTTTAAGTGCCCAGCCTACTAGCAGACCTGCAGTTGCTTGATGGTCTCTCCACCCTTGCCGATGACTAGGCCGACTTTGTTTGCGGGGATGAGGATCTGTTGGATGGAACTGTTGCCGTCCATGTCGTTGTGGAAGCCTGGACCGTACCGACACTGCTCCACAATCTCGCTCAGCAGCCTCTTCGCCTGCCTGTGGAGAGGAACAAACCACAGCGAAGGCATTTGTCACCACATTTACTCCATTAAGTCTCATTTCACTGTTTCGGAAGAGAAATCTGATCCTGTGATGCAAACTGAACTTTGAGTTTATGTGTGATGTCTCAATAAAAGGGAACTTTCCTAATGTTCTCTGGAGCTTCTTTGAGCTTGTTACAAATGCTGCTACTCACTCAATGTTTTCTGGGCTCCCGGTCAGCGTGCACGGTCTGTCCAACATGCCACCGCTGTCTGTGACAAAACAGAACTTTAAGAAACTGCAAATTATCCTCACAACAACAACATCTCAACAACTTCAATTTAAACTGATTCCCATTTTAGAAAAAAGACCCATAGAAACCCTAGAAAATAGAAATACCCACAGAAAATATATGCAAAAATGAATCCCATACAAAAACTGCATGGACAAAGAGCTTCAAATACATAATTTGCACTTTGGATTCATTCAATCTGTTTTTAAGTATCATGCATTGCATGTTGTGATAACAGAAAAACAGAATGTTTACTTCAGAATAAGGGTTTAGACCTGGAACTCTTTACAATTATTCAAGTGCAGTTTGATATACAAGAAGTAATGCTTTATATAGACAAACCAGGATAATTAGTTTGGAATGATCATTTCTTTATTATTCTTATTAGTTAGGAATTTGTTATGCAAAATTTGCAGTGGTATACGAGAGCCAACCACTAAAATTCACAGCAGCATATGAAAAAAAAAAAAAAGCACACACCTGAAGGCCTCACCACTCATACTTCCATTTAGATCAAGAAAAATAAAATGTTGCTAAGATTTGGATAAGCAGCTACAGTGAAAGAATGTTGGTTAAATGCTGCAGTTGAGATTGGTTTTTGCCTATTTCTTACTACTTACCAGAGGCAATCTGGATCTTACAACCCGATTCTTGCTGTATTCTTGAGATCTGTTCTCCTCCTTTTCCAATAACTACAAAAATGAGCGCAACATTTTTTAAGTCGTTTTTAAATTAAACAGATAAAGTTGTGCCCAGAAGTTTACATACACTGGCAGAATTTGTGACTTTTTGGCCATTTTTCAAAGAATATGAATGATAAAACTTCTATTCATCATGGTTATTGGAGCTGAGATGGGGTGGAGGCAGGGCAGCTGACCCGGGACCCTAAAGTCCCAGGTTCAATCCTAGCCATTCCGTCGTGCGTGGTGTCTCTGAGCAAAACACCTAATCCTTAATTGCTCCCCGGGCACTTGAATAGCTGCTCACTGCTCAACCTGCGTGTATCCCAGGTGTGATGGTTAAATGCAAAGAACCAATCTCACCATTGTATGGGATCACACAATGATGACAACACATAGAACTTATTACTTACTATTATGGTTAGTGGTTGAGCGAAGCCATTTATTATCAAACAGTTGTGAC
The DNA here is from genome assembly GCA_031762415.1 of Simpsonichthys santanae. Classification (NCBI taxonomy): domain Eukaryota; kingdom Metazoa; phylum Chordata; class Actinopteri; order Cyprinodontiformes; family Rivulidae; genus Simpsonichthys; species Simpsonichthys santanae. The sequence goes on along the minus strand of JARVLU010000528.1, from coordinate 16,483,336 downwards.
AACAGAAAATAAATGACCCTGATCCAAAATTTACATACCCTAGTTCTTAATACCGTGTCTAGTCTCCTTTAACATCAGTGACAGCTTCAAGTCTTTTGTGATAGTTGTGGATGACCGTTTTCTCACATGGCAAAACTGCCCATTCTTCTCGGCATAAAAAATACCGTACATTCCGCTGTACACGTCGCACCGCCCTATAAGCCGTATCAGTCCAAATATGTCTAATAAAGTGGAAAAATCCATAAATACGTCGCTTCGCTGTATAAGTCACATTTAAAAAGAATTATTTGTTTGCTTGACTTTATAGTAAAAGGTGTGTCTCAGTTGAACTTTTACTTAAAAAATGCACAGTTGGTCAAATCAGCTGCATTTTGTCGAGGCGGTGCAGCAAAATGAAGCTGATTTGATGGTTGCGCTCTAAATGAGCTGGACAAGGACAAAGGTGGCCGTCTATGGCAAACCGACTGTGTCATTAATAGCCACTTACCTATTACATGACACAACATCATGCTCTACTACTCTGGTGCCATCTAGCGGCAGAAAAATGGTAGCATTCAATATTTTCATTTAGTTGAATGAAAACGGCCATATTTCAGCTAAAAATTTGTTTATAAATATGGGAAAAAATCTATAAATATGTCACTTTGGCATAGAAGTTGCAGGGCATGCAAATTTGAAAAAAAAAAAAAATAAAAAAATAAAAAAAATAAAAGACTTATACAGCAAAAAACACGGTAAGTAAAGTGTTGTGTTGTCATCACTGTATGTTCCCATACAATGGTGAAATTGGTTCTCTGCGTTTAACCCATTACACCTGGGACACACCCAGGTGGAGCAGTGGGCTGCTTTGCAAGTGCCCAGGGAGCAATTAGGGAATGGGTTTCTTGCTCAGAGACACAATGACATGTGGGAATGGCTGAGGATTGAATCTGGGACTTTCAGGTCCTGAGTTGGCTGCCCTACCTCTACCCCATCTTGGCCCCCAAATGTCTCCAGTTCCTGTAAACTCTTGGGCTATCTTGCATGAAGTGCACATTTAAAATCATCCCAAAGCTGCTCAATAATGTGGAGGTCAGGAGACTGGACATTCAAGAACTTCTCTTAATTCTGCTGTAGCCACTGACGTTCAGGCTGCTGTTTAATATACCATATTTTACATTATTAGTGTTTAGGGTATATCTTAGATCTATTAGAGTATCGTTTAGTGTATAAGTGTATATGTTAGATCCTTATACAGTAGTACGTATACTGTTTCTTTCTATACAGTACTTTATATTTTTGCTATTTTTGTGTAACTGGGACTTTTGAGTACACAATTTTGTTCCACCTCATGTGCCACATGTGATGTGAATGACAAAGAATTAGAGGTGTAACGGTACCCTGAAATCACATTTCAGTTCAGTTTCAAGGAGGGCTCGGTTTGTTTAATTTTTGGTACAAAAAACAAACAAACGAACAAACAAACAAAAAAAAAAAGGGACAAAATGAAGACTTACAAAACGTTTATTTTGAAAATATGCCAAGTAAACAACACGTTTGTATAAAAATAAATAAATGGATGATATTTTAAATAAACAGCGCTCTTTACAATAAATATGCTACAGTAACAATAATAAAAATCTTAATACAACAGTCAGAACCAGAACAATAAGCAGCAGTAACAACAGGTGGCAGGAATAAAGAGGTAGAGCTTTGCTAATTTAGCAGTGTGGCTGTATTTGGCCTCATTACTCACAACCTCTTCTTGGACCTGCTCCCACCTGTGCCTGGAAAAGTTCAGAGTTCAGTCATCACATACTTCTAAGCTGGAGGTGATCTCTGGTGGATTTCCCTGAACAGGAAGACTCTGCTGCCATCTCAGTCCCAGACTGGAAATAAAACAAAGATGTAAAAAAAAACAAGTCAATAAGATTATAATTTTGAATTTAAAAAAGTTAATTAGATAATAATAATAAAAGAACAATACCTCTTCTTGAACGGTTGTTATAAGGTATTTAACCTCTCGGTCATCATCATCATCAGGGCAGGGAATCGGCTTCAGGGCTTGTTGACAATATCAATTTTAGCTTTTTCATAAAGTTCTGAACTTTTTGACTGAAGTGTTGACGTGATGGATGTTGTAGTGAAGCTCAAGAACTTTAAACCCGGCGCATCAACAACATTCGGCCGTAGATCCAGAGCTTTAAAAACTCCTAGAGCTTGTGTTAGTGCTCTGGACCGATATGAATTACCTGATGAAGGTTATTGAAATGCTGCCGTTTTCAGTGTTTGCAACAAGCTGCTTTTCTGTAGAAGAGACGTTCACATTCGGATGATGTTTTTCAAGTGTCTTAACAAGTTAGACGTGTTGCTGCTGCAGATCCAATCTCTGTGAAACAACGTCGACACACAGCTTTATATTTGTTCACGTCTTTTAACAAGAAAGCCATAATGTTCCCAACCAGGAGACCGCAATGAGAAGCTAGGTTACTAATGCTACGCGTGCTGCAAGATAATAGCGCCGTGCTGAAACACGCCTAGGAATATTTTGTTCCGCAGCGCATAATCTCTCGTTAATAAAATTTATTGAGTGAAAAAATTACTGAAACGGTACGCACGTGGAAAGAACCGAACGTGCCGTACCGAAACGGTTCGGTACACCCACATGTACCGTTACACCACTACAAAGAACCTTGAACACGTTGACTTGGCCTTGTGTTTTGGATCATGGTTATGTTGTAAAGTCCCAGACCGTCCCATGCTCAGCTTCCGAGCTGATGTGAACAAACGTGCCTGTGTAACTCGCATCCCCAAAACATCTGCGATCCATCCCTGTGTTTCACAGTAGGGACAGTGTACTTTTCATTATGACCATTGTTGACTTCTCTCCAAATGTAACTTTTATAGTTTGGACAAAAAATATAAATTTAGTCTCATCACTCCAAATAACTTTGTTCCAGAAGTTTGGATGCTTATCTCGGTGCTGTTTGTCATATTGTAAGTGGGCTGCTTTGTGGCACTGGTGCAGTACTGTCTTCTGGCGACTCTACCGTGCAGCCCATTTATTTCCAAGTGCCTCCTTATCTCATCGAGCATCTTGAAACAGCCACACCACTTTTCAGAGTCCTGTACGTCAGCTGAAGTCATTTGTGAGATTTTCTTTGCATTCAGAACAATTCTCCTGGCAGTCGTGGCTGAAATTTGCTGGTCTACCTGACTGGCTTTGTTTCAACAGAATCCCTCATTTCCCACTATTTAATTAGGGTCTGAACACTGCCAAGTGGCATTCTAAATGCTTGGATATGTTTTTGTATCCTTTTCCTGTTTTATAAAGTTCAACTATCTTCTCCCGCATATTTTTGCATTCCCTGTGGCTCAAAATCCACCAACATCAGTGCAACACTGGATGAAACCTGTTAGGAGCCTAGAAACTCACTGACTTTTTATACACACCCACTAATTACAAGCAAACAGGCCACAGGTGAGGATGGGTACCTTTAATAGCAATTTACACTTGTGTGAGTCACCCTGTGTGTATGTTATCATGCCAAAACTTCCAGGGTATGTACATTTTTGATCAGGGTCATTTGGGTACTTTGTATTATTATAATGTAAAAAAAGGCAAACACAATTGTTTGATAACAAATGTCTTCACTCAACTACTAACCATAAGTGAAAAAAGTTTGTTATCCATATTCTCTGAAAAAATAGATAACAAATCACAAACTCTGCAAAGGTATGTAAACTTTTGAGCACAACTGTAGCTCAAGCACTGACCCAAAATGAGAACTATACAAACATAGAGAACGGCATGTTAATACTTAAAATAATAAAACTGAGGGTAACTTACTGAATCCCACCATCTTATCAGGCACTTTGAAGTCTTCTGTTGCAAAAGCCCTGTTGAAAATGCACACACAAACAGCTCCCAACAGTTAAGAGTTGCCAAACATTTTATATTCAAATCTATGTATGAATTTTTTTTTATATTAGAATGGTGAAAAACTTTTGAATTCAAAATTCAGATTATACATTTTAAATATTTTGTGTATGGTTAAGTAAATTAAGAGCTGTAATCATGTAAGACTAACAACACCAACAAAAAAAAAGATGTGAGCAGTTCTCTTGTACATATTACAATATGTAATAATAAAAAGAGTACAAGAGTAATTAGTTGGATTAACAGGGCCTCAAATATCTGTGGAGTAAATCTTACATTGTTCTCATCTGTGTGAATGCAAAATATTAGCCAACTTTAAACCCCAACTTAGTCACAGGTAAATTATAAATTAAAACGCTCTTAATGCATTACTGTAAGAGTTGTTTTCTGCTCACCTTTGATGTACCATTGCACCAAGATGGTTCCCTACTGAGAGGAAAAAATAAAAATTAAAATGTGATAAATAACCTAATATCAGCACCAAAACAAACAAACATTTTAAATTACTGCTAAAAATGATAACAGACAGAGTCAAAGCTGGAAGAAATGGGAGTAAATGGGCATGAAGTTGCCAATCCTGAATGCCTGTGTCTGACCCACAGCGGGGGGTTCTCACCAGCATGGAAATCAGACCTGCAAGTGCATGAATGAGCGTTTCAATCAGAGACGCTCAGAAAGGCAGGCAGCAGTCGGGTCAGCGACTGCTGCTCCTGAATTGAATTTTGACAGGTGGAATCAAGCGAGGGTCGTGCAGGGTCACTGGAGGATGTGCAGCCATGGACGCCAAGACTTGAATTGATATCTTACAGGTTCAATCAATTTTATGGGTGTTTGCACCAAATTCACTTCTTCTAGAAAAGAGCTGCGGTTAAAGTGGAACAGCTATGAATACCAAAAGGAAGGTGTACCGACTTCTGATAAAATGTGAACGCCTTGAGAGTATTTCTGCTATAATTCCTGAGAACTTGCAATGCAAAAAAAAAAAAAAAAAAAAAAAAAAAAAAATTATTGCACAACAACCTTGACTGAGAAAAACTGGGGACAAATTCTTGTCAACAACAGCGCATCAGAGAAACCTAAACTTGAATTGTATACAATTTTCCTATCAATGCATTCAAGGCTGAACTATCATACAAACAACTGACAAGATAAGAGGAAGATGGGGTAAATGACTAGTGCTTCCTCTTTGTGAATTTAAAATGGATCAAATCTTTGTTGCAAGTCCAAGGAACAGAAAAAACTGGTTGATCCACTTTGAGAAGGTGCCATTTATGACTGAGTTTGTTCCAGCACCTCAGACTGAAGTCTTCTGGATGAAAGATGAAATGTTTCAACAAAGACGAACCCATCCAGAAGACCTGACTTAACCTTGTTAGATAGTAACTTAACTGTGGCATTGGTATTCTAGCCAATCACTAATTTACAGGAAACTCAAGATGTTGTGCTTCGCAATGCTGTGATCCCAGGAAAAGCTTCCTTACTCCTAGAGTTGCCACGAAAAGTAGATTTTCGTTCCTCGACAGCCATGAGGTTTTGTTCAAAGCTAACGTTTGAACTACCATCTAGATTCACTCACAGTTGTTAAGAGTCACGGCCAGCAGCTGGCAGGTGCCTCAGCTAGTGATAAGGTAATGCAGATTCTGTTTTATGAAGGCCTGCTCTGAGCACAGCCCAAACATGTAACAGCTTAAAGAATGTGTGTGAATAATTCTGGTTGATTCCCAAACAATTGAGAGTGGACAAGAGATACAGTGAGTGTGAAGGTGGGCTGAGGAGGAGAAACATGTTCTGAAGGCAGCCTTTGAGACATTACGATATTTCCAGTTTTGTTTCTGATTGACACAGATCATACTTTAGATAAAATAACACAGACAGGTTTTAATGTCAGTGAGAAGGTCACGTTAAGTAAAAATCAGGACTTTTATCCAAACCGAACTGTCATAGAAATTTTAAAGTATTGGCAATATTATTATTATTTTCATAAAATAATAAAATGAAAACAAGGGTTAAAAAGCAGATGTCTTATTTGTGCTCCCCTTTAAGTGGCACTGATTCAGAGATATTTATACAACCTTACAATGTTTTATAATGAACACAACACAGACCAAAAAAAAAAAAAAAAGGATGAATATGATTGACTCACCTCCATTGTCTAGAGAACGTTTCTGGCCCCCAAAGCCATACAGGGAGGGGTCTATGACTGGACATGAACTATTCATGTTGGGCATCGGGTCTCCTCCCATCTTGGCAGCCATCTGGAGACAACACAGCAGGACAGATGGAAACAGCTGGTTCAGTGATATTCTTTGAATGCATGCTTTTTTCCCCCCTGAGAAACCATTAGACAGCCTTTCATGATAAGAATGGCACTATCCTTTTTCTTACTTGCGTAATGGCGTCAAGTTTTCTGTAAAGTCTGGCCTCGACAAAGCCACCCGCTGTTCACAGGGATATCTTTAAAACATAACTGTGTAGAGTTCAAGCAGCTCAGAATGAACTACTGTAGGAATTGAAACTTCTCTGCTTGGTGTGCAACACCTTCACTGACATTTTACACAGATCACAGGACATGGTAGTACGGTACCATTTTAGTCTAAAGAGAAGCTGCGATGAAATTACGCAACCACAAAAATGTACCGGTAAACATATTTTAAAAACTCAAGAATGCACTCAGTGCTATCAGTAATAGAACTTGTAAATGAGGCAAAAGGGAAAAAAGACAAAGAAATCATGTTTACCATCAACATAAACAATGCTTTGGTGATTTTGGCAATGTTCTTATTTTTTAATAAAGAAATCAAATAATAGCTTCAACATGTTTAATAGTTCACACATTTGAATTCTGAATTTTGCAGCAATTGATATATTTACATAAAAAAAAACTCATTGTGACTCATTTGGTCAGCACAGATTACATGTGCCAATTATTATCTTTTATTTAAAAAGCAGCAAAAGCTAAGAAAAAGTCTAAACTGAACTGAAAACTGTAAGAATAAACATTTAAATACAAGTTCAGAGCTATAAAAAGCAACACATCTACAACAAAACTTAGTGTTGACTCAAATGCACAATTACTGTATACTAGTCCAATGTCCCTTGTGCATATTATCTAGCTCTTTCACAATGCGTTTACAAAATGACCACCATTTCCGTTCAAAAATCCTTTAATAAAAACAAACAAAACTTTCATTTATCATAGTGCAAACCATGTCACGGTAACAGTTTATCCACAATTTAAATCAAACAAGCTTAATAATGCACTCCTAATGGAAATACTACCACAAAATTAAAAGTTCTTCCATGTTTATATTTATAAAAAAAAATCTAAAGGACTATAATTTTGACTTTGCTTTAAACTAGTAATGTTCTGCTTTGAGGCAGAACCTTGTAACACCCATCTGAGTCAAAAAACCTTCACACTTCTAATTACTATGTAATCAGCACACACACTTTTTTTAACAAAAAAAAAAAAAAAAAAAAAAGCTATGCATACTTTAGAACGTAGAAATTAAAACTACACATCTCCATATTCAGCCCTAATTCCAAGTGAGAAAACAGGCAGTTAAAATTTTAACAAAAGCTTTATTTATGGTGATCAAAGTCAGAGCTTTAATTATAGATAACCACAGCTCTGCAGACTTCTGAGCAAATAAAACATCTCTATTCATGCATTCGTGCAGTGTGGTCTACCTAACGCATACAACTACTCTAAAACTGTAGTTATTTGTATTAAAGCAAAGCAGAAAATGTATCTACTTTTAAAAGAAACCACTTGCCAATCTTAAGTAGATTCTCACATTCAGCAAGGATGGACATTTAAATGTTCTGTGTGAGAGCATTTTCTATTCTGCCTTAATCTGCCACCTCTCCTTTCACACAAAAGTATAGCATTTCAGAAAATTACACTAAATTGACGTGTGCTTGTCTGGCTTTTCTTCCCTTTTTTTTTTTTTTTTTTACAATATAAAAAGTATGCTCTTGGAAATTAGAGTCTGTCCATCACCTTCAGGGATGATTATCTACTTTAGAAACCCACTGGTGAAAGCAAAGCTGTGATGGAAATAAGGAAGCATAAAAGGAAGCAGGTGTTGTTGTAACTAAGTTGTCTCTTCAGACACAAACATCAAGCAAAAGTTAAAGCCCAGTACATCAATACTTGTGTAAAATTTGTTCGTTTCTTATCAAAAACTTGGCATTTTGACCATCCTATTTCAAAGGTGGCAGCATGTCAGGTTTTGATTTAGGATGCATGATATTGGATTTTTGGCCGATATGCCGATGTGTTATAACTTATTTGGACGATAACGATATTCTATATACTTTCCTTTGTCTGAACATAGCCCTCTTATACTCATTTGCTACAAAAATTGTGTAACAGCTGTAAGAGCTTGTGACATATATTCAGTAACAGCCACATGCATAGCGCTTAAACTTATATTAAAGGAAAAGTGTTAATTATTCATTAGCATTAGTCACCTGCGATGCTATCTCACTTGTGGAGGCTTATTCCGGGTTTCTACAGTGTGGAGTCCTCTGCACTCCTGTGCATGAAGGACAGCCTTTTTAAGTTCAAAGTTTTTGTCTATCTTTAGTGCCCCAAGATTAATCGTGCTAATGAACTTGACGTCCAAATGTCTCTGGTAAAACTCTAGTGCTATCGGCTATTAGCTTCTCAACGACGTCGGAAATGACAGCATGCAACTCGGGTAGGGTTACGTCGGAAAAATATCTCCTACTGGGGACGATGTAGCGAGGCTCAATGTAGCGAGGCTCAATGTAGTCCCCACCCCCAGAATCTGATATCTTCAACAACAATAACAACATAAAAAAAACCTTTCACACCGCAGACATTTTGACTTTTTGCATGATCAGATCAGGTGGGAACACGTGACATCACGTTGTGCTGGCGCTGCAGGCATGTTTGTCACAGAGTTGTCATACAAAAACAGTGCCTTTTATATACTGGAGCGTTATTTTGATGGAATGGCTGATGTCTGATATTTAACTTGAACGCCAATATCGGCCAATACCGATACCATGCTGATAATATTGTGTATTCCTACAGAAAATATTTAAATCAGGTTTTTTGTTCAAAAAGGCTTTTGCAGCAATATCTTTTTAACAAGTGTGAGCAAACAGCAGTCATGTCACGTTTTTTTGCAAATATGTTTTAACTCAGCCAGAAGCTTTGATATCTCAACTTTGAAATTAAAACAGAATTTTTTTTTGTTTTAATAATATGGATGAGAAAAACAGATTTTGCAAAAATACTGACATACTGTCTGTCATAAGGAGCATAGAGGCAGAAATTTAAAACTTTTTAAATTGTATTTTCAGATTTGTTTCCATAAGGAGCATAGAAGCAGCAATTTAAAACTTTTTAAATTGTATTTTCAGATTTGTTTCATTTGCAATGCTGTGCTCCATAAATTCAGCCCCTTTAAAACATACCTCATTTCAGAGATCAGGAAGAGCTGGTTAATGTGCAGATAAACACACTGTCATATTTAATTGCTTCATTGCATAACAGTAAGCTGGATCCTTTTCATATGATTATAAATGATTGTATGAAATAAGTAGCTTTAAAAATCTTCTCAGACTTGCTGCAATAGTGGACTTGCAACCAAGTTCTGAAGGATTTTGTAGTCTGCCTCTCAAACAGCCTCGCTGTCCACTAAGACCTCTAAGTAAAAACAGTGTTGACTGGACAAGGCTCCAAGATAGTTTCCAAGGCAGCAAAATGTGCAAAGAAAGGCATTATGGCACAGCTGTTGTTGGTGGTCTATACCATTAATGTTTGTAGTTTTAGACCTTTGAGAGGGTCAAAGATAGTGCCAGATCAATATGGTCACTGGCAAATGAGTCATTACAGAGGTATATCTGGGGAAAAAAGATCTTGACCCAATTGTGTGCTTTACTTTTGTTTGATAAAACAACACCAACTAATCTCAGTTGGCGTTACTTTGTGATTTACATGTCCGTTTTAAAGGGTGCTCTTCAAGAAGGAAGAAGCAGGTAGTTGCTGTGTGTGCATCTGTGGTAACAAACACCACACACACACACACACACACACACACAAATTATCAACATGGTCTCCGCTTCTCACATCCCTGGCCTATGCCACACCAATGTCACTCAAAATACAATAAAACAGACTTTTTAAATCAAGTATATAACACCATTCATGTTAAGTGGACAATCTGAACATGTGTGTATATAAAAAATTAATTTGTGATTCATTTGGATGTTTTAATGAACACCCAGCCTTCAATAACTTTTTGAGCAGGAGGCTAATGGCTCAGAGTAGGAGGCAGGAGTCATTTCCCAACATAAACACACATGTTCTGTGTAGTGAAAATGTTGGTAAATGCAGACTGTTTAAATGCTGATCACTGATGAAAATGCTTTACCAGCATCACAGACATGAAGGAGAGTTATGTATCAGCAGCAGCTGTCCATCAATTCTGCAGAGCGAGATAACATACTATTTCAAGAATCTAATAAATAATTATTTAACACTATTCTTTATCTTGCAGCAGTCCCAGCTGAATGCATGCAGCTCTAAAACTTCACTTTGTTTTAGGGATGCACGATATTATCAGCATGGTATCTGCCGATATTAGCAATAAAGTTAAATATCGGACATTCCATCAAAATAACTCACCAATATAAAAGGCACTGTTTTCAGTCCCCTTTTTGGCATCTGCATTTGGTAACAGGCCAAACTGACAAAGACCATGCAGAATAAATGTAGTATTTTAATTCCATAGCAGAGAAAGCTATGTAGTCTCTGTAAGTAGGTCTAGGGAAAATACTATCATATCGGGCATCGGCCAAATAAGTTTTAACATATCGGCATATCAGATATTGGCCAAAAATTCGATACTGTGCATCCCTACTTTGTTTCTCTAACCACAGACAAGATCATGAAATCTGATCAATCCGAAAAATCTGAGCCGAACCCCAATCCACAGCCAGAACCCCACCCGATCCAACAAATTAACAGTAATTACAGGTACAGGTGGTTGATTTCCCCTCTGAGGAACATGAATAAAGTTAAAGGGTTAAAACTAGGGCTGGACAATAATTCAACATCAATATATATCATGACATATTTTTATTCAATAACAGTGATATGAGTTTTAAGCACATTTCCGATATACACTACATGCTACGATTACAGCGTTTCACTGACTTGACATTCACGATGAAGCCATTTCGAGTTGACCAGACAAAGTCACAACACATTGGCTATGCGAGTGATAATGTACACCACAGACATGGAGCCCGAGCCCAGAAGCAGTAGGTTGTGCTCAGCGGTAGTAAGCTAGGCTAGGCTAAGCTCCAACAGATACAAAATGAGTGCCCATAACTGTAATACAAACGGGACTGAACAAGCTTTCACAAGCGAAGAGAAAGTAAACATAGCTGATAGGAGAGGAAAGACAAATTTGGTGGTGTGGAAGTAGTTCAGCTATCTAGGATCTGATAAACTTCAGGTTTCAGTGTGCTGCAAAATGTGCCGGAGAGTCGTGCCAACTAGCAGTGGGAACACATCGAACCTGTTCCACCATCTGAAGAGTTTCCACTTGATAGAATATGCTAAGAGTCAGAAGACGAAGCACCATAAAAGCTTAAGCCAACGTGTCCCTGAAGCATCACCCCCAGCCCCATCTGTGTCAAAAGAGAAGCCATACAGCAAACACAGCTTGCTGTATTCATGCCTTATTACAAGAACTCCAAACGCTATAAAGACGTAACTAAGGTCGTTACAAATTTCTTGGCTAAAGACATGATGCCGTTTACTTCGTTGGAAAAAAAAGGGTTTCAGAAAAATGATATCAGTCATCAACCATAGATACCAGCTTCCTGGCCGGGAATATGTTTTATACACGGCCATACCTGCACTTTATGGTAAGCCTATGTTGTTGTTTAAAGTTAAAGTGATTAATACGGACAAAGTTGAGGGTTTTATGTTTATTTGACAGTGATTTCAATTTTCTTTGAAGGCTAAATCCAAATAAAAGGTGAACATTAATTTATATGTACAGTATGTATTTCTAAAATGTTGTACTTGAGGAGTTTCATAGACTTGGCAAAATCATTTTTAGTTTTACAAGCATCTGTTGTGGGCATTCTTGGCAGTTTTTCTATTGTTTATATTGATAACGCAATTATATTGTATAGACTGAAATTAAGAAATGCATTGTGATACAAGCGTTGGCCATATCGTCCAGCCCTAGTTAAAACCATCATATTCAAAAGTTCATATTATGATGCTTTTAATGTCGACCAAATTTCATAATCTTGTCTGTAGTTACAGAAAACAAAGTAAGTTTTTGAGCTGAATGCATTCAGCTGGGACTGCTGCAAGATAAATACTGTATATACATTGTGAAACAATTTTTTATTAGTTTGTTGAAAATGTGTTACCTCGCTCCACAAAACTGATTGACAGCTGCTGCCGCTGATTTCCTAACTTTTTTCATGTCTGTGATGCTAATAAAAGATTTTCATCTGTGATCAGTGTTTAGTCTGAGTTCACCAACAATTTCGCAGCACAGAAGAACATCTATGTGCTTATGTTGGGAAATGACTCCAGCTTCCTCCTCAAAAAGTTACTGAGAAGGCTACATTTGGCTGCTGTTTGGAGTAATGTTATTCTATGATATTAGTGCTTAGTGTATTTTTAGTTGGTGTTTTTCTTAGTTCACAT
>JARVLU010000528.1:16443302-16461547 GCA_031762415.1 Simpsonichthys santanae | reverse complement strand
TGCAAAAAGGACACATTTAAGGAGTCCTGACACATTTACCAAGTCATTCACATATAAAATAAATAGCTTTGGTCCAACTACAGAGTCTTTGAGGCTATTTACAGGTATATTAACCTGTAAATAGGCGTTTATTTGAGGTAACTGCATCAAACAGATGTATTAGCCATTAGCAATGGGACTGACAGGTCTTCACAGTGCTTACAAAATGTGAACAAGTCCGTCTTGAGTAAATGACAGGTTGGGAGGCCCCTGCCAGTCTGGAGTCTGGACCGGGGCTCTTCCTACCCTGCAATTTACCTCCTCTGGACAAGGAGGGAGGGGTGATGGAAGAAAAGATGAGGTGGATGACAGGAAAAATGAGGCTGTCACTAGGTACGAGTTAAAACAAAAGCACGGGAAATGCTGCAGGACGGGTCTGACAATAGAAAAAAAAATTACATATTTAATAGTCACAGGTAAATTTTTGGGAAGGCGAGTGCTGTTTTGCTGTTTAAAACATGGTTTCTCATATCTATCACTTTGAATGATGGGCCACATTAAGCTTTTGCTATGATGTGGTCCTAACCATGAAACTCCCACATAAGATTTTAACAGTGGCTGCATTTTAATTGCTTCTAATCTGGTGGGAGGTTCAAATCTGTATAACCCTCAAATAATCCAGAGTTGGTCCTGATCTGAAAATATTGTGCTGGTGGGCACAAAGGTAGCTTAGTGATGGTACTACAAAACCTTCAAAGGAAAATAACGGCTTGTGGTCTTTTCTGTTCCAACATTTTCTTTGGCTTGATCAGATAAATTCAGTTAAAACTGCCCTCCAACACAACTTGGCTCAAGAGCTGTAGAAGGAGACGTGCCTTTGATTGGACGATTCAACAGTGTCACTTTAGTTTGGCTTAATAATAATAATAATAATATAATAAACTTTATTTGTATAGCACCTTCCTACAATGCCTTGCATTGGCCAAGGTGCTTAACAGGATAGAAAAGGTAAAAACTGGTACAATAAATCAATGAAAATAAAGAAGACAACCCTTTGTGGTTTTAAAGGTTTTACTCTTAAACCAGTTGCTGCAGGTATGTTAATGTGCTGCAGGCCTGCAAGGCTCCAGGAGAGGATTGAAAGCTTCTTCAGATGATCCCCTTCTAACCCTTGGGGCAAAAAAAGGGCATAAACAGGCAGATGACGTAAAATTAAAACGGAGGGAAAAATCACAACTCAAAGCTGTGATTTAGCAGTGGGACCAATCTGATAACAATCTGACTCAATTTAAGCTATTTTTTAAAAAATCAGATAAGCTTTTGACAAGTGTTTCTGTGCCACTTTTGTGGAGTTTCACAACAGTTTGGACGTGTTCGTCAAAAGATGGAAGCCACTTCGTTCCACCTGCCTTCTATTGAGGCCATCACCAGAGCACGAGTCAGAGGTCTGACAGCACCGTGACAGGTGGGAAATGTTAGTCTGGCAGAGGTTGTTCAATGTTTTGTAGCGCAGTGACAACATTCTTGACAAACCATTTCAATCCCAACCACCTCCTCGACCTCACGCAGATAAATATGACCCCGCACAAATAGGTATGACATGCCCCTGTTCGTTCCCTCCCATCATCTATTGTGCTAACGCAGCTGCTGTTCCAGAAGAGACCAGCACATCCACTCAATGGTAGTTATTCAACCACTTGGCCACCTTGTGCTCCACCTCTTTGCATTGCATCGGAAGAGGAAATGGCTTTGATCTTTTGTTCAGCCAACGGCAGAGAAAAGTGGGCTTCCCATTTTCCAATTTCTACCTGCCAAGTTGCACCACGGCCGCAGCCTGCCGGGACAGTCAATTTGCCAATCATAGCACATAATGTTGCAGGGAAAGAGCCTGCGAGTGTATGTGTGTTGTGCAGGACTTTGTGTATTTACTGTAGTAACACATATACAGACATAACAAAGGAGCTTTTCAAGTTGCTCGTTGATGCCAAAGATAAACAGACAAAACATCCAAGGAAGCACTTTTTTCTATACAGTACTCGTTCTTTTGTAACCGAGTGCACAAGTGAAAAGAAGTAACTTTAGCCCCTTTTCCATAGTACCTTTAATACTGGTACAGCACGGTTCGACTCGGCTCGGTATGGCACGATGGGTTTTCATTATGCTTTAAGTACCGGTTCCAGTGGGCGGGGTTCAAATTGACATCACGCGCCTCGCCAGCTGTGACCTTGAATCAGGTTTCAGTACAGGGTGAGAATTTATTTAGAAGTTTCTGGTAAATTAAAAAGAATACAGATTATTAAAATGATCAAATTAAACTATACATACATGTAAATCCTGCTAATGAACTTTAGTTTATCATTAAATATCAGATGAACCAGATTCTACAAAAATTTCTATATTTAAAATTTTTATAGTTTTTCTTCATCATTTGATGTATTTGGACTCACTGTGTCTCTTTGTCGTTCAGTTTAGATGTGTAGTTTTGTATCTTGTTCACAGATTTTTTATTATTATTGTTAGCTTTGCTTTAAATTTTAATTCTTGTTTTGTGATGTGCACATCTGTGGGTTAGAATAAAGTTGAACTAAAGGCTGTAGCTACTATTTAAACATATCTGAGGGAAATATTCCTGAGAGATCCAATAATTTTGTGTCTTTTTATGACTTTTCAGCTGAGTTAACTTTTTAACAGATTATTTGTTGTTTTGGTGCCGGCTCAGCTCACTTGGCACCCAGAGAAGAAGGGACTAAAAAAGGGGCCAGTTCCACACAAAAAAAAAAAAAAAAAAGAAAACGACATCGGAAAAAGGTTTGGAACTGCACCGAACCGAGTCGTGCTGAAGAGAAGCTCTGGAAAAAGCCCATTTGATGTCTTGATTCCAGGTGGACCAGTGTTAATTTTTCCTAAGGAGAACGTGCTCAAGTTTATAAAAGCAACAGAGTGAGACACCTAAAGCACTCCTGTAAAATAACGGCCAATTGCATGAATGCTCTGCTAAAAGGAAGGCGATGGAAAGGATGTAAAGTTAAAACACAGAGACATAAAAAATACAGATAAATCAAAAGTATTGTTTGAATAAATGCACAATCCTGTCAAAATACATAAAGTGGCACCAACAGGAAGAACACAATAATAAAGACAAGAAAACTAACACACATTTTGTTGTCTTACCTCGTGACTTCATGCCAATGAAACGGTTCTCTACAATATCAATCCGGCCCACTCCGTGCTTTCCCCTAAAAGATAACGACAGGTTCATTGGACACACGGACATAAAATTATGAACATTAATTAGCTAAGTCTGCACAAAAATATTTTAACATAAAGGAGCCTAATAACAAAGGCTCTTTTTTAATCCATGCAAGGTTGTAAATCTTAAAATTCCTGTAGTCAGATTCAATTAAATGAGTCAAAACATGCATGAAAAGCTTCATCTCTTTACATCTCTGCAGCCTGAAAGCAACATGCAATGTATTTAGATAAATCTGTGGCATTCTGTGAGGAATAAATCCCCAGAGTAAGTGCCCTTAAGCTTGACAGTCTAATGTGTCTCATATTAAGTATACCTACTTTTTATTATTTAAAAGCGAATATTGAGTATTTAGATGTTTGTTTGTTTGATTAACTACATTAAAAAAAAATTATACAATACCATAGTTTAATTTACTGAAAGTGATCTTAAACACTCGAGTAAAATAAACAAAAAATATTATTGTAATAGCCACTCAAAATAAATTGTCTAAGGAACTCTAAGGATCATTTAAAAAACATCTTATATGAAGTGTTTACATCTATGTCATCTCCTCCCCCCGAAGAGAACAGAAAGACAATTCAAGACCCCCACAACTATTGTTTTATTTTCAGAACTCTGTAAGACAAAACTATAAATTAGACCAACTAATAAGCAGTTTGATTAATTTCCAAACAAACTCTAAATGTCACCAAAGCAGCAACTCTGACCTGCAACAGATGGTAAACTCTTTAAAAAAGATATACAGTATACTGTAAGTGGACAATATAGTGCTCATAGGGGAAAATCTATTCTTGGAGTAAAACAATATACTTATATGTTTGTGAACGTTTGAATTCAGTATATTTAAAGGAGGCAGCTGAAATGAGTGACAAACATTCAAAAAGCATTAAATAGAGTTTGGGCCTGTTACCCAGTTTTAAATTATCTGACTCCAAACTGATTATTTTGCTGCAACATTTACCCCTGAAAACAATAGCAACATGTCAAATGGTATTTGGGTTGTTTTTTTTCTTTATTTGTCACTAAAGTCAGATTTCTGCATGTCATTTTAAATGAGGCTCACTAAAACATGAGTTAAAAAAAGCAACAATAAAAAGCCTTACCCTATCTCATTGAGGTAGGAGAAGATCTCCAATGGCGTGTCTTTGGATTTCCCATCTTTCACATTGATCACCTTGATTGGCACCCCTAAAAAAAAATAATAATAACCAAACGTCCTGGAATTGATATTTGGGTTTAACATTTCTTTGTTGTTTTTAATCAAAAGTTGAGTTATTCAATCTTAGTAGAGCCTAAATTCCTAAAATGTATGACAGCCTGGTTGTTGCTCTTAAGAGTAAACCACACAAGGTTTTCACCAAGACCAGATAAACAAAAAATACCATGTTGCAAATCAATGGTTTTGAAAGGAAGTGTCTCAATATTTAATTCAAGCAGGTAAAACTATAAAAAATTAAATGCCCTTCTCGTTTTAAAGTTGTGAAATTGTGGGCAGGCTTTTTACCTTATTCAATTATACATGCAGCTTTGTTACCTGTTCTTTCTTTAACGCCAAGACTTTTTTTTTTTTGAATAGCTAAGTGTTAGTGTGCTCACGTGCGCATGGAAAAACAAAAGCACCTGCAGCAGATCCATCACCCGTCTTCCTCTTACCGCGTCTCTAACACGCAGAAGATTTTTTTGTTTAGGAAGTCACCCACGTTCCCTCTGCACACTTCCTCTCTAAAGCCACTTAGCACATCAATCACTGTCACGGAGCTGCTTATTCATGGCCTTCAGTGTCCAACACGAGCCAAAGGTTGAGGTGAGGGAACAAACAGATGTTTGAAAAGAGTTCACAAAGGTGACGCAAGGTGGAAATAAAAGAAAACCTATCTATCTCCACCCGAGCTGAGCTCCATAGGTACTTCAGCGTGCTTACAGTTGTCAGTCAGACGGCTTTGAGGAGAAGAGGACCACTTCTGGTCACCTTTCAAGCACTGTCTACAAATCTCCGACATGAATGAATGGCACGACTTGACTAATTTCTCTAGACAAGAGCTTTGTCGATGGCCCGTTTTCACGTCACGGGAATCCAGACGACGCCCACGGAAGAAGAAAAAAAGTTCTTCCCAAATAACGAGGGAAGCAGCGCTTTCTTAAAACGACATCCCCCCCTCCCAGAAATCTAATAATTAGATTAAAAGTTTCAATAAATTTAGCGAAAGCCTGAACGTGGGAGAGTTGTCCTTTTATCTCCGCACTCTTTTTCCTCGCTCTGTCCATGTTGCAGGTTCTATGATTCACCGAGGGGTCTTTCTCTGCACGATCCCCCCTTTTTTTCAGTTTTTGCACCCTAACAGCTCAAACAAAGGGAGTGCAGACACAGTTGTAGGAAAAATTACTGCTTTACATTTTTCCTCCTCATTTCTTCGGCATGACAGGAGGGAGGCATGAATTTTTTTTTTCCTTTAAAAAAGGGGAGAGTAATGGGGAATAGACCGTTTGACGAGGGTAAAGGTTCCTGTTGTTATATATTCTTTTTTAATCAGTGAGAAAACTTTGGTGAGAAAGGCAGGGATGAAAAGGTGGGAGGGGGAATGAAGTGAAACATTCTTGTGCTGATCTTGTGCTCAGAGGGAGGAGTGGGCTTGGGCCTTTGTGTGGACAACTAAAACAGCTTTTGTCATAGCGTGCTCAATAAAAGGCCGAAGAATATGTGTGAAAATGGAGTTCAGGGCCGCAGAGGAACCCGCGAAACCAGTCGAGGCTTTACCAGTGCATTACTGTTTTACAAAAGCCCATCACATCCCCAGCTGAACTGACACCAACCAGCTTGTTTTGTTGTTAACATTTTCTCTGGGGAAACTGGTAAAGTGATATCTAAACACGAACAAAAATGAGGTAACTTGATTTGCACGTAGAGATCACGGATCTCCCATGATTACAAATCTTCCCACGGCAACTTTTTGGCAAACTTTTGAACTTCTCCAATTTTATGATGCCAGCTCATAAAGCTGCCCATCAAGCTCGGTTGCGATCAGAGGAGCCAGTGTCTCCCAGCCGATTGATGTTTTTGCACTTCAGCCTCCCCTGGTGACCAGGGATGAAGGAACATCTGTGTCACTTGCCTCAGGCATAGATGTGTCCTGCCATTTTCTCTTTGCACAAACATGTGACACTTTCTAGTGTTCAGCCCCGGAGCCTTGCGGCAACATATCTAATGAGCGCTTCTCTGGCCCCTACGGGCTTGGTGTATTAGCTGGAGTTAATGCTTCCAGTTTGTGTGTGCAGCCCCAGGCCAAACAAAGCAGTTTTGGACTGTGTAAAGCTGTGAGGGGTTAAGGTTAAGTCTGGGTGGTCAGAAGTGGTGACAAAGTGCACAGAGTCAACCTTAAAGCTGGGGCACTTTGGTTGTGACCATCACCGTTGAGCTATAAAACGAGATCTTAATAAATAATTTGGGGGTGGTAAATCTTACTTAACATTGCTTTAGTGTTAATTTAAATTACACCATTTTGATAGGTATACACTCAGAACTGCTAGCCTTTATACTGTGCTTCAAAATCAGATCATGTGGTCGTTTGTTAATTTACTCAAAAGAGTCATTTTCTGTTTGTGCTTATGTAAAGATGATGTAGAGCTGCTTGTTGTGCACACATGAGCATCTAAGGCAACAATAAGTTAAAAAAAAAATTATTCCATAAAGATTTTAATTTAACTTGACTTGGAAAGATTTAGTTGGTTGTAGTTCCATACAAACAAATTTAATTTAAAATTATTTTCACAAATATCACCAAAAAAAGTAGCCAACATTTTTCATTTCAGCTTAGTAAAAGCAATTCTCAGATTTGAAAGTACCGCACTTTTCACCGTATAAGGTGCACCTTTTTGCATAAATTAGCATGCCCTGCGATTTATACGGCAAAGCGACTTATTTATGTTTTTTCCCCATATTTATAACCCAATTTTTGGCTGAGATCTGACAATTTCATTTATTCTGAGATGGAAAATATTGAACATTACCATTTTCAGCTGCTGGAGGGCCCTTGAGTAATATGGCAAGCCAAGTGTCTCATTAATAGGTAAAAGTGGCTATTAATGAGACACTTGGCTTGCCGTATCAAGCCACCTTTGTCTCGCTCTGGAACTCCTGGAGCAAACGTTAAATCAGCTGCATTTAGCCACGCCGCCCAGGTGAAATGCAGCTGACTTGACCATGAAAGTGCATTTATTAAGGAAAAATTTAACTGAGACACAACTTTGCTATAATTTCGAGCAAACAAATAATTGTTTTTAAGTGTTAATCTTGTTAAAGTCCTCCCATGCACGCTCAATTTTTGGCACAACACCGGCCCACGTTTACAGGTGGTCAGTGGTGACACATAAAAGATGCGGCTTATACGGCGAAGCCACTTATTTATGTTTTTTTTTCCACTTTATTAGACATATCTGGACTGATACGACATGTACGGCGGAAAGTACGGTTTTTGTACATTACTAAAGTCAGTTCTGAACTTGGATCTATATTTTCAGGAGGTTAAAGACAAATGCAGACCAACTGAGGCATCGATGTGTTTAAAGAAGTGAACAAACCTTTCTTAAACTCAATCTCCAGCACATCTGGGTCATTCGGAGAGTCTACTGGGTTTTTGGTCATCAGGTACAAGTCAGCTGGAGCATGGGTCTGAAAAACAAACCAAACTACAGTTCTTCTCTTGATTTCAGATTCGTTATTTCCTCTTGTGAACGGAGAACCTTTCAAATGAATTCTGCACTTGTGATTTGAGAAATAACAGCCAACTCACATGTTGAGTAAAGAGATCAAGAGAATATGTGCAAAACAAACATCGAGAGCCGAGTGAAGACAAAATGTGCTGCTTTTATTTTCTCTATGAAGCTTTCACTGAAGTAAAAGGGAGAGAATGTCTGACAAGCAATAAAAAGATAAGAAAAAAACCCTGAAATAACTCATATCCGTAAGTGCAAAAAGAGGCTTGACAAGTCAAAAAACAACGGATACTATGACAGAATTTCTATCTTCTGTACAGCTCTAAAGCCATTTTCACTTCTAATCGTCCAGCTCTGATTTTCTGAGTGACGTCTCTCGTCTGATTCATTTTCAAATAAAGAATTCTCCTAAATGGACATCACATCTCAAAACCAAATCCCACTAAAGTTATCCAGGGTGACAGATATTTGTTGTTTTATATTTTTCCAGTTGGTGAGAGCTGGGAGTGATTTCTGTAAGTCATGGTTTGGGACCTAAAGGAGCATAGCGGTGTGACGGAGCAACAATTACACAGCATTAGGACAAGACGATGGCCAATGTCCCCTGAGCTGAGGCAAATTGCAGGGGGACTATGCAAAATAACTACTGGGTGCATTTAAATGGAAAGCTTTACCAGACTCTAAATGATCATACAATAACTAATCGGCATCCGCTCGCCGCCTGTCAGCAAGGAGAAAAGCAGCGCAATCACTTTCCTTCCTTTTAACTAAACACAAAAATTGACTGGGAAGGCGACAATCTCCCTCTCCTTTATTTTCTGCCTCAGTGCCCTGAAAGATGCCAAATGAGAGCGAATAGGGAAGGAACAAAATGACTACTCTAAAAAGCCTATTGATGCCTACTCTTTGAGGGAGAGGGAGGGAGTGAATCACTACTTTTAGCTGGCTTTGTCAACCTTCAAATAAAATATAGTATAGTGGCTTGAGCAATATCTGTGGTTGGAAGTAACTTTTGTAACCTGTAAAGTTTTGAACAGCTTAATATTCAGTTTTTTTTGTTTACCATTATTTCAGCATTTTTAATTTCTAGAATTGGATGAATCGTGATTTAAAATGATCTATTTGCCTAAAAAATCAACATAAAATACTTAAAAAAACACACACAAATGGTATAACATTTGAAAACTCATCCATCCTCCAAGAGTGACGGTTATAACTTATGGACTCCCAAATGAAAATAAAAGAAACACAGGGGAATGGGGTTGCTTCTAGCGAGCAGATCAATGCATTTCAATTTAAACCCCCTGCAGGTGGACCTGTCCCAGAACCATGGCCCTAAAAGAGAGGAAAAAGGTAAAGATAGAGAAGGCGGGGGGCCGCGGGTATTGGTGGGAAATGGGGCGTGAAGCGCACCATCATGTAGCGTGGAGCAGCTCCTTTGGCAGTCTTTGCTTCTGCGATATTGTTGTGCTAAACGTGCTCCATGCAAGACGGAGACGGAAAAAGAAGGGACTTAAAGCAACTAAATTTCTATCTTTCCACTTATTAGTTGCCTCATTGGTTTTCAATCAAAGCCAAAGGGGTCCGAGAGAGGCAGGGGTAAGGCAGGAGGGGAGAGGGCTGGGAGGAGATGCCGAAAACATCTCTGAAGCACCGGGTTGGAAATGATGCTTAAATCGCCATGTCTCACGTCAGTTTGTCTTATTAAAATGCAAACACGGCAAACTGAGCCAAGAATAAAACAATATGCACGTAATGCGTTGGAGAGGTGTTTATATTCACAATACCCGGAATGTCTTGGTTAATTTTAGAACGTCTGAACTGAATGAAAGCAACAGGCAGAGCTGTGGTGACACTGAAGGACTCGGGCACTTGATGAGCATTTTCAAGTCAAGCCAGTGAAGCCTGAGGGCAGAGGGGGCGCTTCACGAGTTCTGACCTCTTTGCTTCAAAGCACACATTCACATGTATACATACACCTACGAGCTCACTTCCTAACCCTGCAGGCGCCTTTTGGACCATCCATCTTTCCAGCGAGCCATGCGACCAGCAGCAGCAAACAAGTTTTCATTTCCTCCCAGCGAGCAGAGGCTTTGCAGCTTTAACCCCTCGCGCAATCAACACGAGCAGCGGCCCTGATCAAAGTTAAGTGGGCTCAGGGAAACTCACAGACAGAGGCTATAATTAAGATTGAGGTGATGTGTTAATGACTTGGGACGTGTCAGGCTGCCTGAGGATGTCTGATTGCTCATGTGCAGAGGAAAAAGACGTGAAGATGCTCACCGACGCACACGCTGTTTATTACATTTAATGTATGTTATTATGACTTTTCTACCATATTTTATACACTTGTATTGTCCTAAACAGAAATATATTTGCTTCACAAAATGTATTTTTCATTATTATTATAATTTTTTCTTTTACATTTGTTAAATAATGTTTAGTTTTAATTGATTGGGAGCAAAACTAACGCTTAAAAATACAGTAATGTTAAATAAAAACAAAACATTTAATTTTCTACATAATTAAATCAGTTTCTTTTAGACCATAGCAATTTAAAAAAATATTTAAATCTACAATTTAGGTCAAGTGAATTCAAATAAAGCAAATACAGTAATTATTTACCAAGAAAAAAATAGT
Organism: Simpsonichthys santanae; assembly: GCA_031762415.1. NCBI lineage: Eukaryota > Metazoa > Chordata > Actinopteri > Cyprinodontiformes > Rivulidae > Simpsonichthys > Simpsonichthys santanae. The sequence goes on along the minus strand of JARVLU010000528.1, from coordinate 16,450,965 downwards.
TCTAGAAATTATTGTTAATCAAGACTCAAAATAGTAACAATTGTGAATCAATACTCAAAGACTATGTTGACACGGTCCATGCTGCTTCATTGTAAATAAAAACCTATTTTATCTAGAATTTCTTTCACCTAATATTAGTTAATTTTGTTTAAATGTTAATTTAATGTTATATTATTATTATTTATTACAAACTGTTAATGCTAGTTGTCTAAATGTTTTTTAAAATGTTTTATTGGAAATATTTATAAAACAATAATTTCACAATATCCAAATTTATGTTTTGGAAACTTTGTTTTAAATAATTTTGACGCCAAATGTTCTGCAGCCGGTACAAAAAAGTAAAATAGTTTTACAGACATTAGATTAGGCCTGTCACAATAACAAATTTTGCTAGGCAATTAATTGTCTCAGAAATTATTGCGATAAAAGATAATATTGTTTGAAATTTGACAATAATTAGTCATTACTGTCTAATTTAAGAAGAAATGTTGGTTAATTTGTTTTGAGTGTAGTACTTTTTTGTACCACTGGATGGCAGTATCAGACTGTTTGAACCGAAAGCTGGATAGTGAGGGAGCAAGCAGCGTGTCTCTTTAAGAAAAATGGGAAGGAGGCCCCTTGATGGGCTGTCTGATTTTTTTTCGGCTCTCATAATGGCGAACATTCGGTGTGTTTTGAGCTCTTTAGCTTGGCATTTTTCACACCAAGCTTTTAATATAAAATCCGTAAACAAGTTCTCAGCTTCTTTATGCAGAGAAAAACAATTTTTTACACAAAGGCAACTGGTTTCAACTGTGAATTCTGGAGCTTCGACAAGACGGAGGTTTTTTTTTTTCTCGAGGTCGGCCTGGTAGCTTAGCTCGTAGCTTAGCTTCTCAGCTTAGCTGCTTTTAATTATCCAAAAATGTGATTATGGATGGTTAAAACAGGTTTTAAAGAGAAAGGGAGGAGTCAGTGAAGACACTGGAGTTGAGCCTTTTTTCATCCAGTGTCCAGTAGAAAGAGGGAGACACAAAGAAACAATAAATGAAAATGAGGTCGATAATTTTCATTTATCATGCGATTAATTGATTTATTGTTTATTGCAACAGGCCTACATTAGATGTTATTAAACTAACATGAACACAAAATGTCATTAAATTAACAAGAACAACAGATTAAGTGCAGTAATCAGCTGCTTTTTGATATGTATCAACAGAAACTGCCCTGGGCAGATATCGTCACACAGGTTAATGTAGATGAGTAAGTTAAAGTCTCAAGGCCATCGTGGCAAAAAGGGAAACAAGGTTTGGGGGTTATCAGGAAGGATACAGTGTTAATCACAGAGTAACCTGAACTCTCCCGAGTCTTATCTGCAGGAAAACATATGAGCGACCATCGGGACGTTTCCTAATGTGATGGTACTGAGCAAAGAGGGACCATTGTATCACAGGTGGGGGGAGTTGTGGCATTTGAATGGTCGAGGTCTGGCCTCAGCCTTCAGGGCTGTAACTGGAGGAGAGACAACGAGCGATACACAGAGATACTCAGCACAAAGTGTCTTTATTTAGATGACCTCCAAGATGGATCAGAATCAAACTTGTTGGTTTAAATATTTAAATTGAATTGTGAAAAATAGTTCAAAGGTAACGTGTTAAGGACTGAAACCAACATCTCTTCTATTTCTGCAACGTTTATATTTGATGCCAGCCCCAAAGATGTGGCAGATGGTCATTTTTGGACAGATAAAAGGGCAAAAAAGACAAAAAGTGAAATGCAACACTGGAAATGGGACTGATGTATGGTAGGTGGAATTTATATTTGAACTTTTTTGAGAAGGTAAGAAGAGAAGTACTGAAGTATAAGCATTTGAAAACTGCTTTTTAAGCCAGAAGTGTTGGTGATCTTTCTACAAATTAAGAGTTATAAAAACCAAAACACTCAAGACAGATTTTGGGTGAGTATCTGATTACAGCTGGTTTTCTTTGTGCTCCCGCAGCCGCAAATCAATTTTTGAAATGCAGCTGATTTGACCTTTAAAGTGCATTTATTAAGGAAAAGTTAAACTCAGACACACCTCTGCTATAATGTTGAGCAAATAAATAATTGTTTTAAGGTGTTAATCTTGTTAAATTATTTTTAAAGTCCTCTTGTGCATGCTCTCGTGGCTGCTATTTGGCAGCCAATCAATTTTTGGCACAACACTTGCCCATGTTTCTGGGTGGTCAGCGGTAACGCAAAATAGATGCGACTTATATGGTGGTGCAACTTGTGTTTTTTTTCCACTTTATTAGACATATTTGGAGTGATGTGATATGTACAGTGGACAGTATGGTACTTATTACTTGTACTACTATTCCTAATTTGCTTTTTTTTTTTTTTACTTATCGCGGGGCTTTAGGGTACGGATCCCCCGCGATAAACGAGGGATTACTGTATTTCCACTACTGTATTTCATTTTTGTACATTTCAATTAATGACTGTAAAGATTTCAGAATTTTTAGGTTTAATATACATCTGCAAAGTTCTTAGGCAAAAATGAAAAATAAACAAATAAATACACCAACAAGTTTCCTCAGGTGGCTTCCTTTTTTAATAAAAATGTGCTAAAATCTATTATTGCAATTAAAATGTTTCAACATTTGACATTCTGTCTGTAAACTAAGTTTGATCATGGTAAATAGAAGGTTTTTAACTAAATTGGTAGTCAGACATTTATGGTGCACACATGCATTATTAATCTTGAGACTCTAATGTTTTTTTAATCCTGAGGCTGCAGTTTAGAGCCTGGATTGCATCAGAAAGGACATCCGGCATAAAACAACTGTCATATTTTTATGTAATTAGCTTACATGACTAACAACAATCTGAAAACAAGAACTGGATGCACCAGTTTGAATTTATGGTAGATTATCTATTTGCACGAGGTCTAAATTTTACACACACATTGAAATGTTTGAACATTCACTTAAATCTAAAAAATGGTGCTGAAGGTTGAAGAATGTCTTAATTCTACTAAATAAACAAGACTTTGTGACTTCTTATTAGTGATTATGATCGACTGCAGCTGTTGAGTTTCTCTTTGCCAGGAGAAAAAGGATTTGATCGACAGCATTTATTGGATGGATCAATACTCATCTATCACTCTCTGAGGAAAATAAATTGGTTGGGGTGTTCCAGAAGCAAATAAAGCAGGAGTACCTCCAATAACTGCAACTTCACCACAAATCAACATCATGGTTGACATATAGTTGAAAAAACACAAAACTGTTTTGTTCCTCGAATGAATAAAGCAGGTTAACAATAAGTTTATGGGCCGACCTTTCTAAAGTCTCAACTTCAATATCTGCAATAAATTTAAACTTCTGCATCCACTAGTTTTTAAAACCAATTGACGTTGTAGGTATCATAGTCATTCTACTTGAACAACTCAAATAAATTATTAACAGCCTGAAATTAATTTGGCATTCATGCCCATGAGGTATGTACATAAACATCTGACCACTGTTTTACATACACCTTAAGAAACTGTGCTTATAATATGCCATTATTTCAACTTCAACTTCAATTAAACATACAGGAAGATGCAATAAACAGAGACAAGAGGTTGTGAATACTAAAATCACTAAAATATTAAGCGTCTTTCAAAGCTCAAAATGAAACTTTGTGCTTGGTTAATGTATGCAAATCCTTTCCCCACTTCAGACCTCTGCACCATAAATATTTCATTGTATTTAATGCCTATAATCGATTCATTATTGGAGTAACGGTCCAAAGCAAAGCCTCTGAATAAAATCTGTTGTGCAATACGACCATCATACATCGCTATGCTGTTGTGATGGCTCGTCTGATTCTTTTCAATACATTTCTCCACAGGACTGAAGGACAGGACACTAAGGGGGCAGTAAAAGGGTGGGAAAGGGGCAGAGATAGAGGTTTGTGAGCTACAGTGGCCCTGCCCCTGGATCTCTTATCCAGCAGCGAGGGACCCCTCTTCTCTCTACAACACCCTGAGTATTGGGGACTCATCTGTCTGGCATACTGTCTTTGTACTTTACTGTTACTGGTGACATTTTGGTGTCACGGTGTCACGATGAAGTGGCTCCCCTCCCACGTCGCCGCCTGCGGCAGCACAACCGCAGGAACAATGAGGTCCCGAGGAGTTGGGGTGGAACTCAGGAGGCCCCAGCTGGGCGCAACGCCCTAACCCTTCCCCCTCTCAGGCTCCCATGAAATCGGGAATTAGTCTAAGCGTTGCTGACGACAAGTCAATGTCTGTGTGTCCCAGGCTCTTCCCAGGGCCCGGCGAGGACCCAGGGTGAGGAGAGACACAGACGCAGACACATCGACCAAAGGATGGGAGCTCTGAAGGTCATTAGGGGCGACCGGTGTGTACTGCACTGACCTCCGACCTCAGCAGAGATCAGACTCATGTCTCTCTAGTGGTTCTGTGAGAAGTGCTTTCTCTCAAAAAGAGACCAACGCGTCTGCAGTAAGTGTAAAAAAATACAGCAGCATCACTCCAGATGTATGAAGTGTTTCATTTAAAGAAACATACATGGTCCTCTATAATGAACTGAACGTTTGTTCTGATGTAATGAAGCAGACATTAGTTTAGCACTTTAAAGTGGTTTGAACTGTTGATTTAGTCATATAAATGTGAATCAGCACTATCAACAATATACAGTAATATAAGTACATTTACTGCAACATGACAACTGCTTTTCAAAATAAATGCAAAAGCATTTTTATAGAAATTGTTTTTCCGTTTTGAGAACAGGTTAGTTGGCTTACCTTGGGATTCTCCAAGATTCCAGACTCATAACTACAAATAAATATTTATAGATTTATGTTAGGCTTATTTAAACAAAAAAAAAAAAAAAAAAAAAAAATTAAAAATTTGTACCCTATCAATCATACCAACCTTATGTGCATGAGATTGGCATCCATGCTCCAGGGTGCCCGGGGAGTAACGGGAACTGGGATGCCATGTTCCTAGTTTGACAGAAAACAATTATTACTCAAATGTTTGTCTGAAAGAAAACAACAAATATTTCAAACCTAGATATATTAAAAAAAAAACGTGGCCAAGAAAGTTCTCTTTAGAACAAACAGTGAAAACTACTTTAAACAGCCCATTCTGGCATGCTGTGCAACAATAGATACTCTCTCTGATTGTTTTCACAGTCACAACAATCAGTCTTTGTATATTTGTAGGAAACATTTCATTATTTTTATGCTGCATTTTTACACAAAACGCTGCAAACAATAGTTGACAAAACATCAAGAGCAGCCTCCAGTGGATTGTCCATCAGGATCATATGAAAACTGCACAAACAGCACAAAATGTTTGTGGTCTGAGAAATGTAGATTTGAGTAAAATAAAATCAAAATATGATTGTGAAATTAGATTTCAGGTAGAAAGTAAGAGATGCAGTCATAGTTATATGTAATAACGTGGACAAACCATATGTGGAAATAGAAATTAGGAGAATTCAGCTAATTAATTCCTGGCTGAATGTTTCTGTTACAATAAAAGAATCACTTATATTTGTAGCAATATGGTTTTAAGAGTATATTCTTCAAAATACAAACTTTATGTAGCTCAATAACCCATTTATCATAAAACATTGCATTTTTAGACAGCTAATTTTCATTTGAAGCACAACTTCGTGCCATGTTGTTTAATATCTTTAATATTTAAATGATAAATCAGTACTTCCACTCATCTTACAGACTTAATAATAAAATAAAAAGTATTTTGTGTCAACAGTGCAGCTTACCTGTGCATATTGCATCAGGTCCTTCCTTCCCCGGAAGCGATTGTAAAACTCGGGGATCCTCCACGGTGCGATGATCTGAAGAGCACATGTGAATAAAAAAGTAGCTGCAGCAACAACAGTTCACATTGCAAACAATTGCCTCAAGAAAAAAAGGCAGCAAAACTAACCTGAACCTTGGGGTAGAGGGCGTAGCATGTGAGCTCGAAGCGTATCTGGTCATTTCCCTGAAAGTTAGATAAGTTTTCATCTTAATGTGTCAAAATCATCTCCGACATTAACACTTTATATGAACTACATCTGTAACATTAGGTCAAACAAGTGAAATAAATAATTAAAAAACAACTTCATTTCCCATATTTTTAGTATTTAAATATACTTTTGTTCAATCTATAATACACATGCACTACAAATACAAAAAAAAAAAAAAACCAACAGATATTTCGTACACTTATTGTCCGTAATTTCAATCAATCATATCAAAATGAAAATTTGAAAAGAGGCAACGAGGTAGATCTTCTAGTTTTACATCCAAAAACGAGAAAATATTCAGCTGTGAAGTCAGTTCCACATCAACTATAATGTGGTGTTTGTCTCCCTCTACAGGCCAGAAGAGGGCACTACATATAAACAAAAAAACCTTTTGAAAGATATAACGTGAATTAATGTGGGTAAAAAAATATATCATGAGGTATGTTTTGTCAGAATAAGGTTGAATATTTTTTTATTAAACTGTACTTATAAACATTACTAAAATTACTTAATTGTGTTCCTATAATAAGAAGTGGTACAGAGAAAACATAATGAACGCAGGGATTCATTTTATCCAGTGCTTCTTCGTGCAGTGTGAGGAAAAAGGGAGGCAAGTGTGTGAAACATTCAGAATGGTTGACTGAACACATGAAAACTGTAAACGTTGAACAAATCAGGAACTGGGAACACATGGTTAAAGCGTCTGTGACATGATTTTATGAACTTTGCAGAAAGTGGCACAACATAAATATCTTTTATCATTCAACTATGTTCGTTTTTGCAAACAAACTTATAAATATATTAAAATTTCATTCAAAGTAATTTTAAATTTGGCGCTGTGTGTCGTCACTGGAAATCCGTGAACTTCGCATACGTCGTCTGTGACGTGGAATAAGGCTTCTCTGCTCCAACGCGCATTGAAAATAATGATCGCGGAGCATGTAGAATCAGACGAATGTAGCAAGACATCCACCCTTGAGAAGAGCAAGTGTTATGAATCTTAGCACACCATGATAGACAGCATCCAACATCTGCAAGGAGCGGGCAGAGGCATTCATGTAAATAATGACACCGTAATTGATAGCTGGTAAAAAATAAATAAATAAATAAATAATAAAAATAAAACTAAAAAAAGAACAAGCCGTTTTCTGGTGTTCAAAGTTAAAACAAGACAAGATCTGATTCTGAAAAAGAAACCCAGTTTAGATTTCAGTTTTTTTTTTTTTCTTTTTTTTAAACAAGGTTTTAATATGGGGCTTGAAAGAGAGATGTGCATAAATTAAAATTCCCAAGTACTGTATTTGTAAGATTCCACAAACTTGATAGGAACCCCATGCATGGATGAGATAAGAGGAAGAACTGCTGGTGGCAACTTTCTGTTTGAAAACAACTTGTTTTTATCAGCATTTAGCACCAGTTTGAGACGGAACAAGTCTGACAAAATGCGGACAGAATCAAATGCAGACAAAATGTTTTCTGCTCTAATCACTTTCCCCACAACTTGCAAACTATTTAGACAGATCCACCCTTTCACACCTGCACCTGAATCAGCTGTAGTATTTAAAGGTCCACTGACATGATGCTTGAACTTTGCATAAAATGGCACAACATATATATCTTGTATCATTGAACTATGTTCGTTTTTGCAAACA
>JARVLU010000528.1:16427171-16439410 GCA_031762415.1 Simpsonichthys santanae | reverse complement strand
TTTTTTTTTTAATTTCATTTTTTTTTTTTTTTTTTTTTTTTTTTTTTTTTTTTTTTTCATTTAACCTTTTTTTATCCAGGTTTAGTCTCATTGAGCCACGAGAACTCATTTTCAAGAGAAACCTGTTAGGGAGCAGATGGTGTCCGTGATGAGTCATGCAGATTTGTACTTTTTTTATATTTTAGTATTGTGATAAAATCGTGTACCAGATACTTTAACTGGGCTAATGGACAGTTTTTGCGACAGATAGATCACATTTTGGCAGTAGAGCATCAATTAAATGAACGAGAAAAAATCTCGTCAACAGTCTCGACTCAAAACGTTTTTTTTTTTTTTTCTTCTCTCCTAAATAAAATCCAACATAAACACAGAAACACGACAGTAAAATGTACTCACAACAGACGTCAGTGAAGTACCGACGGCAGTGGTTGGAATAGTTTGGTCAGCTAACGTGGGAATTCAACAGGAGGCTGCTTTAGCGTGCTAGACCAGTCCAGTACAGTATTGCGTCAGGCTCGAGGATGCACATATGTGACGTCATGACGTCGAACTCGACGGACTCATGTAAAACTGCGTTTTTGTTTCCATACATTGATGGTAAAGGAACATTCTCGTCAGCTTGTTGCACTACTGTTGTATTTTGTTTAGTTACGATTTTTAAAATATTTTAATTCGTCATTTATATTAAATCGTGATGAAAATAACGTCTTTTTCAGTCAGTTCGATAAAAAAAAAAAAAAAAAAAAAATCCAACAAGCAATCATGAGATATATCTAAAGTTTGACTTACTATGTCATGTGTTTATGAGAAACTATGTTTGTATGTGTACATACATGTACAGTACATGTACATCAGCTGTTGCGGGAATGAAGCATTGAAGAGCAGGCATGACTAATCAATCACGGACATCATTTCTCAAGTCATAGTTTCATATCATCTCATAATTATGTGGTTACATCTTAATTTTGAGATAGTATATGATGCTACGATATAGTTCGGAGAAACTAACACAAGTTTCAGATACACTTTACCTTCTTAAGACTGGTAGGACTGACTTCCATTAAAAGCCAATTATCATGAATATTATCCCCTTAAGCTTGCATAAATATTTAATACCAATGACTATTTTTTTTATTTTTCATAAGTTTAGTGTTTAATTTGGTTATTTTTGGTAGGTTGCACTGATAAACAAGTTTGAGCATAATCTAGAAAATGTATCTACTGGTCCATAGTCTACTGGCAGGTGTAACTCCTCCAGACGTCAGCACAAATCACCGCTTGACATTTTTAGCACAAAACTGTTGCATAACTTTTAGATTTAATCATTTGAAAGGTGCAAAATAATGTCAAAATAAGCATCTAGAATTAGACACGCTTTATGGCTGTGATGTAAAAATGTTGAAATATTCCTAGTATGCCAGAGCTCAGATTCATCTTGTAGGAAATAACTGAAAAATAAGTTATAAATTGGAAAAAGGTATTAATTAGAAAACACTTAAAACTTCTGGTATTTTTTTAAATGCCTTTACTCAGGGGAAAAAAAAAAATCTTGCCTGTGTTCTTTTTGCCAAAATTAGAAAAATTAAAATGCTGAAATTAACCTTAGCTCTTGAACTATTTGTATTCTTACAATTTCTGATTTTTTTGGTCTAAATTGCTGCAAAGTGATCTCAAAAGATTACAAATAAGATCAAGCTGAAATGGTTTTACAACTATTTTTAATAAAATATGCAGTTTGGATGTTTTTAAACTACTGTATACAGTGTGGTTTTATCAAACTATGGCCACAACCTGGAAACGTTTATACCAAACTGGTCCACTAGATGTCAGTATTTACCTAAAGATCCTGACATCACCACTGACTTTTGCTTTATTCTGAGATCATTAAAACTTTTGAGTCAGTATCGTTATATTTTTGAACATTTATTTCTTTTGCCATGAACTTTCAAAATAAAGAAAAAAATATGATCAAAAATACAATATAAACTTTTGAAAATTATTACACTGAATACTTAAAGATTTCTCACACAGGGCAAGAAACACTGAGCAAAGACAACGTCCATGTGGCTAGTGACTCAGCTCAGTCTTCTTTGCTGATTTTAAATCCAAGGATATGATGTTTCACAAATGTTGAGCCGCCCTCCCTCCCTCCCCTTGTAATTACCCTTAGAAATCATACACAGTTAGGCATTTGTAAAAGACGCACAGTACAAAGTGCCTAGTTAACAAGTCCTGGCGCTAATAACCGTGTTGATGCTTTAAACCAAAGATGACTGCAATCCACCACTCCAAATACAACGTATAAATACCCCCATGATCGACTCCCTGTGAACAAGAGCGGTCAGCTGAGACTGGACGTGCACAAGTGCAAGAGCACAGCTCGAAGACAAAAAAAAAAAAAAAAAAAAAAGACGAGGGGAGATGAACCATAGAGTCAAAGTGAGTTGTTGAATCAGTGTCCAAGGTGTACAGAGTGCCTGATGCTCCAAAATAAAATAAACTAAATAAGGTGTAAGGGAAAAATGATCCAGTGGGAACTCAAGTGGCTCAACTTCATCAGAACTATACCCTTTTATTAAAAAAAAATATGAAATTCGTTCTATAAGTTATGGCATAACATCTGTAAAATACAATGCATTCTTTTTATTCGCCCCCTGCACATAGAAACTTTTTTTTTTTTACTGTATTTCTTGCACTGAAGAGAACGCACCTATTTTCCTGCAGTTGTGACAAAAAAACAAGATCAAAGTTTTGAAAATAGAAAAAAATGGCATGTTTGCAATTTTAAAAAGTGACACCGATGTAAAAACTGAAAACAAGTTGTCAACTGATGGCAAAAAAAAGCACAAAAACTGTGTATCCTGGTGGGCAGGAAGAGAGAGGGAAGGTCTTTGTGTCCCGGTTGGTGAGGGGCGGTAGTGGTGCTGTGCGATTCCTCCGCCGCTCTCTACCACTCTTTCTTTTTCTCATCCATGGATACTCCACCAGGCCCAAGCGCCACCACCAGCAGCAGGCCACCGATGACCGAGGTGGTCTGGAAGAAGTCGTACTTGAGGAAGTCGTGCATGGGCTTGTAGGCGGGGATGGTCCAGAATGCGTTGAAGTACACGTTAATAGCAAAAAGCCACACAACGAGGGTCAAAGCAGCTAGTTTGGTTTTGAAGCCGATGGCCACCAGGATGATGAGAGCAGTTCCCACCATGTTCTGTAGGATCTGTGGGAAAAAGAAAGTGGAACAGTTAATTTGTCCTTGTTATAGCATGATCTATATCATAGTTTCACATCACACACTATGACAGACTGTAATAACAGAAAACAAAATACAAACTTCGTACAAAGTTTACAAAGTAAAAAGTGTACAAAGTACAAAGTGTACTTCTGTACAAAATACTAGTCTATGGGCTGTGAGATGAATGCACAAAAACTGTTAAGTGTAATTCAGTAGAAAAAAGAACACAGTAAACTTGCATATTACCAAATAAAGAGCTTAGACAAAAAAACAAATAAATATTTGCAGTACATAAAAACAATGTTCACATTTGTAATCCTTCAAAAGGATACAGCGCAACAATTGTTTTCTGGGAAAGGCCACTTACTTAATTTAAATAAATAAATAAATAATTATGTTATAAATGGCCTGGAATATCAAAAATTAACTTGTTATTGACTAATTATTTTTATGATTTTAATTCTTTGTGCTTTGACTTAAGTGTTATTATGCTCAACATATAACTGTAAAATCAACCATTTTATCAGATTTTTTGTTGACAAAGTTTACTTGTTAATTTCCAATACTGTACTGTCTTAATTTTTTTCCAAGTCTGTAAAATATAAAACAACAATTAAATGCTGGGAATCAACACCCACGTGTTTTGATATTAAACTAACATTAAATAAATATGCAACTAAAACACAATGAATAAAACTAATTTAAATAGCAGAAAGTGCCCTTTGTATCCAGGTGGTGTCATGTTAGGACTTACAGAGAAGAAACTGGAGTCAAAGTGTAACAGAGTCATGAACATGAGCACGAGCAGAACCCGGCCGCCCAGCTGCATGTACTGCTTCGGTGAACTCTCCCCCATGGAGGGGACTCCAGCAAACATGCTCTTTCCTTCTGAACGGGACTCGGCCAGCAGCAGGAGCAGACCACCTCCGAGGGCCAGGTTTCTAACAGGAGGGGAGAGAAATGCAAATCAGACAAACAGAAAAGTGTCCCTGAGGTTGGACGAGTCAAAACTAATCATCTGACCAAAAACGAGTTTCTGTCGTCGCAATCATCTGTTCTTCATTGATACGACTTGATTTTCCAACCGCAACATCTTTTAATCAACTATTTTTCTGTCCACCAAACCTGTTTATTATAGGTGTGAACTACAGTATTATTTTGCACTCTGACTTGATCCCATCAGCAAACAGAATGTGAAGTCCACAACGTGCACAAACAGAAACACTCAGACTCAGCGCTGTAGACTGATGATTCACTGTGCTTTCTGCTGTATAAATAAATATCATGCAGAGTCTACAGTGATTACAGTGATTATAAGTGCTGCTGTCTAAAAATTTACACCTAATCTGTCTCCAAAAAGCAATCTCAGGTTTCTTTATCTTTATCAAACCCTCGTGAAATGATTAAAATCATGGAGTGTTAAACATTTTAGTACAAAATGACTGCTGAGATGTTTTCAGCTGAACATATTTTATAGCTGAGTGATGCTTACCTCATCAAGAACTTAAGGTCCCATAAAATGCTGTATGCGACAGTCTGGTGGGAGACGGATATTACATTAGCCATATTAATTTGTTGCATGGATTAAAAAAAAAAAAAAAAAAAAGTCAGTAATCAAAGAGTTCTTACCTGTAGCGCTATGATGCCAAATAACCCAAAGCAGGCGTACTGTACAAAATTTCGACTGAGAATGAGGACACAACCACCTGTAGTGGGGAAACAGGAAGTTACAAGTGATATCACAAAAGCAATTACTTTTGTTTTATTGTCCATTATTCTCTTGAAATGTCTACTACAATCATATACTGTACTTTCTTCTGTGCGTTGTACAAACTGATCATTAAAGAGCACAATCACAAATGAAAGCGTTTTATTTGGTCAGCTCAGCAGAAATAACCGTAATCCAGGTCTGTCACAATGTCTTGAGTTAAAGATACTTCTCTGTCTCAGAGTTCCAGCATGGCACATCTAACTGAAGTCAATCCCAGATAAATATTCATAATAATCTGCTTTTGGGCATCAGTTACTAAAATATACAGTCAACCACCTTGCAGAAAAGGTATCGGACCGGACGGATGTGTACGCGGGTCTTTCTTCTTTACATCTCTACAAGCAGAAGTGTCCGCATCACAAGAGTTTAATAACACAGTTTGTTTACACCTGAATAATAGAGCTAAAGTGAACTGGCCACATATACAATTAACAAAAATCCTATTGCCTTACAGAAAATAAATTCAAATCTCAAACTTGTGCAATTGAACTAGCACATTTACTCTTGCATGTCTTTGTTAAACTTAAATAAATGAACATACTTTAAGTAACTCCTTTTAGCTTTTAGTCAGTCCTTAAAGAGAAGACTGAGTAGATTTAAACATAAAAAAAAGTTAGAACAACTTTGTGTGAACCACATCACTTCTGCAAATAATAGGAACATGGTTTAAACTTCTCTCAAGACTGTTGCATGTTCTTAGTCATCCAGGACAGAGATTTAAAACTAAGCGACTACACTTCTTTTATCGTTTGTTGAGAAAGTTCCAGGCAAAAAGTGCTTAAACAAGTACCGGTAAATAAGTCCAGATGCTTTGTTTAAAAACTTTTAGGATCTCTCAACAGTTCCACTGAAACTGTGGTATTGTAGTTGCACATGTGCACAGGAACTAAAATAAACTATATTTATTGCCACTGTGTACTGAATGTACAAATTGTGCTGACCCTTGTTAACTCCTGACAAGTGACGCATAACGATGAGCTTTTAAGTTTGAATTTCATTACAACAGCCATAAAAATAGTTCTTTACAGTTTTACTTGCTTTTCTTATTCAAGTTTTGTGTGACATTATTCGACACTAATATTAATGTGTAATGAAAACCTCCTGTGCACTCACCCAGCTGTCCAACAAGGTTTAGCAGCACAAAGCACATAGCCAGAAAGTAGCCACAGCTCCAGGTCGCCTCGATGTAGTCTCTCTGCTCGTTCCACTGGAACCACATGCGGATCCCGTCTTCAAGGAAAGTGCTGATGAGACACAGACGTGCCAAGTGGGGCAGGTACTGTTTGGTCACCCGCAGAAACTGGAAAACAAATAAAAATAATAAAGAAGATGAGCAAGAACTACCGTAGGCTTAAAATTCAATGTATAAACTGCATGTGCATCTTGGTATGAATACTTATACAATTGATTACAATAGTTTACTGTAAAATCCTAAAAATATACAGAGCGTTTTATTGCACATACTAATATTCTGCCACACAACTTCAGTGTCACAAAGGTAAAGCATTATTTTGATTGGTTTAGGTCTGTGCAGTCTTTATAGGAGTGCTCCAATACAGTTTGTTAATCCCGTATTTTATCACCACTCTTACCAGTTATCTTCGTTGTTTATTTGAGATAGAAAAACAACAGAACGATAAACTAACCATGCTTTACCCCAAATTAAGAGTGACAGTAAAAAAAGCTTGGATTCACCATCCCTGAATGAACAGATGAGAATTAACATTTTAAAGCAACCAGAGCAGAAAAGGTCAAAGGTCTGCTAATCCCTAATTGCTCCCTGGGTGCTTACATAGCTGCCCACTGCTCCACCTGCGTGTATCCCAGGTGTGATGGGTTAAATGCAGAGAACCAATTTTGCCATTGTATGGGAACATACAACAATGACAATACACATCACTTTACTTTACTAGCTGCATTTTTAAATTCAGTTTTAGTATTTGAGCTGACCTCAGAAAGTCATATTCAACTAAACATCATAATTTAACCAAAAATGTAATTTAAAAACGGTAACCGAAGAAGTAAAAATGGTTCCTGTAACTTTCTTTTTGAATAGCCCATAAACAAAAAAAAAAAAAACAAACAAAAAAAAAAATGACAGACAAAATGCCAGAACAAACCTAATCACCACATCTGGTTTCCTTTGTTAGATAGGGAAAAAAATCATTAGTTCCTGATGCTGCTGGGTGGGTAAGCATTACCATAATATGACTGAAAGTCTTTTGCATATTAATCAGATGCTCTACCTTATAACCAGTAATAACCACAATGTACACACCAACTACAATGACATTCTCTGAAACAATCAAATACTAGAATAAAAATGTAAAATACATTTTCAGCTGTTCTTCCTTTCCCTTTAACTTCTTTTTAAATACTACTTAAAAAAATCTGCAATTGCACACCAACAGTTTCTTTTAGATGGCTCTGAAAGGACTAAAATGATCACTGACCTCAGATGTGTGAAAAAGCATAATGTAGGTAGACTAAGAGTAAAGCTGAATAAAAAAAAGATAATCAAGACAATTGTTAGTCTTTTGTGTTCTCTTTTCTAATTATTACACTCTGTGTATAAACAAAAATATCACCCTAAGCTACACTGATCAAAACTCATGCACATTTCTTCATTTAACACTTTGTAAAGCAGCAGGGACCTTCCCCTCCACCCCGGTCCAGCCCATCCAGCAGTCCACATCAGCACAGGCTGACTTCAGCAGCCTATCAGCATCCATCCACACCCACAAAAGCTGCTGTGAGGGACATGAATGGACACAATCTGAGCCAATCCAGACGAGCACAGGGTTGCTGCAACAGCTAGAAATAGACAACTGTAAAGTCTTATGTCTTAGGCAAATTATGTACACAATTACAGAGGGATTTGTCCTATACCAGGCTGCTTGAAAAACCAAACTTCATGCTTCAAACATGTTTGTGCACCCTCATATTTTAATATTGCACAACACTCGTGACTGAGGCATGCACAGCTAGAGGTAAAAAGCCATGAACAAAGTAGTTAGGCATGTGGTTCATTCAGTACGTTGAGAGCAGACCATGTCTTACTACTTGAATTTATAGAAAATAACATTTGTGTGTGTGTGTGTGTAACGTACAGCACAGAAAACAATAACACTGCAAAAACGTGCATGAATTAAAGCAACTGCGACAAAGTGAAAGTTCACTTCCATATGGGGGGTCGACAAGCAAGAGCAACATTGGTTTAATGTTTTTTCATCATGTCTATAAAGTATGGGTGCAGTAAACGTCATAAGAAACTAAACTCAGATTTAATACCAGTGCTAATCCAAGTGATTTCACAACTGCAGACAGGCACAGTCTAGCCTGTCTGGCAGCAGTGTTCCTGTTAAATGTATCAACTGGTATAACAAAACAAACCATACTTATTATTGTACACCGAGTTATCAATGCCAATTTAACTTATCTACGGTAATCTTTAGCGATACCGAGACCAACTGGAGGCACATGACAAGAGAGGCGTCTCATAAGACTAATTTACAATTAAAACACAAGTATAAAACGCTCTGTTGATCTACGGTCGCGTTCACACCGCCGAAAAACGCAGAAACAACAACACAACTCTTGTCAAAGCAATAAAGGAAGTGCTCGAGCGCTTCGCTCCATTCTCAGTAAACTAGTTAGCGGCTAGCATGCTAACAGCGGCTAGCGTGCTAGAAATAAAGTTACCTGGTCTGCCACGTCTTCGGCTTTGTTCATCAGGTCCTCCTGGCCCATATTTCTCTGTTTTCACAACTTTTGTAATATTAAAGTGTCCGTTCTTATATATAAGTATGAATATATTCGCAGGCTTGGCTCAGGCAGTTCCTCCCCCCGTTATTTACTTGACAACTACCCGATCTGGGTGCAGAGAAAGGCCGCCTCCGCCCCACAATGCCCCGCGATTTGACAGAGCGAGGCAGCGGAGCCCCCTCCAAACAACCGCTGTGTGCCACGTAGACTGAAGAGCAGGGGCTTCACCCCCACACAAACACACGCACATACAGGTAAACAACACATGCTTTAAATACAGAATACAGTAAGAAATATAAAAATACTTCTTCACTTTTCATTTATTGTCATTTTTTAATTAACGAGCAATTTGAGAGTTCAAAATAACACCCCGATGCAGCAGTTATAGAAAGATAAATTTAAAATACATGTATTCATAAATATAGAACAAACGAACAAAAAAAAAAAAAAAAAAAATTACATTGTTCAGCAGTAAGTTACCATTGTTTACATACAAGTATGGCCTGTGGGCCAAAAGTGGCCCCTGCCTGAACCATCTGACTTTTGACGTCTTTAATAATTTAAAATAAATTAGGACTTTTTAAATAATCTTGAAAACGTTAAAACGTGGTTTCTACTGTTTTTAAACATGTTTCAACAGATATGCTTTTGACAAAAACTAAACTTAGCCAGTTTTGTAAGGTTTCTACACATACATGTGCATGCTCATTGCTCAGTCATTAGCAGTGCATTGTGGTCTAGATATATTCATGACTACTTCCAGTTCTGTTTGAATACAGTACAGTACTTAAGTCTAAACCGTGTTCAGATCTACCTGTATTTCAGCTGTGCCCTGCAGTCATTCTGACATCCTGCAACATTTAGCACATTGACATGACAAAAATTAAAATTTATAAATATCAAAACAAAAAAAGTTGGTGCAAAGGACCAAAAGACTAGAGTTGAACGCCGACCTCGTGAACTGGAAGTAGCTATGAATGTATTGGGGCACGTCGGGTCCGAACTGTAAAAAGGTCTTCGTTTGGTTAAATTTACTGTTGTGCCATGAAATCTCATCAAATTTAACTTCAAGACAAAAACAATCATATTATTTTGTCAGCTTTTGTGTTCCCGCTGTAGCGTTAGAACATTTCATTGACCACTGGACAGACTTAAATGAAACTTTCAGACGAAGTCTACTTTTGGAGTAAACACCATTCAAGATGGGCATCACTGTGAAATAACCTTATCAAGCACAAAACCAAATTTGACGCAGCTTAAAAGGTTTTCAAGTGAAATCAGCCTGAATCTCAAAACATCTTCTAAGTACTGATTAAGCACAATCTTTATTTCAAATTTGGCCATTAGCCTTCAGCAAATAGTGGGAGTGTTCCTTTTGAGTCAACCAGGCAGTACGTCTGGTAAAGTGATGATGAGCAGTGAACGGAGGAACCTACTTTTTAAATGGAGAGCAAATAGGACGATGAAATTTGTCTTCTTGAATCAGGTAGGCCCAATCAGTGATTTAAGCTTATGGTATCATTTAATAGCTGATGTGCAACAGAGACAAAAATACAGAATATATATATCGAGGAGATTCACTGTTTTATCAATCACATTTGGATCTTGACAGTAAAAGAACGGTTTTGTTTACATCAGTCACGTTTTAGCTGAGAATCTGAACAGGACATTCGGCTGATGCTTCAGCCGACGCTTGAAATGGAGGGCAAACCAAGACCACCCAGCACACTTGTTTCACTTGACTACAAATGGTGTGCACCCAGTGATCTAGATACTCTACAACTAATTAAATTAACTCTTGGAAACATCACATTCAAGATGGCTGTCACAGCTGACCTTAAAAAACAGACATGACTATAAATCAGTCAACTTGACCAAAATTGATTTTGTGATATTGAATTAATTTCAGGTATTATTTTAAAGTTTTCACGGAAATGGCTACAGTTCTGTCGTTTCTCAGCTTAAGATGATCTTAATCAGAAACTGTCATAAAGATTTGGATGATTTGAGAGAACAGTAAAAAGGGGTGTAGTTCTAAATATCCATCTTTGTATCTCTATAAAAAGGTAATTTTTTTCAAAACCCCACTGCTTTATGGTGAAAATGTAAACTTAAAACTCCTTTTAATTCAAATGAAATTCTGAAAAGAATTAAAGATGTGAACACAACACATCCACTTTCAAAATACAGTATTTGTTTTAACGGCTCTAGCAGAAGTGATGTTTGTAATGATCAAAATAAAAAAAGGAACATTTGAACAATCGAAATGAAGATTTTATACAAGAGCATCAACCAGAATTCACACCTTCATTTGTCCCACAGGCTCATTTCATGTCCTCTAAGCCAGCTGTGGTGGAACAAAAGCTTCAGAAAGAGAAAATGTCTCTTTGCAAAGGGCTGCTCAGAGGTCAGGCTGGTTCAGACCGAAATAACTAAACTGGATGTCAGTGTTTACTCTTGACAGTTTCCCAGGTATAAAAATAATATATAAATGTGTCTTCACTCTTCACTTTCCATTTTGCACTTTTCCACGTTTCTTGCGTTCCGATTTCCACCGGTTATTCCTCAATTTCTTCTGAGATCCACCACCCTGGACCTGAAAGACGAGTAAATCATGAGGAGGATCAGCATCAACTTTAGAAAACAGACTTTTAGTCAACAGCATCCAAACCAAATTAATATTTGACACATTTGTCAGACCTTTTTACGTTTCTGCACCACTTGCGCATCCACCTCCATTTCCTCGTCTTTGTCCGTTTGAAAGTCGTCGTCGTCGTCCTCCTCCTCCTCCTCCTTCTTGCTTTCAGCTTCTGGATTTTTCGAAGTGAACATAGAAACTGTAGGAACAAATCAAAAGCTGTTAAAGTGCAGTCAAACTGACACAAACCAACTGGACAGCATTTGAATGTCTGAACTGCAGCAAAGCACAAATGTTAAATCTGCATGACGCTCAGTTGGTATGAATAAATAATTGTGTAAAATCTGGATGTACAGACGTGGATAGAGATCGCTCATGCTGTCTTCTGAGTCGCTGTGCTCCTCGTCACTGGTTGAGGGTTCCCACACGCTGTTCGATCGCTTCGATTCCGCCCCCTGACCGATTTCTTCTCTTGAACCTTTGGGCCTTTTCTGTTTCAGTCTGGCTGGAACGTATTCAACTCCTTTTTGCACACACTCCTCATCTAAAGCAGAGAACGGGTGAACAAGTCAGTAATCAAGATGAGAACAAAAACCTCCAAAAAACTTAGATCAACAGTAATGTTATGTCCATCCAACTTGCTCTTTCATTGGTAAAATTTCAGCTCAAAAGCAGGGTTTTGTTAGTTATTACTGTATTTGATTTGATGTTTATTTATTCGTTTTAAAAGAACCATACAAAACAGTTTCATCAGATACAACAAGAATACAAATAGGATAAAATGAAAGGAGCAGAAAGAAGAAGAAATCTTATTATATCTGCCCCTTATTTCACAA
>JARVLU010000528.1:16413503-16427071 GCA_031762415.1 Simpsonichthys santanae | reverse complement strand
ATACAAGAATACAAATAGGATAACATGAAAGGAGCAGAAAGAAGAAGAAATCTTATTATATCTGCCCCTTATTTCACAATTTGTTCAATTATTATTATTAGAACACGATAACTGATTTAAGTGAAGATCTTGCACTTGGACTATTTGTTGTGAATGAGCTAATAATCACACAAAACTTTAGTTTAATATTTGTAAAATTTACTGAGTTATAGCCATTTTTGTACTTTTTAAGGTTAGTTTACTCAAACATAGGCAAAATTATTGTCCACCATTGCCTTTGGGCTGCAGGCAATTAAAAAAAAGTAAAATTTTGCAAGGTAAATCCTAGAAATTTGAGTGAATATGTTTATCAGATTATTGAACTCTGTATAAATATCAGCAGACAGTGGAGATGTCCTTCCACAATGATGGGTGTAACTCAAAAAGTCAGGTGCACAAAATGTGTACCACTCAATACTAGTGACCCACTAACAAAAGTGTGTCATGCACTCAGACATGTGAGCCACTGACATTGTGAAAGGGCTTTCTTGAAGCGTTTCCCACTGACGTGTCTCAAGACATGATCCGGTTGCCGGTTTAGATGCCTCAGAGTCAGTTTACAGAAGAGCTGATTGCTAAAAGAACAAATTAGAAAACAAACAATGTTAATAACAGCGGTTTAGGGCATTTTCATATTAAATGGTCACACGGTTAGTTTGCTTTAAAAGCAGGTGTCTCCTTACGGTTGCTTTGTGCTTGGCACAATGTGTGGCTCATGCTGGCTGTAGTTGAACTCTGCTGTAGCAGCCAGTTTCTTGTATTTCTTCCCCTGGGTGAACTGCTGCAGCTCCGTCAGGTTGCAGGGAATCTCATGGTCATTCAGAGTGCATTTGATCTGAAAACAATTGGGAAAACATGGCACACTTGATGGAGTTAATAAGTATACTGTAGTTTATTTTCTTGTCGCAATATAAGATACATATTTTACTAATATCAAGTGGTATCACCTTGTTACTGTTACATTTAGCACACAACTACAAGACGTATTTTGTGTGATATATTAATTGTTCGCCAACCTTTTTGTCGCCCGTTAGCAGAAAGAAGGGGTGATTATTAAGAAAGGCTTTGATGTCTGCAGGTAAGTCGTCCATTTTTTTAATAGAAAGACTCGTAAACGTAAACAGCTAACCACGTTTGTAAATCAAGCTACCTCCCCAACAGGAAGTTGACGACACGCGGTTTAAGCACTGTGGTGATTATGCTACCGCCACCTACAGGTCAACATTGGGAAGAACAACTTAAAAATGCAACACTTTTAGCGTATTAATGTGTTGTTTATCACATAAACTGGTTTATTTATTATTATTATTATTTACAATAAAAATATTATACACATCAAAATAGCTTGATATTAGCGGCAGAATCGGTTTAAACGATTTTATCCTGAGGGTGAGTGGTCAGATCAGATCAGCTGACGGCTCAGGATTAGAGAGCAAAAAAAAGCAGAACTTCCACTCTTCACGCATTTTGTAAAGACCTTTCTGGCACTCAACATTTTTAATTAATTAATGACTACACTACTCTTCATAAAATTTATGGTTATTGTAGCCTTAAACAGCTTTATAAGTTATCTTTAGTTTATAAAACAGTATATATTTTACTCTACTCGTCTGAGGATATTCCTAACGGAGTGAGTCATCTTGATTTATACAAAGCCCTTATATTTTATTTCCCACAATTCGCTGGTTCCGCAAATATTTGACATCTGCCGCTGACATTTCTAATCTTGGTTGAGACATTTTCCGAGAACATTTTGTCATAACATTTGAAAATAGCATTTAAGCAGACTTTAGAAAAAAACTAGCTCGACATCAACTGTGCTTAAATTGAACCCATTGTTCGTAGACTATTCGCATCAAAGCTACTTAGCTAGCCGGCTGCTAGTTTCGTTAGCTGGTAGCAGCTCACAACAATGTCTGGACCAAATGGAGATCCAGATATCTCCTCTGATGATGGTATTATCAACGACGACGATGACTTTGGCGACCAGGGTAAATACTGTTAATTTTTGCATATTGCAGAACTAATAAATCCAAGTTCTCACTTCAGAATAAATCCACCAATTTAACTTAATTCATGTTTATCATCTGCTGACGATTATTTTGAATAAAAAAAACAAAAAAAAAAAAACAAGTAGATTTGGAGTTCAGAGCCAGTGAGTTCTGTGGGAGTAAACTACTACAAATCTTTGGATTTAATTTTTTTTTAACCTGCACAAAATAGCTACATGATACATTATAATTTAGCTAGGGAGAAGATCCTAGAGCTATTTTGACAGTTTTATTTTTCTTTAACAAAAGTTTTTTATTTTTTGTTCCAAATTTGTTACATAAGCTGATATACAGTATGACTGATAGATTATTTTTGGATGTTTCTCCACAGAGTACGCTGCCATCAACTCAATGCTGGACCAGATCAACTCCTATCTGGATGACCTGGAAGAGCGAAATGATGCCCTTAATGGAAAAATGCATGAACTGCTGGAGTCAAACCGGCAAGCCCGTCTGGATTTCAGGGCCCAGCTGCTTGGCTCACAAACCCAGGAGGAAAACTGTACCCAGAAGGAGCATCAGACAGCAGAAGAGGAATCCTCCCCCATTAAAGACCTCGATGAGAAAAACTGAGATTCACCAACTTGCACGTAGAGCTGGAGTTTGAGTTAGATTATACGACAGGACGAGCAAGATAATATGAACAGCTCCTAACCTCTGATCTGATCCATTCCTCTAACTCTTCTGTGAGTTTACATTTCCATCTGTAGACATGGTTATATAACTCTGAAGTCAATCCTGCTTATTTTCCTTACTGAACTTTGACACTAGAATTTGTTTCCTGGACAGATTAGAATTTATTGGCATATAACTAGTTTTCATAGAAGTTGTGCTGCTGTGTGAAATGCTGTGCACCTCTAGAATGCAGCATATTTAAAGGTATGACAAGTTACATCATTGTCTAACAGTTCAAACGGCAGCATGACACTCAATTTGTTCAGATAAATCGGAGTGTTATGCATTCTTGTGTGGCTGTGTGAGAGTTTTGGGTTCTGTTTGGTCAACGTCACAATCACAAAGGTGTTTCTGGCTAGTGGCATTTGTTTGTTGTGATATGTGTAATTACTCTGTCTTATAAAATACTCCAGATGTGTATATTGTGTGTAAGAAATGGAAGATGTAACTTATTTTCCTGAAATAAAGGAAGAGGAGTTATTTACTGTATGATAAATGTGGAGATAAAATGTGAAATAATAAGTATTTACTCTGACAAGTTGGCTTCAATTAATATTTTAACATTAAAAATTTCTCAAATGCATTTATTTGAATGGGTTTTAATGTTTACTCCCTGATTACACATGTATATGTTGTTTTATAGCCACGCTGGACACAATCGGCACAGCATGCTACAATCTTGAGGAACGTCAGTCACATCCTCATGCTCACATGGAGTCATTGAGATACTTTTGCTGCATATGTTGTACTTCCATTACAAAATACAGTACTGTACATTGTTTTTGTTTCCTCTACATGCTGAGATTTTAACTTAGCTGATATGAACACAACAATGGTGGACTGAAAGTTTGAGACATTTTCTTTCTGGTAGCTTTAAAGAGGTGGGCAATGAGTTGAAGTGGCAATTTAGCAGCTGAAGGTGCTGAAAAGGTGACAAAATGTTAGTTTGATATGGTGCAACAAAGACCAGAAAAGCAGATGCAAAGAGAAGGTGGTGTCACCCTTTAGAAACTTATTAAACTTTCTACTTCAGCTCACTCAACAGAAACAAAGCAGATCAATGACACTTCCACCAATGAAGAGCCCTATGATTAAATAGTTACCCAGAATGCACTAGTGTGACAACTATTAGTCCACATGCATCCATGATTTTGGGGCAAGTTTGATCAGTACATCACAACGTAAGACATGAACAACAAAAAAAAAAAAGACAACACATTATGGGGTTTCTGTGACATTTTAATATAAATTAAATTACTTCCAAACAGAAAAACATCCAAAAATACATTAAACTTCCAGCAGTTAGAAAACATCACCTGGTTGTTCATCTTGTCAGTAGCTGAATAAAAATACAAGAAACATGGTTTTGTTTGAAATAAGCCTTTTGTCTTTTTTTATCGCTCCTGATCCACTCGGGTTGACGAGTCCAGGAGGAAAGTTCAGGCGCCTCATTCCTTCAGAAACAACGCATGTGACAAGTTGCCGGACTCGTCACGAGTTGCTAAACGTCTTTTCTGGGTTTAAAGACCTCCTCCTTTATATGGAGTATGACATGTTTCCAGAACAGTACACAAAGTCACAAAGAGGGAAGTAACATCCTCACTGCCAGCTTCATGTTTGAGCATTGAAATGACACAAAGTTGCACTTTTACAACCTACAGTTGTAACCAGTGCTTTAAATCAGAGACAATAGCTTGTAGAGATAGTTTGCTACATAAAGAGAGCACACATCATGAAAATTTATTTTGGATCATCTCTGGTGAATAAATCTGAGGAAAAGAAATCTAAACGACAAACTGGTGTCAGCTACGCGCCGTCACAATATTGCGCTGCTAATGCTCAAAATGAATTTAATGTCAAAGCAACTTTTTCTTCTCTTTTCCACCTGTAGGCACACTTTAAAACATCCGGAGGAATGTGACACGAAAAATAATACATTTTCTGCAGTGCCAATACAACCCTAGAGAAACTTTTATGGATTCTGAACCCGAAGCCAAATAAATCTGCCTCAACTAACAAATTCCCAGGAGTCAGAAATACCCAATGGTTTTAATTCAGAATGAAAGTAGGGAAAAAAACAAAACCATAATCAGCTCCTACTGACCACCTTATCACCATTTTTACTGTAGACAACAGGCCAATAAACATGTCTAGCAGTTAATTTGAAACTAATCCCCAAAGTTGACCCTAAAAACTCTCTAACCAAGCTGAGATTAAAAATAAAAATTCAAACCAAAGTACAATTTTAACACTTTAAAACAGCAGTCACCTGATCAAACACTCATCAGGTTACATTCTACATTAAATTGCTAAAACAATTGCCATGTGTTTAGCAATGTGGACATTTTTTCCACTGAACCATCAGTTCTCTTGACTTTATTATTAGGCTTGCTTAAGAAGAATCAAAAGCTGCGAAACGTTCTCATTAAACTCCTGACTTGAGGACAGCAGGGTGGAAAATAATAGTTTGTGAGAACATTTCAAACCTAAGGAAAGTTGTCATGTTTTTAGCTGTGAACAATGGCGTCCCGTTTGTGTTTAAAAAAAATTAATGTCCGACCTACTGCATCTGTAATGAGCATATGTCAAAAATGTATTTTAGCACTTTGTTCTTTTGATATTAAACTGCACATTTTACTGCCTGCGTCCAGAATAAAAGCTGCAGTCTAGTGTCTGTAGTTGCTCTACAACAGTTGTATACAGCCGTCGCCCAGTGTGTATGCAAGACTTCACACAAACAGTGGCTCATTGCTAAGAATTGCATCTTAAGCTGTTTTAAAAGCTCAAAATACCATCAGTACAAAATTAAAAGGTACAAATTTTATTCTTTTACGCAAAAACTTAAGCTGATTAAGCCGCAATTTATATATTTTTTTTGGTTTGTATCCTTTTTGTGGCGTTCACTCACTAATGTCCGTAGTATACTCAAATGTACCGATAATATGAAAGCAGAACTTTAAGATGGTTAATTACCATGAGGACTTTTCTTATTTATAATTTCAAATACCGGTATATATGAATAACTTATTAATGTATTCTGAATGTGAGGACAGAAAATGGTCTGAAAACAAAAAAAAAAAAATCATATCCAACTTTGTGTAACAGCTGTTATTTCCCACCCTGTCGGAGAAATTTAAACGAGCGGCACCCTTCTGCTGCCATTTAATAACCAATCTTCTGATTTATTGATGCGATTTCCTCTGAATTTTCAGCATGGAGAGACAATGGGCCAATTTGTTCTGTCCAGGAGACTACATCAGATGCTTTCTATTCTATATTGTACCTTGAACTCAGCGTCTGCTCGCTGTGGACCTCCCTGACCTTCGTTTTGCAGTGGTTTTTGCCTTCCCTGTGCTGGTTTTCTTCCCTTGGCTAGCAGGAGCCTCCTCCTCTCCATCGGACTCCTCCTCCTCCGCAGCTGCCAACCCAGAGTTGACCTCCTCAGCTGGACTCTCCTGAGCTGCATACACCTGGGATGGGATGGCACTATCCTCAAGATGAATGCTGAGGTTTTCACCTGGGCTGCTGGTTGCTGCGATGCCTAAATCCTGTGAGGCTGTGTCAGTTTCTGGTTGTTCCTCTTCCAGCTGGTTTCCTTCCTCCATTTTCAGTCGGGTGACTGTAACGACGGGCTTCATGTTATTCTCTTGTGAACAGTCTGAGGTGGTTTCTGTTGCTGGTTTGAAGCCATCAGCTGGTGGAATAGATCTCGAGTCTTGGACAGATTCACTTTCTTGACTCTGCAACACTCTGTACCTCTGAAAAACAAATGGATTTAAAATTAAGATCCACTTTCTGACAGAAAATATTAAGAGTTCACAAATGTTTAGAGATTTGGAATGCACTATTAGAAAATATACAACTATGGCATACATTTCATAAACACGAAAAGCAATATTTTATTTTGTCCAGCATCTAACAGATGAAGTCAAACTAACCTTGAGGTTCTCAAAGTGCGTCAGTGATTTGCAGTGAGTGTGCAGGGCCGAAGATTCAAGGAGGTAAAACTTGTTGCAAAGTCTGCAGATAAAACCTGCAACTGGATCTAAAAAACTGGATCCTGTTGTTTAAAATAGTAAATCAGATGGGATTTATTACAAAAATGTGACATTGCTGAGGCAGAAAAATAAAAGTGAAGCATTTTAACCAACCATAGACCGTGTCAGGGTCATACTGCTCATCACTGGTTGCATCATTTTGGGTCACATCTTTAAGGGAGGACCAGTCATCCTGTAACAGAAATGGTTGTAGATTTTCTCTAAGTGATATTTTACTGTTCGTAACCTTAAATGCAACAACTGGTAATTACAAACAACAGTAATAAATCTTTTAAGCACCTGTGCTTCGTCTCCTTCATTTTCCTGCCACTCCTCTTCTCCCTCCTTCTCTTCTAGCAAAAAACCGTCTGCGTCCAGAGCGCTCAGCTTGGCCAAAGTGTCACAGTCTTTTTCCTGGAGCTAATAAAAAGCAACATACATGAAGCAAAGTGAATATATTATTTATTCAATTGAAACAAGTCTTCTAGTCTAAACATTTATACAAAACCAGAGGTGGGTTGTTCACCTTCCGCCTGTGCTCCTGCGAGTGCAAATGCTCTATAAAGTCCTCGGATGTCTTGAAGTGCTTCTTGCAAACAGCGCAGAAGGAGATGTCAATTCTACTCGCAAGCTGACAATGGGTCAAATAAAAACAAAACTTATTAAACCAATCAAAAAAGTTGAAGTTTTTTTACACAATTCTAACGTTGTCTCGATCACTACCTTATGCTCTTGTGAGCGATGGTGCTCCACGATGCTGCAGGTGAAGCGCGTATGACACGTGGCACACCATTTCTTAGTGTCTTTTCTCTCTCTGCAAAAACACAGATGTTCAAAAATAAAAAAGGCCACCACTTTAACACGTTTTAGTAAAAAAAAAAAAAAAAAAAAAAAAAAAAAAAAAAGAGCAATCTCCCAAAATCTATTAGTGCTCAGAGAACAAGTTGAAAATGACTCAGCTACTACCAAATTTTAGCTCATTGTTTGTAAACATGGACTGAGTTATAGCCATTTTTGTGTTTGCTAAGATTGATCAGTTGTGGCTAAAATCATATTTATGAAGCTGACCCATCCTTGTTCGCTCCCTGAAGAGACTCCTGCACTCGAGGCAGCAGGCTGACCAGGCAGGCGTTGCTCATGTGCTGGATTTCCATCATCCTCTGCTGGTGGGAAATGCTGTTCATGTGACTCCTGAAATTCTACATAAAACAAGCCATTTAAAAACAGATTAGAGATTTAAAAAGGAACCATTCACTATTAAAATGTACATATGCTCAGCATACTTGCTGGTTGTGGCAGGTGATGCTGCAGAGGTAGCAGTAGAACTTGTTGGAGCTCTCAGCTACAGCTTCCTCCTCTTCATCCTGGTTCTCTGGTGAAGCCAGCAAAGCATCGTTGTCCTCTGCTGGGAGATCTTCCTGCTGGTTGTCTTCACTCAGCGTGTGAGGGGGAGACTGGGTCAGCAAACAGCTGTAAATCTGTAGAGGCAAACAGCAAATCAGTGCCGACATGAAATCTACTATAATTTAGAGGGATTTTCCGCAGTGATAAGGTACACAGAAATCAGCTTCAAGCAGATGATTTAAATGATTTTGTGTTTTTCTCACCTGGTCAGCAGTAGGCTCCTCCAGTACCTCGTCACCATCTGATCTCCAGTTGGTGTTTTTATCCTCCTGAATGCTGCATTCTAAATTAATGGACCCAAAGCATGAAATAACCGTAGTTGGTGCCTAATTTAATATAATTTCATTAACAATTATTAGATATGTTTTACCTTCAGACTGATTATCCAAAACATCGGTGGTGAACTCTGCAGTGACATCCTCAACAACACACTGATCATTAGGTTCTTCTGACCTGATAATAAAATAAAAACAACAATATTAAGAGGCTGTAATCGGAGGGAACTGCAGTAAGAGAGGTTTCCACTCTGCCTCTGTTATTATAAAAAGCTCAGTTTCCTTAGAGACGGCTGCAAGCTTTCCCGACCAACACCAGGTTTGAATAAAAGCAGCCACAGGTGATGAATTAATAGAAGTTACCTTGGTGATATGGAAATGAACTGGTCTTGCACGGAGAAGGCCACCGTGCTAAATTTGAAACTACAGCCAACAACTTGAACATTAAAAACAAAAAACACGTAGTTGATTGAGAAAATGTGTCTCTTTAACAGCTTCATTTATCAGCGTCGACTCAGAAGACACAACAAAACGCAGGTGTAGGAAAACAGATTTTATATTTGCACAACATGTTTCAAATAAACAGGAAATTGTATTTTCTTTGTTGCTGAAAGAAAAACAAAAAATAATCTTGCATTCCACGTTTTACTCAACAACATATTTAATGTGTATTTCTTGGCAATAAAAATATTGGACATAAATTAAAGTAGCACAAATAAAAGCATTGATGTAGAACGGTTTGCCCACCCTTCTAGTCTCTGCCGCTTTGCTGCAGGTTCTTCAAGCTGCTCCTCTGAGATCTCTCCTCCTTCCAATCCTCCTACCACAGTGTCTGTGGGAAGCAAATGAAACAAAAAAAATGTCCTTTTTATACTACCTAAATCAACGCATATCAGCGTTCCCATCTGTCTGCATGTTTCAGTGCTAGTTTAGTTCTCAGAGTACCTGTTTGAGTCTTATCAGCATCTTCACTGCTGCTTTGGGCAGCTGCTGGTTGGTCGTGTGTGGTTCCTAGAGCCATCTGCTCGCTGTCCCTCTTCCTGTCTGTCTGACGAGCTGCAGCGTCCTGCACACAGAGGCAGGTAGCAAAACTCCAAATTAAACTTTTATAAAGAAACTTTATAGAAGCGTTTGATTTGAAGTTGGCTTGGACACCAAAAAATAAACAAGAATCAACTTTGGCACAAAGCAAACCTTTCTTAGATAGAGCATGAACAGTTCGATCTTCTTTTAAAATTGGTTTTGATACATATACATGGATGAAATTCAACTGTACTTCACTTGCTTTTTTTTAGTAAACAAAATACAATTTGATCTTCAAACATCTTTAGATTTTGGCACAAACCTTTAAAAACATGGTCAGAATTTCTGGTAATACATTTTTAATCAAATGTTACAGTTTAGTACATCAGACAAAGTGAAAACCTTTAGAATCATTAATATTAGAATGACCCAGATGTTAGTACCGTGGTAGAGATGGAGGTGGCAGTAGAAGTAGAGGCAGTAGAAGTAGAAGCTGTGGAAGTGGTGGCGTTGTAGAAGCGAGGCTGAGGGTGGAAAGGCCGACCACCACGGAAACCCATCATGGGGGACTTCATTGCCATTCCCATGGGAACTGGCCCGAGAAGAGAGGACCTGGTCCCTGTGGCAAAGAACTGTCGGAACTGCTGCCCACCCATCCCAAAGCCCCTCATGCTGCCTGGATGACAGAAAACAAATTATTGAGCACAATTAGAGAGACATTTTTCAAATACAACAAGAAAAAGAAGCAGCATCACAGTTTCAATTTAGCATTTGCCACTTTCCAGATTTGGCTTTCTTTTAGAGTACAATCCAAACCATACCTTGCATCTGCTGCATCAGTAGAGCACCCTGCAGCATCGGATTGGGAGCAATGATGGTTGTCTGGGTCGCCTGGCATAGGTTGACCATCCGAGGATGAGGGGCTGACTGAGGAGGAACAGGCATGGCTCTGGACAACGAACACACAAAAACCAAATATGTAGCGTAATTACAGAGACTTTGCAGCAACGTAGGCTTCTTTCTTGCCAACTTAAGCTAGTTTACTTTGGAAAAACAATATGTTGCAATGAGCTAAAAAATAATTAAGTGGAAAACAAACAAATCAAAAAACCTGAGACATGCAATTTAAATTCAAATGCAAGAGCTCATTTAATAATTTCACAGCTGCCACAATTATTTACATAATCCCTTTGCTTCCGCAAGCTCAGTGTGTCTAGCTACTTTAACTTATAGTTCAGCTCTCATATGGACCAATAAAGACTGCCAGAAACTGCTTTTCTTCAGTTTGCGTTAGCTTAACTAACACATAATTACAAATAAGCATAATAGCTCAAGTCAGGAAATATCAGTGCTGTATATAAATAAAATATAAATATAATGGAAACCAGAATAAACCTATAGTATGTAAATGTGTAATAAGAAGGGCAAGATTTTCAATAAGATGAGAAAAAAGTAAACATCTCTATTTGTTAAATAAAGATAGAGACAAATATGTTAGAGCCTTGATTCGGCTTAAACATGAAAAGAATGGGTCAGATGTAAAGACATTTTACTACAGAAGAATAAACAAAGACTTGTATTGGTTGTCAAAACTGGGGATTTTCTGCTCTGAAGCCATCAATATACCTAAGATGTTAAGAGAGAGGGTGGAAAATTCTTATTAAATATAATAAATAGCTGAAGCAAAGAAACTCCAATATTTCCCTTTACAAATACAGTACTGTATAAGTTTAGCAGGTGTTGCGGCTCAGCCACAGCAGGCCTCTGCTCAATCCCCGGTGTCGCGTTAGCAGGCTTACCGCGGTGTCTGGTGATGATGGGGGACATGGTGCGCTGGAGGCGGCTGCGGTGGAGGAGGCGGCGGAGGCTGCTGATGGAAAAGTTGCTGAAGCTGCCGGAGGTGCTGCTGAAACTGATGTTGTTGCTGCTGCTGATGGATGTGCGGGTTAAACATCACGGGATGTTTTATCCTCCGATAGTTTACACTGAACTGTCCCGGAGGTGTTTGGTGCCGACGGCTGACAGCACGAGAATCCTAAACCGGAGGATGAAATAAATAAATAACAACAAGAACAACTCCGCTTTCAATCCTTCAGTAAATTTTAAAAACACATAATAATACTGCGCACTCCTGAGACAAGTCGCTCTCGTATTTCATGACAGCTAGCCAATGTTTGTTAGCTAGTATGCTACGTACAAGCAATCATTTAAGGCTTCTCTGCAAACTTTCTACAGAAAACATAATGCTAGCTAGCTACACGAACACAGACTAGAATATTAGCCCCCCAAATTTAAGTAGTATACCTAAATCACAGCTAATAAAGAACTACACCTGCTAAACGCTAATGTTACGTTAGCCACCACTCAGTTGTCTCAACACAACAGCTTAGCGTTAGCATCGAGCTATTTTTTTCAGATGAGACGACCTCAAGATAAGTTTCTACAGTTTATCTGGGCTCCTTTACCTTTGACAAATTGCTTCTCGAATGGAAAATTAGCGAGGCTTGATAATTATCCGACAAAAATCAACGGGTCATTGTACAGAGTCAACTACTTGCTGTGAGGGCTGAACGACTGAAACCCGAACCAGTCAGTCAGGCCAGGTCCTGGAAGAACATTATTGGAAATTATCGCCCCCTAGTGGTTGTCTACGGAACTGATTTTACAGTTTTATTTTTACTGTACTGTACTGTACTGTATATAAAAATTAGGAAACAGTGCTTCAAAATGTTAGAAACGACAGTCCAAATTCATCTAGTTCTTTCCAACTTAATAAAAATTATATATTACTTTTGCTGAACGTTACATATTACAGAAACTGAAAACTGAGCAGGTTACAAAGTACTGTAAATGAATGTGTAATGAAAATGTCTTTGCATTAATCCTACAATTAAGAGACTGACTTGTATTTATTGTATGATATCTTTATTTGTTGTTTTTGTTTTCCAGTCTCTATTTCATCTTCAAAATTGTACATAGTTTGATTACATTTGTTAAATTATCACTTGGCATGGCAACAATCTAGTTTTATTTACATGAGTGCTGGTTTAAAGTCTTGATTTTTATAGGTCTGGACTGATGCCATCAAGAATTCAAAAAGGAGAATCCCAGTGCTTCACAATGACACCAAACATTATAGCATATCATCACATGTACATTATAGCTTTAAGCATGTATCTTAGATACGTGTATACTGTTTCTTTTTATACTTTATATTTTTGCTATTTTTTGGGTGTAACCGGGACCTTGGGTACACAATTTCATTCCACCTCATGTACCACATGCGATGCAAATGAAAATAAAGAACCTTGAACCTTATACAAAGGGATTTCCCAATACTATGGTATCTTTCACGAATCATGCAGGAGCTGAAAGAACCAGTTCAGAGCCACTTCTTCACCATGATGAATGAAGAGCTGTTTGAAATATGAAAGAGCTGCCTCTTTTTAAAAAGCTCATCCAAATTTACCAGTTCCCAGAAAATATCTGTAAGTCCCATTGCTTCAGGTGTGTTCCTTGATCTTCATGATGACATTTGTATAATGTCACTTGCTTCTGTAACAACCCTCTGAGGTCTTCATAGAAAAGTTGTATTTAGATCAAAATACTGTACACACAGATGAACTCTTCTAATTTGGTGACTTCTGAATGCACTCATTTGCCCTGGATTTTAGTTTAGGATAACTAGTAACTAAATAAATAATTTCCAATTCAAAGTTAAGTACTTTGTGTTGGCTCATCTCCTAAAATCCTTGTAAAATACTTTGAAGTTTGTGGCTGGAACGCAGTGGTGGGATGTAACTGAGTACAAGTACTTTGTTACTGTACTTAAGTAAAATTTTCATGTAACTGTACTTTACTTACCAGAATTAAATGTGGGTACTTTTACTTTTACTCCACTACATTTTACATCAGTATTTTCTACTACACTATTTCTATAATGTGTTGTGTTACAAGTTACATTCATGTTGCAGTTTTTTGATTTGACATTAGTTTGAAAGTAACTGATGTCGAGAGGAGAGTTGGTCCATTGAATCACTGCAAAGTGGACAGGTAACATTAGA
>JARVLU010000528.1:16371646-16400217 GCA_031762415.1 Simpsonichthys santanae | reverse complement strand
CATCCCCCCCCCCCCCCCCCCTACAAGCACTGCCCCCTTCGGTGCCAAAACGTCAATAGAAGGCGGCTTGATCAACCTTAATAGGGCCTGGTAATTAGAGTCTTTGCATAGAACCTGTCTGCACTCAGCTGCAAAGCAGGTTAAGGAAGGGCTGTTGTGCACTTGACACCGTGGAAAAAAAACAAAACAGAAAAAAAAAAAAGTGTTTGGTTTAAAAACCAAATTAGCCTTGCAGTGGTAAACACATCCTGCTCTTTTAAAATAACGGTGACACTAATTAAGCCAACGCATCGTTTCAAAGTTCACCGTTTAGTTGCAAATACTTGGAGTCCTCTTGATGTTCGATGAGTACTAATTTAAGAGAGTTTCCCTACTTTAAGGCCCAGCTATTCTTGAATGATTGCATATTAGATAATAATCTTATGTGGAGAAATAATGGAGTTGTTGCCATTTTGGTCAAACTTTGCAAATAGTAATGTGCACAACCTCACGCAAATTATGAGAGGTCACACATAGAGCTATTGTTCTGAATGAACCCCAGCTGTCTTGTCTTTTTTGGTTAAACAAACAAACAAACAAACAAACAAACAAATACCTGAACCAGAATAAGTTGTGAAACTGAAAAGAACCAAGTTAAAATGGTATGGGTTCATTTACAGGGATAATATAGCCAAGGGCACAAGGGGTTTCTGATTTTGTTTCCATGCTTGGAGGGTAACCAAAAGGATTATGGGTACTGTGCTCAGGGGATGGTCTCCAGGTTTGTTGGAAGACAGGCACAGGATCTTATCTCATCTTGAATGTGAATAAAACAAAGGAGATGGTTATAGATTTGCAGGAGGAACAGGAATAGGTACAATTTCCATCATGGAAGAAAAAGAAGAAGAAGTGGAGGTGGTGGAGAAGTATAAATACCACCTGGATACCAGACTGGATTAGAGATGCAACAGTGAAGCCATCTACAAGAATGGACAGCGCAGACTGTACTTCCTGAGGAAACTTGTCCTTCGATGTTTGCAGCAAGATGCTGCATATCTTCTACAAATCTGTTGTAGAGAGCGTTATCTCTTCTGCCATCATCTGCTGGGGTAGCAGCACCAGAGCAAGTGATTTTAAAAAGCTCACCAAGCTCATAAAGAAGGGTGACTCAGGTCTGGGGACTCCTCTAGAACCTTTGGAGATGATTGTTCAAAGAAGGATTCTTCATAAAATGAAGAACATTACAGACAACCCTGAGCATCCTCTTCATCAGACTGCCGTGCAACAACAGAGTGTCTTCAGTCAGAGGCTTCTTCAGATCCGTTGTAAGACAGACCGCTACAGGAGATCCTTCCTGCCCACAGCCATCAGCATCTAGAACAATTCTTTATTGAAACCAGGATGATGACTTACAGTTAATTTCCATCCATCTTTTACCTGCCTCCCTTTGGGATTAATTACGTATTTTTGAATTGAAATGGATGTTGGAGAGCAGGCAGGTAGAGAGAGGAAAGCTCTGCAGAGAGTGGAGAAGGCATCAAAGACATTGACACCTCCAGATGCAGGGAGAGGGCCACCTGCATCATGAAAGACTCCACTCACCCAGCACACACACTTTTTGCCCCACTCCCTTCAGGCAGGAGGTTGCAGAGCATTAAGTGTAGAATCAATAAACAGAGGAACAGCTTCTACCCTGAAGCTGTTGGACTCATAAATCCCTATAGGAAAATTACTGTAAGGAAAAAAAATCACTTTAATGCCACTTTATTTGGTGATATGTGACTTATCTGTGCTGCTGATTATCCATGCTGCTGATCTCATGCTGCTGATTATCTCATGCTGGTGTTTTCATTGATTCATACCTCTGCTCACCAAAGACTCATGTTTGGGCTGCTGTTGTTAACTCGTATTGTTTTACATTATTAATGTTTAGCGTATACTTTATATCCTTATGTACTGTTTCTTTTTATACTTTTTATTTTTAATATTTTTGGGTGTAACTCGGACCCCGAGTACATAATTTTGTTCCAGTTCATGTACCAAATGTGATGCGAATGACAATAAACTTGAACTTGAACTAGAGATCCTAATTTGTCTTTTGCAGTTGTGACTGACTTCCCCGCAGGAGGTGATTCTCAGGAGAAGATGAGGAGACAAGTCATCCGAGGAGCGCTTGATGAGTCGTGAGGTAACTAACAGTCCA
The DNA here is from genome assembly GCA_031762415.1 of Simpsonichthys santanae. NCBI lineage: Eukaryota > Metazoa > Chordata > Actinopteri > Cyprinodontiformes > Rivulidae > Simpsonichthys > Simpsonichthys santanae. The sequence continues at coordinate 16,398,035 of JARVLU010000528.1, read as the reverse complement.
ACAATGACTCCGGGAATGACTCAGCCATAAGAATTGCAATTGGAGACAGCTGAGGGTCCACTGCCCTGACAACTTACAGTCTGCAGTAATAGAAGTGGGAGACAGAAAGCCAGAAACACATAATCTTAACATTTTTTGTGTTCGGTAATGTGAATTAGCTGCAGTGGCCATTGTGAATTGGATTGAGTCCTAAAGATAATCAGTTGTACAAATATATTAAATGATTAATTCAACAAAGTTTTGTTGTATGTTTTCCAGTGGTTCATGATATATTTTGCTAAAAGACAGAGATTCAGGTGGACAAAGACATTATTGTCCACCTTCAGCTTTAGAGGGTAATATTAGTCAGCCACACCATTTTTATAATATGATTAATGAAAGTGCATGTATTTGGTGTAAAACCTATAAAATCACTTTTTAGTCTAATGTTTTTCTTTTGTTAGTTTATTTATTTATTTATTTTGAACAGACAATAAAAAAGTAAAAACAAAGAAAAAAAAAAGAAAAGAAAAAAGTAAAAACAAAGAAAGAACAGACAATAAAAAGTAAAAACAAAGAAAGAACAGACAATAAAAAGTACAAACAAAGAAAAAAAAGAAAAGAAAAAGTAAAAACAAAGAAAGAATACACAATAAAAAGTAAAAACAAAGAAAGAACAGACAATTAAAAAGTAAAAACAAAGAAAAAAACAGAAAATAAAAAGTAAAAACAAAGAAAGAAAAAACAGGAAAAAGTAAAAACAAAGAAAGAACAGACAATAAAAAGTAAAAAAAAAAAAAAAGTCAGAACAGACATTTAATAAACCAAAGAAACAGACAATAAAAAAGTAAAAACAAAGATACAGACAATAAAAAGTAAAAATAATAAGTAAAAACAAAGAAACAGATAATAAAAATTGAAAACAAAGAAAGAACAGACTACAATAAGTAAAAACAAAGAAAGCATACTAATAAAACAAATAGTCATGCCAATTGACATGCAATTTTGCACAATTTGTTCACAAAGGAGCAGGTAGAATGACCCTGCCCCTGTCATTTTAGTCTCCCCATACCAAATAACCTTTATATACATTAAATGACAATTAAACCTCAATTGTTTACATATTAATAATATCAACAATAGCATTTCTGGCCTTTAAGACACCCATCCCACACAACATTTTTTAAATAAGCTAATTTTTATACAGTTTTTAAAGCTGGTTTATATTTGTACTTTGTTTGAGCTCATCATTCAATCCATTTCATTTTATTTTCGCTCCGCTTGCACACAGCTGCTTCAAGAAATGTGCTGATCTACAAAAATAAAATGAAGTTTATTGTATATTCTCATAATCAGAAAACATAAAACACATATGCTATGGATTTAAAACAATTTAGAAAGAAAATTAACAACTTTTTGTTAAGAAAACAGCCCTTTCAGACTCAGGTAATATAATAAAAAAAGACCAAGTAGCTCAGATCAATTTTGAAAACCAATCTTTGTAAGTCGATGGGGACACCCAAGGAAAAGTAATTCTGAGTTGGTTGATATAGCACTAAATCATTTCAAAGGCTACATGACCAGCATTATGACATGACAGAGAAAGAAATAAAGGCAACTTGCTTTAAAAATTGTTCACTTTTCCAACATTTTCTCAACTGAATTGTTTCAGACTTTCATTGTGCTCCAGTGCTGACACATCAAATATAAGATACCTTCATTTTTATATAAATAAAGCATTTCTGTGCTCCATCATGTATGCTTATGTGTGTAATTCTTACTAAAATATAGAAATCACTTTTTATAGAGCAATCATCACACACGTCTATTTGCATGAGGCACCCCTGGTGACATCAGCAGGAATCAAAGATGTAGGGAAAAAAATAAAGCTTTGGTTGCAACTTTATTACACAGAGACTTTTAAGATTAGACGAAGACAGCATGAAGAACAATTCAATTCATCGCCAAATCTTGTTTGGGTTTTAAGTTGTGCATGTTAGGCAGGCAAATCAAACACCGTTTCATTTCTTATGGCACTTAACATATTCACAGGAAATGGCAGGACATCATTAAGATTCATCTCAACATGAAATTAAAATCAAATCAAATTCCTTTATGCTTCATGTGTGCCATTAGTTCCACAGCACAGATCATCATTCAAGTGTTGCATTCAATATCTGATTAATTCGCATTAGTAAACACATAAATGGTTATAACAAACTCAATAGTAGTTGAAAGTCACTGAGCGTGGCATCGCACAAGATCACATGAGACTATGCAATTTATTATAGGTTTGAGAAAAACAACTACACCGCTGTCATGTCACAACTTTAGATGATTTTAGTCTAAAACTCTAACATGAAAAGCAGTCAAGAAGTGGTAGGCATAATCAAGCAGCTATCTCCCACAGGTAAGATACTCTTTGTTCACAACTTTTCTCACATGATCTCACTTTGAAAGTGCTATCACTTTGATCATGCATCAGGGTGCTATCACTTTCTGTGTGCAAAAAATAGAGCAGTCCTATTTTTTAATGTTTCCTAAATAAATAAAAACTTTAAGCACATTAAATAATCTTTTGGGCCGATTGGCTTGGTAAAAAAATGCAAACTGAATTAATTCAAATGCTGAATTTATTTAAACAACATGTTTAATTGTTGGTTTTGGTCAAGTTTGGCTGATAATTTGTGGGTGTGATGCTTGTGGGAAGTGAACAGTGTGATTCGCTGCATGTGATGCGTTCACTGACTCCACTCCCACAATTCAACAGGCAACAAAGGAAGAAACGAAGAGGCCGAGAGCTGCAAAGAGTTAGCCAACCTAGATGAAAAGATGTCACATTAACGTACTTTTGTAGTAACCAATATACTCTCGTCTTTTAAGGGAAGTCGCAAATCCGTCCATGTTGACACTTTTAGATTTTCGTCTTTGGAAGGTGACGTTCATATTTTCGGGATTAAACGCTAACAAAGCTACGCTAACGTTAGCCTGTATAATCGTCAAAGAGTCAATCCTTAAAACTAAATTTTCCAGGAAAAAAGTATTTGGCTTACTTTCCCCACTAATACAGGTGAATGTGAACAGGTAAGAGACAATTTCCTGCTCTTTCTTAGACACTTTGAGTTGAAATTTACTTTTGTAGTAGGTATGCTAACAGTTTAGGTTAGCTTTCGCCCAGCTCAGCATCTGTCATAATAATGGGCGGCTCTTTCACAAAACTGTTTGGTTTCGTAAAATTTCACTTCTGCAAAGTAAGTAGCTTGTGAAACATTTTAGAGTAATGTCGCTTAATGTAAAAAAAATAAATAAATAAAAAAATAGAAAGCTAGCAAACGAAGCTAAGCTAAAAGCATGCTGTCATGTCCCTAGGCCTTAAGTCAGGCAGGGCATACCTGCTCAGTTTTTGTTTATTAGACATAACTTCTTACAACTTTCATGCATTTATATGTATATATGCATCGCTCTCGTGCAACTTTGCATGTAAATACCTATAGATATGTTTTAATCGGACTGTTTTTACTCCTCAGCAGCAAATGAAAGGTGGTGGAGGTGGAATTTGACCCAACCATCTGACTCACTATTTTCCTGCAGATAATGGTGAGTAATCAGATTGCAGCTGTCTTGATGATCAAGCAGCTTTGTTTAAGAGCTTCACTGATCAGATGTCCAGACACTTCAGTTCTGTTTTACAGGAACAAAGTCTTGCTGGTCAAAAGAAAAAGCTCCACTTTTGGTAACATTGATGTCGCTTTAATTTTGAAGGTTTTACTGTTGAGCGTGACATTTATGTTTGTGGTCAGGTCAGTTTTACTCTGAAATGAGTGTTAACTTGTAATGGTGTGAGATTTATAATGGCATGGATTAAAGCTCTGTCACTGTGAGAGATTTCCGTCATTTTGAATGTGTCCTGGACGCATTTCAGTCATCTGTAAAAATGAAGATGGGAAGCAAAAGTGTTGTGGTCTTGTAAAGCCGTCCAAACTAATGATGATACTTTCAACCAATAAAGACAACCAAAGTCATAGTTTTACTGTCTGTCGTGTGAGCAGCAGATATAAACTGCAGGTTAAAGACACCCCACTACCCTAAACAGAACGCCTGCCCCTTCATGAAGGTGATGACATGTAATAAATTATTAAACGCCTACGTAATAAACGTGTTCGCACGTGACCAATTCACTGCAGCCAGGGAGATACCAGAACTGCTACACCATCACCTCCTCCCGCACCGCGCCCCAACCTCCTTGGGACTTTTGCATCTCAAATCTTACTTATTATTAAATGGTAATGTGTTCTGAGTGTCGTTGTCATTGTACAGACATGCGCACATGACCGAACTCTTGGGTTAGAGAGAGAGAAAAACGTGCACCGCGGGTGAGCACAGCCTGTTGAGTTTCTCACGGTGAGAGAGACTGTTTCTGCTGCTTTAGTATTAAAAAAAAAAAAAAAGTTTTAACGCTAAAAAATGAATAGCTATATGCCCCAGATTATAGCAGAAATTTGTGTCTGTTAACTTTTCTTTTTTTTTCCACAAACTCACAAAGTTCTGTCTGAGAGTCAATTTGAGGTGTTTGAAGTTTATCACAAATACCTGCTAAATTCAGTACGACAATATGTTTTAACAATAATAAGCTGTTATGGCTGTTTGGATGTGCTAAACTTGATTATATATAGAATAATACTGAAATGTAACTACTGTGATGAATTTAATTCAATGAATTATCAAATTTTTAACATAAATAGTACCGTATTTTCCGCCGTACACGTCGCTCCACCCTATAAATTGCATCATGTGTGTTTCAGTCTCACGTTTGCTTAGTAAATGCACTTTGACGGTCAAATCGTGTATTTCAAAAGCCGATATGCGGAAGTAGGAGTGCGCAGAGGGATGATTTGCTGCACATTCGATATTTAACAAGATAAACACCTAAAACAATTATTTGTTTGCTTGACATTATTATAACGGTGTGACTCAGTTGAACTTTTACTTAATAAATGCACATTAATGGTCAGATGAGCTGGATTTCCTGGGGCGGCGCAGAGTAATGAAGCTGATTTGTTGGTTGCTCCAGGCAAGCTGGATGACAGTGGCAGACTATGGCAAGCCAATTGTATCATTAATAGCCACTTTTACCTATTAGATGACACTACGGCATGCCATATTACTCAAGTGCCATCTAGCAGCTGAAAATGGTAGTGTTCAATGTTTTCAGTCGGAATGAATGAAAACGGTTATATCACAGCCAAAAATTGGTTTATAAATATTGAAAAAAATGTCAATAAATATGTTGCTTTGGTTTATAAGTCGCAGGGCATGCAAATTATGCAAAAAACAGCAACTTATAGGGTGAAAAATACAGTAGTAAATAACTACGTGATCCAGTGTTTCCTCTAGGTCAGTTGTCCTGGCAGGGCGCTCATCCTCGTGGATTTTTGTAGAGGGCTTGGTTGTTTGTGTGTAGATGGGGTGCTTGGTTCTGTTGACTGGGCGGGGCACCCGCCTTGGATAATGGCAGGGGAAATGCTGATCTGAAATTCTGTTTATATAATCCCTTTGAATGAAAATCATTTTAGGGGAGAAATGTTATCAGTCTAGATTTTTGTAAGGTAATTTATATTCTTCAAAGGACTTCCTGTGCGATATTTGAAAAAATACATCTGACTACCCATCAGTTGAAAACACTGGGGGTTGGGTGACTCTCTAGGTGTAGAAAAAATGTCAAAAGGTTTTTTTTTTTTTTTCTGCTTTAATCCATGAATGGTTTCTCTATATTGAAGGCACAGTGTTTATATTGTTTGATGTAGCTGGTGGGTAATGATTCACACACAAACGGTTAATTTTGTTTTAAAACACAGGCTGCAGGACCATTTACAAAAAAGCATGATGTGAAAATGTTTGTTTTGTATACCGGATGCTAAGAGCAGCTGATTAGACAACCTGATGGCAGCATCTTGTATCCACAACATTGACTAATTGGTAGATACAAGTCAGTAAATGGAGAGTTGTTCCTCTTTTATTTATGTGTGCATGCTTATTGATCTTCCGTACGTCTTCTTGTACATTTGGCTGTGTGATTTTTGTTTTATTCTTATATATGCATAATGAATGGTCTTTTGAGCTTCTTATCAGGTTATTTGTTGTGCAATCCTTGCAGTAAGGTCCAAGGAAATACAGTGAATGTCTGTGCTCTCTCATGTGGTCTTCTAAAGCACTGAACATTTTTATGAAGGCAGTGTATGTGGGGAAAGTGTCTACTTTAAAACAAGCCATTAAGTTAAAAAAATGTTTTTAATGGAAATACTGTGGCATCACTGTAGATTATTTGGCATTGACCCTGTTTGTGCATCATGAACTTAGATTAAGACACTTGTGTGTCCCTGTGATGGTCTTGCGACCTGTACAGGGTGCACCCCGCCACAGTGATGGTTGAACATGGGCACCAGAGACTCTCACGACCCAGAAAGGAAGAAGCAGGTAAAGATAATAGATGGATGGCTAATTTACAACCATTCTTACATACTGCATTTTTTTTTTCCATAGAGAATGTAGTTTTTTGTAATTAAGATTGTTACATGTGCAGTGCTGCTGTATGATAGTTTTCTACTGCTGAAGGACTTCAGGATGCATCTGTGAATTGTCTTAATTTTTGATAGTTGTTGGTGTTTCTACTCGTTTTACTTGGCAGAAAGAGCTGCATAGCACCAGTTGTGTAATGTAATTTATGATCACACTGAGAATGATCAGATCTCGACACCATCCTTGACATTGATATGACATTTGAGGCTGTAATTACATGCACTGATATTCAAATGGAATTGAGAAGCTGTGCTTACAGAAAGGGAAAACTTGTTTGCATACAGATCCTTGATCATTAAGCTTGTTACATGAGATGAATTCTTTTGACTTGGGATCAAAGTTGCAGTTTTTTGAGATGCAAAGTAGGTGCTACACAGGCTTTGTTGCCGTTTAAACTCACAGGACTCCAGTCAAACAGATTATGTGCTGTTCTCTTTGCCCACTATAATGCATCACACCATACTGCATAGAAACTTGTGTACAATTTAGATAATACAGGTGCTATCTGGTCATAAAATTAGAATATCGTGAAAAAGTTTATTTTAGTAATTCCATTCAAAAAGTGAAACTTGTGTGTTCATTCCTTACACACAGACTAACATTTCAAATCTCTATTTATTTTAATGATGATGATTATAACTGACAACTAATGAAAACCCCAAATTCAGTATCTCAAAATTTAGAATATTACTTAAGATCAATTAAAGAAGAATTTTTAGAAATGTTGGCCAACTGAAAAGTATGAACATGAAAAGTGTGAGCATGTACATGTGGCGTTGCATGGAGTCGATCAGTCTGAGGCACTGCTCAGGTGTTATGAGAGCCCAGGTTGCTCTGATAGTGACCTTCAGCTCATCTGAACTGTTGTCTGGTGTATCACAACGTTTCTTTTCACAATGGGGTTAAGGTCAGGCGAGTTTGCAGACCAATTAAGAACAGGGATACCATGGTCCTTAAATCAGGTACTGGCAGCTTTGGCACTATGTGCAGGTGCCAAGTCCTGTTGGAAAATGAAATCTGCATCTCCATAAAGTTGGTCAGCAGCATGAAGTGCTCTAAAACTTCCTGGTAGACAGTTGTGTTGACCTTGGACCTCAGAAAACACTGGACCAACACCAGCAGATGACATGGCACCCCAAACCATCACTGACTGTGGGAACTTGACACTGGACCTCAAGCAATGTGGATTCTGTGCCTCTCCTCTCTTCCTCCAGACTCTGGGACCTTGATTGTCAAAATAAATGTAAAATTTACTTTAATAGAGAACAAAACTTTGGACCACTCAGCTGCAGTCCAGTCCTTTTTGTCTCGAGACGCTTCTGACACTATTGTTCAAGTGTGGCTTGACACAAGGAATACGACAGCTAAAACTCATGTCTTGCATATGCCTGAGCGTGGTGGTTCTTGAAGCACAGACTCCAGCTACAGTCCGCTCTTTGTGAATCTCCCCCACACTTTGGAATGGGTTTTGTTTCACCATTCTCTCCAGGGTGTGGTTATCCTTATTGTTTGTACACTTTTTTCTAGCACATCTTTTCCTTCCCTTCACCTCTCTATTAATGTGTTTGGACACAGAGCTCTGTGAACAGCCAGGCTCTTTAGCAATGATCTTTTGTGTCTTGCCTTCCTTGTGCAAGGTGTCAATGGTCGTCTTTTGGACAACTGTCAGTCAGCAGTCGTCCCCATGATTGTGTAGCCTACAGAACTAGACTGAGACCATTTAAAGGCCTTTGCAAGTGTTTTGAATTAATTAGCTGATTAGAGTGTGGCGTCAGGTGTCTTCAATATTGAACCTTTTCACAATATTCACATTTTTTGAGACATTGAACTTTGGGTTTTCATTAGTTGTTGGTTATGATCATCAACATTAAAAGAAATAAACATTTGAAATGCATCAGTCTGTGTGTAATGAATGAATATAATATACAAGTTTCACTTTTTGGATGGAATTACTGAAATAAATTGACTTTTTCACGATATTCTAATTTCATCACCAGCACCTGTATAAATGTGCTGTGCACAACCACGTGCATTCTTTCTCCTCAGTGCAGAGACTCATGGTTTCCCTCTTGTGGCGGTTACGCAGGGCCTACCCCAAGTTACTCAAGGCTCCAACAACTAGGGGAGAAGAGAAATGATGAGGGGAAGGTGGGAGGGAGCGCAACAAAGCAGAGTCAGAAATCACAAGCTGAAAAGTTAGAAGAGAGAAAGAGTTGGCGGAAAGAGGAGAAACACTCTTGGAAATGCATCTTGTGGTTTTTTTCCCTTTGGCCTTGTGCTGATGTGGTTCTTTACTTTTCCATTTGCACTTGGTTAGACACCAGGCATGTGCTTTGAAATATTCTTCATGGTCTTTGTTTCTTTTTTCCACCTCTCTCTCTGTTTAATGCCCTGGATATTCAGATTTCCAAACGGGCTCAGATTGTCTTTAGTTATCGAACATGAAACGGCTTTTAGCAGAGCGATGCAGCAGAAAACATAACTGGAGGTAAAACGGAGTCCTTGCAAAATGTCTGCTACTGGTTAATGGCATCGCCCACCACTAAAGGCGAAGGGCTAATATTTTTTTTCCATCTCCAATGAATCAAATTATGAATTGAACCCAATTCAAGATGGCTGCCACAACTAGTCAACTTTAGTCTAGACGAACATGGTTATACTTCAAGTAATTTTATAAAAATGGAACTAAAATTTGGAGTGTTAGTATCGGAGTCATTCACAAGATATATTTTAAATCTAATAATGCAAATGTTTGCTTGAATGTTTCATAAAAACTTTAACTAAAACAGCTAAAACAGTCATTTCTTCACATAAGAGGATCTGAGTTTAAAACATTTGCATAAATGGTAGCGAAAGTAATCCTGTTAATTTTGTTTCTGTCTTAAACATTAGCATTTTTTTTGTCTTGGGAAACCCCTTCTTCTTGCTTTTCATCTGCTCAGCATCCTTTTCAGTCTGTTTACCGACTCTTTAAAAAAAAGTTTTCTGCTCAGATTAACATTATGAAACTCGTCTAAAGCAGCAGTTGGATCCTCTTGGAGCGGTTCCGTCTGGGTAAAGAGTTTATGTGAAAGATAAGCGTACAGAACAGTCCAAGTTTCTTCCAGTACTCCTGTCCAGACTTCTTTCTTTAGGGAGTCATGAAATGAGTTGGAGCTGTTCATCTGCTCACGGATGATGAATATCAGTGGGTCTCTTGCTTGTCCAGGTTACATCGGCGTGGTCAACAGAAGCCAGAAAGACATAGATGGAAAGAAGGACATTACTGCTGCTATGGCTGCTGAGAGGAAGTTCTTCCTCACCCACCCTGCCTATAGACACCTGGCTGACCGGATGGGCACGCCATACCTCCAAAAAATCCTCAATCAGGTGAGTAGCAATCGCATTAAAAATATTTCTCGCTTCCACCACTGATCTAACAGTGACCCTTTGACTTGATCAGCAACTGACCAACCACATTCGTGACACCTTGCCGGGCCTGCGGACCAAGCTACAGAGCCAGCTCCTCTCCATAGAGAAGGAGGTGGAGGAGTACAAAAACTTCAGACCTGACGATCCGTCTCGCAAAACCAAGGCTCTCCTCCAGTGAGCGGCTGAGCAGATAGACAGGAAGATGTGCAGGTAGACAGACACATTTCTTACTGCACGTATCTTTTGTGCAGGATGGTGCAGCAGTTCTCCGTGGACTTTGAGAAGTGCATAGAAGGATCTGGAGACCAGATCGACACGGCTGAGCTGTCAGGCGGTGCGAGGATCAATCGAATCTTCCACGAACGCTTTCCCTTTGAACTGGTCAAGGTGCGTGCGACGTCCAGAAACCGAGTGCGCCAGTGAGCAGATCTGATCATACTTACTGTCGCCTGGTCTCACAGTAAGATTTGTTTATCAGTTTATTGTTGGCTGAAGAGCAAGTTGAAACAAAACTCAACAGAACAGGTGAGTTATTAGTGTTTGAAAGAGGAAAAAGACGCTCTACGAGCACAATCACGTTTAGTGCTCAAATCTTTGAGAGAATATAAATAGATAAGAGTTTAATATAAAACTGATCCAGTGGTGTAGTTTACCTGATACGCTGGTGTACGCCATATACCCACTAGAACAGCTTGGTAATGTCCGTACAGTATATCCAGTTAAAAGTGCCCAATGATACATGACATATTGGGCGTGTGCCGCCGCGAGCTGCTCCAGCTACGTGAAGCTCGCGGGAGTGACGCAGAGCATCGCCGCAACAAGGGTGAGGGGGCTTTTCAGAATAAAAGTTCAGACTGCATATTTATATTTTGTCGTGACAAAAGTATTAGTAACCAGCGTGAAGTTTCGAGAACAATAAACAGCAAAACCCTCATTAAACAACGCTTCTTGGTCACGTTACGTTTTTTTTTTTAAACAACACATTATAGTAAAAAACACTTTGCGCCACTTAAAACCTAAAAAAAAAAAAACTTTCATATTTCGTCCAATTTACTTTGGAAGTCTGAACTAAAAAGAAAATAACTTATAATAATAAATATGATAATGTGCATGCGTGCGTGTGTACCTGTATATGTAAAATATATATCCATCCATTATCTTCCGCTTCCTAGTGAGGTGCTTGAGGCAAATCACAATAAATTGACGATTAGATTGGACTAGTGCCGTAGTCAAGACCACCTAAACCGAGGCCCGGTCGAGACCAAGACCTACCGAGTCCGAGACAATACCAAGACCATCAAAAAGTGGTCTTGAGACCGGTCTCGAGTACTACAACACTAGACTGTACTAACCAGTGTACTTTGGTTTCTAAGCACAGCATCCCCACTACAAAAATGTAGACTACACCACTGAACTGATGCGTCAACGCTTTAAAGGAGAGGTTCAAGCTTTCCTTTTCAACTCGGTGAATTAAAAAAAAGGTGGTGACAGGAAAATCAGTGATCGTTGCAGATATTTGTAACAAACATTTCCACATGTCGGCAAACGTTTTCACATCATTTGAAGTGGGTTAACGCTTCAGCAAGCGTAGCTTTGACTTTTTTTTTTCTTCTCACCGTTTCCGTTTTTCAACCTTCAAGATGGTTTTGTGTCACAAACATCTCGATATGACAAGTTTAATGTGATTATTTACAGCAGGAAAAGGTATGAGTGGGACTGATAACGCACTCAGGGAATGATTGCAGTGAGTCAACGTGAGCAGCAGCAGGATTTTTCTGAGAGGAACTCGTCCTTCTTGAATACATCTGTAGATTTCTTGCTCTGATACAAAGTTTCTATAAAAGAGGTTTATTCTCATTTATTCCTTAATTGTAGACCTTTTTCTTGCTTCTTCACTCATCCTTTTCACTGTTTTTATTTATTCTCATCCACCTCCATCCTGTCTTTTCCTCACTCGCCCTCCGAGCCCTTTCACCTTGTCTCACTCTCAGTCATCCCACTCCCTGCTTTCCTTCCTCACTCATGTCCTCTCTCAATGTCCCTCTGAGGGTATAAAACTTTATTGGCTGCAGAGAAATGCAGTTTCTCACCAAGAGGACAGAGCAGGTTGCTTCCTAATCAGAGGATTATCTGAAAACGCACCAAAAAGCCTCCGTCGGTTACATTTTAAGGCGATTCATTGTCTTTTATTTGTGTTTTTTTGTGTATTTTTGAAAAAGAAAAAAATAAGTCTAAACCCTGATAGATGCATGTGATGTATGTGGTGTTGCAGTAAATAAAAAAGGAGAGGCTTCAGCAGATTTATTAAAAACAGATGGTAGGAGAATAATACATGAACTCACATTGTCTGCTTTGTGTTTGCCAGAATACAAAGTCACTGAGTGTGTGTGTGTGTGTTTAATCTCCTTTCTGTCTGCTTTCAGATGGAGTTTGATGAGAAGGAACTCCGCAAGGAAATCAGCTATGCTATCAAGAACATTCACGGCATCAGGCACGTCTACCCTTCATTTCCTTCCTCTGTCCTTCCATCCCTTCTTCCTCCCCTCCTCCATCTTTACTCTGAAGCTAACAGTCTCTCTATCCTCCGCTGCAAAACTGAGACAAAAAATATGCTCAAACATTTAAGTTTGTGCATAAACTGTGTGGTGAAGCGATACTTGATTTTCTTGCCTTCTTTATGCGGTTTGATTTGTTTACATGGTGTGGATAGAGAAATCTGTCTCTTTTTAAAATCTCTCATGTGTGGTAGCTCACATTCTGCCATCCTAAAGGCTAAAATACCAGGAAACGATTGATAACAGTTCAGATTTGGTGCCAAAATTAACATTAGCTGGTCAACAATGTTGCACTGACGGGTTTTATGAAGTTGTAAAGTGAAGTGTTTAGCATTTTGTCGTCTATAAACATAGTTAATCTGAATAGCTGTTTAGACAATTATTTTATTTGTCAGGCTTGAGCTGATTATTCAAATAGTGACAACCTTGTGTTCTTGAAAATGGGAAATCCCAAAGTTATTACAGTATTCCTAGAATAAAAAAGTAGTACTAATTATTGAATCGTTCACCTCATTGTTAGAAATATCTCTTGTATTAAAGGGACAGGTTATAGGTTTTGTAGTTGTGTTCTCTGGAAAGGCAATAAACAGTTAATATCTTACCTGTTGTAGATAGTTTGGAGAAAATTTGTTTAATTTGGATCAGACTAATGAGCTAACAGCTAGTCTGAGTGAGACCAAGACCAAAGTGGATTGATGTTAACTCCAAACATCTATTTTCAAAATATTATTTGCGATTTATGTACTTTGTAGACACTTAAAAAAAAAAAAATATATATATATATATTTTTTTTTTTTTGTCAGAGTTGCATCACATGGGTATTTAGTCAGAAATAGTGTCACAAACTGCACCAGCAGTGCTACAGTTAGGTGCTACTGCTATTTGTGCTTGTAAACCATAAAATGTATGTGAATAACCACGTAAAGCAAATCTGATGGTGATATAAAGGTTCATAAATGAGCATTCACTGGAACCGAAGTGAAAGTTTTGAGCCTGGAGTTCTTTTAAGATGACAACAGTCCGCTTTGTTCCTGGTCTAACCCAGACTAGCTGTTAGCTACCGTATTTTTCAGGTTATAAGGCGCACTTGAAATCCTTTAATTTTCTCAAAAATCGACAGTGAGTCTTATAATCCGGTGCACCTTATAGTAAAAAAAACAATATGCTAATTAATCTGGTTAAAATTAAACTCCATCCAAATTAATCTGTATCTATAGCAGCAGGTAAGCTGTTAACTTGTTATAACCTCCTAACTAAACTACATTAAAAAAAACTGAGCTATTTAAGTACTAACAATGGAAGGGAATAATCCCAGGATATTTTTTCTTCTTTTTCTGATTGGTTGAATGTGGGGAGGGAAGGCGAAGAATTAGAAAATAACTTCACAATTAACATTCTTCTCTCTGCCTCCTCCCTCCTCCTGTCTTTCTGTCTCTCTCCCCCTCACCGGTCTTTCGGCCCCGTGGCTGGTTCTCTCGGTGTCGGGCAGAACCGGCCTCTTCACCCCGGACATGGCCTTTGAGACCATTGTGAAAAGGCAGATCGGGAAGATTAAAGAGCCTTGCACCAAATGTGTGGACATGGTCATTTCTGAGCTAGTCATTACAGTTAGGCAGGGTACCAGATAGGTAAAAAAAAAAAAAAAAAAAAAAAAAAAAACGTAAACAGTGGTTAGCACTTGCTCGGTTTGTGCTTTTATCCTTTGTCCTCAAAAAGTCCTGCGGTTTTTGACTTCCCTGTGCTGTGACCACCTGACCCTCTCCAGCCCTCGTTGTCATCGAACAGCGAGGGGACACCTGGAGTGGCAGGGTGGGCTGCTGTTTACCTGCTTGTGGGTCATAGTTGCTGAAGAAATCCAGTGTGGAAGCTGAGCAGTCATCACCATATGATTGTTGATCAAAGATAACACGAGCACATTTGAAAATGGAGATTAATACAACCCCAGTTATGACAAAGTTGGGAGCATATGTTCTAAAATCTGTTTGTACTCATCTGCACTGATGGGCCTCTAGATGTATAAGCTAGCCAATCTATAGGCTCTAATGCACCCCCATACCATCAGAGAAGCAGGCTTTTGAATTGTGCTCTCATAACAGGCTGGATGGTTCCTCTTCTCTTTAGTACAGAGAACTTTGTTTCCAAAATAATTTCAAATTTTTATGTACTGCTGAATGATTCAGCCTCTAAAATGCTTTTTTATACACAGTCCTGGGTCCAGTTGACCTAATTCGTTAGAAAAAAGCGCCTCCAGCTGTTTTTTTAATTCATCCACCTACATTTACAGCCTTTTGTTGCCCTTCTTCTAACATTTTTGAGATTGGCTGCTGCCATAAAATTATAAATGATCAAAGAATTGTACAATTTCTTAGTTTAAATATTGTACAAGTTATGGTCATTGTGAGCAAAATATGGATTTACTGAGATTGCAAATCATTGCATTTTTTATTTATTTATTATTATTTCCATTTTACAAAACATCCCAACGTTTTCAGAATTGGGGTTGTAGTCGTCCTTGTTCATTTTTCATCTCGATTAGCGTGAGAGCTACTTTAAAAATTAAATTAGGAACTCAAGAGTTTCCACTTTTCCGACACAATTTCCGTAAATCATTTGTTTATATTTGAAAATGTCCTACAACCATGCTCGATGACATCAGTTTCCAGACTTTCTCATGTGTGAGACTGCAGTCACGCACCTGCAGACATAAAAATCACAGCCTAACAGCATTTAGAAGTGGGGCCAAGACAAATGAGCAGTAGTCTTTATCCAAATGGATCCACCATGACACAATGATTTTAACAGCAGCGGCTTGGAAGACCTCGGAGAATAATTGTTATGATTAAAGTCTTGAGCTAAATGTTAGAAGAAACAGAGAGGAAGGGTCAAATCCAGGAGGGGTGGAGGATTATGGGTCTAGGCTGAATGTCCAGGTGCACATCTGCAGTCTTGTTGTGTGTTGTTGCTTCAAGTTTTGGCCGGTGGTGTCATGCAGGCTGAGGGGGTCCTCTCTGTTTCTAACTACTTCTCGTCCTGCTCCGTCTTTCCTCTCAGAGAGAAACTCCACTGTTTTAGAATGGCTTGGAAAATCCAAATGTTTCACTCGCGTTTTCTTCCTTCTGCAATGTTTGTTCTTGCAACACTGACACCCCTTTCTCTTTGTTTTTTATACCATCTTTACCATCATTTTTTTCCCACAGTCTGGTCATTATCTCCCTCCTTTACTTTGTTTTCTCTCTTTTGGTTTGTTTTCGTCACCTCTTCACCTGCCCATTTTCCTCCCTCCTCTGTCAACTCCTCATTTGGTGCCTCTTTCTCCATCGTTTCTTTCGTTTTTTCCTCTTACGCTCTCTTGCTGTCTTGTTCTGCCTGCTCATCTCAACAGGACGGGGCTTTTCACCCCTGACCTGGCCTTTGAGGCTATAGTGAAAAAGCAGATCCAAAAGCTGAAGGAGCCCACACTGAAGTGTATAGATATGGTTGTGGGTGAACTCACCTCCACCATACACAAGTGTAGTCACAAGGTAACACGCTCCAAAGGAAAGAAACAAACCCTAGTGGTATTTCTGTTAACCTCAGAGGTAGGGGTAGACTGATGGCTGGAGATGATTTGACCCATTTTTATAGAAACCACAAACAATTCAAACTCTAAATTTATTTGCTTTATAGTAGTCCCTCTAGTAGTTTATTTTAGTATACTGTATATATGTAGATATATATATACATATGTATATATACACACAGTAAAGTCATTTTAAATCCTTCCGACACTCTTGCAATATTGTAAACAATGTTTCTAAACTCTAAACGCTCTAAAAGAGCATAGAATGTCATGATTTCAGCTCTGCCTCCTGCTGTGCTCAGCCACCTGCAAGCGGTCTTGGCCACGCCCACTTCTCCGCTCTACACGGAGAACAGCTGATCAGCTGCAGCAGGAAGCTTATCCTGCAGTGTGGGCTGCACAAAGATGCAGCAGCTGCTAAATCATTTAAAATCATTTCTTTTAAATTAAAAAAAATTCATGCAGATTGTGTCGCTAATCCATCAATCAGCCAATTGTGTGTCATGTCCAATCATATTTTGAAAAACCGCGATAGAGCGAGTCCATGAAAAACGAACCGCGAATTAGCGAGGGACTAACTATATATGCTTTATTTGCAGTACAACTAACCTTGACTCGAAGCTCAAACTTTGTGTAAACTGCTCTTAAATACTTTTATAAATTCAATTAGTATTAATTCAGAAGCTAGTGAACGTTGCTGTATGTCAGCCACATTTTGAGTTATACTCCCTAAAATTAGCTAATTTTGTAATATTAATTATTAGTTCATCTGTTTTAACCTTTGTAGATAAACATATTTCATATGTTGTTCCTTAAAAGTGTCAACGTTTGACTAAAGTGATGAAGAAATCAAAGTTTGACTTGTAGAGTCAATGCCAGGGATCACCTAATGTGTTTGCATTTTTTATTTTATTTTTTTTTTTTTTTTGCTGAGAACATGTACCATGTCAGGGTTTGCCATTAGTGTGTTGATGCATCACGTTAGGGCAAAGTTAATTTCACAAGATGACCAAAAAAACATCTATGAATTTGTTAACCACAAATATCAACAAGGACGGAATAAATATTAAAATAATACACATATCAAACAACAGAGCATGAAGTAGCTGGAATGCTTCATTATGTCCAAGACTAATAAATAATAATAAAAAAAGATTTATCCAGCAAATATCAGTCTATTCTTACTCAATTTAATCAGAATCTTAATTAGACTTTTTTTTTTTTTTCCGGGACGTTATGGACCTTAAATTAGCAAGTGCATGTTAGATATTTTTTATTTATTTTAACTTTTGATGTCTAACAAGTCACTTCAGTTTATTTTATTTTATTTATTTATTTTTTTAACCAAAATTATTTAACCTTGTTTCCAAAAAAAGCTTAGGCTCTGAATACAGTAAAATGCTTTTAAAATCAGAACACACTGATGAGAAAACTGTTTGAATCACAATAAAAATGAGAGTAAATAAAAAAGTCAACAAATCTAGTAAACTAGAAAACATATATGCTCAAATTGCTAGCAGTAGTTTCAAAATTTAATTAGTCTGGCTCATTTATTGTGTGATATAAATTTTCGCTCCCTCTGTATTTTGCAGCATTTTTTTGTCATGTGCCAAAAGTTAAATTTGTGACTATTCTGGTCAACAGGAAGACCCGTTCAGGACCTGGACTTTGTCTTGCTAAAGTCAGTAACATCTTCAGTGAAAAACACCCTGCTGATTTAAAAATATCTACACATATCAGCATTAAAGCTGATTTGGTAACCTTAAAAATGTAGATCGAATTCAACCTTCCTCTCTGCTGTGCTTCTGCTGATGGACCAACTTCTCCGTGTTTTAGGTGTTTCTTTCAGATCAGACTACATCAGAGATTTGACTTTTTTTTTGTTTGAGACGGACCATCGAACAAGATGGTCCGTCTCTTGTTTCATTGTCAAAACACAGTGAAAGTTTAAACAAATACAACTGAAAGTTTTTTGTTATTCACGTTAGCAAGATCTGCTTTAATGATGCCTTCACAGTGAGGCCAATAACTTATTGCCATATGGCTCATCGTCGGCTCTGATTTTTGAACGGGAGCTGATAATGAATCAGAATCAGAATCAACCTTTTTTGTCATTGCACAGAAGCACA
The DNA here is from genome assembly GCA_031762415.1 of Simpsonichthys santanae. Taxonomy (NCBI): domain Eukaryota; kingdom Metazoa; phylum Chordata; class Actinopteri; order Cyprinodontiformes; family Rivulidae; genus Simpsonichthys; species Simpsonichthys santanae. The sequence continues at coordinate 16,379,826 of JARVLU010000528.1, read as the reverse complement.
ACAAAATTACATTTCAGTACAGCCGTCCCTACATGGGTAGTCGGGAATGCCTGAGGCTGCAGCCTCATGTGAAGCGCTGCCCTTTTCTTTTAGATAAGGCAAAAGAGAAAACGAGAAAAGGGGAGGTATAAAAAATCATATGTGAGGTTGCAAAAAATCCCTCACCACAAGAAAAAGCAACACACTGGTGATATATGATGGGGGAGCAGAGCGTCTTGTTCAAATAACATCCAGGAGAATTTGAGATAGTCAACTTTCCAAGAACAACGCTGCGGGAGCCAGATTCAGATGGCACCATTTGTTTTGGGTCAGGTCAAGCTCCGTTAATTTCCATTTGCCTTTTACAATCTCGCTAGTACATCTCAATGGAAAATTTGATCTTTTGTGTTGAGAGACCAGCTGACCAGATCCATCATTTACTGTTCAGAAGATATGCAAAAATAGGCTCTGAAAAAGCGTTCACCGGACAAAGAGCAGAGCAGGGAAGGAGCAGGAGGGAAACGCGTCCGCCTTCGCCGAGAGCAAGACAGAAAGAAGCTCGTTTATTTAAACATCTTCATGATGTTTTGTGTTTGTAAAATTAATTTAAAAGCTTTTGTTTGTTGTCGATCTATAGATGAGGTTTCTAGAGCTTCTTCAACGCTTGAACTGAAGTCATAGTTAACTGATTTTAATTAAAAAATAAATTCCTCTGAACTTTGTTTATCCTAATAGGATTAGAAACTGAAAGTATGAATGAAAAAAAATTAAATATTTTATTTAAAAAGGTATTTTCTGATCATTGCCGTTTGTTTTGGTTTATATTCAGCGCCTGTCGTTTTTGGAAACAGTGTTATAGTTTTCCGTCTTTGTCAGTTGGGTTAAACGTACCGGAGCGACTGGTTGTGTGGTTTTCACTCATCGACTAACTGAGACACACTCTGAGCATCTTTTATTTCATTTTATTATTTTTTACCTCAGTTTCCCTTTCACCCTCTCCATCCTGCCGTCTTCTGCATCTGTATTCCAGCTGCGACCTCCGTTGGATTTCTCTGTCACACTTTAATCCTCGTTTTGATTTTCAGAGACGAACCGTATTTAACAATACTGTGAGACAAAATGCAGTGTTAGGGGAGAATCCACAGAGGGGTCAGTTTGAAGTCCCTGCACCCCTCGCACCCCCCACCTGGCTGTTCGCATTGCATGTCCGTCTGAATACCACGTCCTTTTTCCTGATGCTTATTTTAAAAGTAAAAAAAAGCTGAAACATTTCCTCCACTGTCAAGTCAGTCAAAACTGGGTACGTACAATCTGTGTCTTCAAGTCGCAATGCATCGTTCAGGTCGTGCAGATTATTTCACTTTTAGTCGTTTTATATTTGGAATGCATTTATCTTTTAAAATCACCTGAAGGCGAGGCCAAAACTCAATGTGGTGGTAGCTGAGAGTCATTCACAACACATACTTCAAGTGCTAACAACTAGCTGCCGTCATTTCCAAGGTTTGACCAAAACGGCAATATCTGTTCCTTCACATCAAAAGAAGATGTTTGTCTGAAACTTCAAATAAATTCTAGACCTTCCATTAGTTTATTATTTTTTTTTTTTTACATTTATTTAATTTTTTGCAAATGTGTATTTAGAAGCTTTGAGAGCCGGTCAGATGCACGTCATAAGCAGTTTCCATTTGTAACGAGACAGTGCAGATGTTATTTGCTGCTGCCATCTGAACAAAGTCAGCCCAAATTACAACTCATCCTCAGTTGGCTTTACAATCCCTGTTTGTCCTTGAATCTCCAGTTTAAGCCAAAAAAAAAAAAAAAAAAAGCTCCCCAGAAAAACAAAACCAACGAGGAACAGCAGAGAAAACCTCAAATATTCATGCATTAGTGCATGTGAAGCGCTGAAAAGCAGGACTGACGTGCCTTTAAGAACTTGTCCCTCATCATGTGTGTCCAACACTTTAAAGGTCATAATTTGACCTTTAATGCCAGGACTTTTCATCATTTATCTGGATATCCTGACTTCTTCTTTCCAGCATAATCTGTGCTGTAATTGGACCCAGGAAACAATAAATCAAACCAGAAAATGCTCCATTGATGCCTCCCTCCCCCCAAAATCCCCATCAGACAGACATGAAAGATGCATTGTAACTTGCACGGAAACAAAAAAAAACCCCAAACATTTATCTTTCTCTGCATTGTGATTTTGGCGTTTGATTCTTATTTCTTTCGCCCTCACGTTTTGGCTAATGCGTTTGTGTCACGTTGGAGGCCCACCGACGTCTGTGGCTTTGCACTGAGCTCATGGAAAAAGACTTGCAGTGTGCTGGAAATGAGGCTTTTCTGCCAGGAGCGCTGGTTATTCTGTGTTTGTATTGTAATATCACAGACTTAGCTCTGTTCCTTTGCATTTTCATCCATGCTGGCAACAAATAGATGTTTTAAACACAAAATCTAAATAAAATTAAAAAAATCCACTTGCTGGTCAGGATATGCAGAGGATATATCTAAGTCTGGGATATACCCAACACATGTTTAAATGTCCTTTTGTATTTTGTTGTCTGTGGTTCAGTGGGATGAGGAATTCGGTGTGCGTGTGTGTGTGTGATGATTGACTGTGTGTGTGTTTATGCTACCTACCTGCTGGTTTCTGTGCTCACAGTTGGCTCAGTATCCCATGCTGAGAGAAGAGATGGAGAGAATTGTGACTCAGCACATCAGAGACAGAGAGAGTCGCACCAAAGGCCAGGTACTGCTCTCACGACGCCTCACCTTCTGGACGGTGACAAAAAAAAAAAAAAAAAACCACGTTGCAGCTAGAGCACCCAGAAAAGTAGTTTTTTTCCCACATTTGCCGTTTCACTCATGCGCCACAAATCAGGAGATTCTCTGCATGAGTTGTGCTCTCTCGACTGGAAATTGCACCTGAGTAAAGCCCAGAAATGGCAGGAAATTATGCTCTGAACTGTAGCCATTTTTTTAAAGTCATAAATCAAATTTACAACTTTACTTTAGAAAAATACATCTGAATTTAAATCATCTTGATCAGAAAAGTCCATTTATCCTTAAAAATACGTAGTTTTTAATATAATGTTTCTGCAGACACTGTAAAGACAATATCTGGACTACAGTAAGTGAATACATTTTGAAAATAAGAGTTTTTCTTACTGTACTCTATTAATATATTTGTTTATGGTTGTATCTGTGCAACATGCATGTTGTGTGTAGTATGAAAATGACAAGAAGTGACATGAAGACCATGAGAAAAAACAAAAAGCAACAGCTTTAGAGAAACACAGGCCTGTTTTGGAAACTTGTTTGGTGTCTTGATGTTGCGTATTCACATGCAGAACTCTGGATAGTGTTTGCTACATTTTCAGTGCTTACAAGAAGCTTTAGTTCGCTTTGTGTTAGGTGACTGATTACTTTTAATGCACAAAAGTTTCTCAGATGGACAGAAAAAAGTAAAATGCGGCCAGAAATTGGCCAAAAACTGCAAAGGATTAAACTTGGGAAGGTTGAAGATCATCTCTCTTTTTTTACGTGAAATTAACAAAATTTAGTAAAATAAAATGTAGAATTTACTGTGTAACAATTTTTTTGGGAATAAACAATGAATTTGATATCAGAATGGATTGGATTATGAAGATTTTTGAGTACTTATTTTAATTTGAGTGCATTGCCTGCTTTGAGTTATTTGCAACTACCGTATTTTCCAGCCTACAAGTCGCATCTGTCCAAAAATGTCTAAGAATTTGGAAGAATTCACAAATAAGTTGCTTTGCCGTATAAGTCGCACTTATTATGCATCATCGCTGACGCGTCACGTTTGTTAGGCATCACCGCTGACAACCCAGAAATGTGCCAAAAATCAGTTGGCTGCAAAATGACGGCCGCGGGAGCGTGCACGGGAGGACTTTTAACTAGAATTTAACAAAACTAACACTTAAAAACAATTTGTTTGCTCGAAATTATAGCAAAGGTGTCTCAGTCCAACTTTTCTTTAATAAATGCACTTAGACGGTCAAATCTGCTGTATTTCAAAAGCCGATTAGCGGAAGCGGGAATGCGCAGAGGGACAACTTGCTGTGCATTTCTTCGAAATTTAACAAGATAACCACCTAAAAACAATTATTTGTCTTCTTGAAATCATAGTAAAGGTGTGTCTCAGTTGAACGTTTGCTTAATAAATGCACTTTAATGGTCAAAATAGCTGCATTTCGTCGGAGCAGCGCAGCGAAATGAAGCTAATTTGATGGTTGCTCCAGCTGGACGAAGGTGGCAGGCTATGGCAAGCCAATTGTGTCATTAATAGCCACTTTTACATATTACATAACACAGCAACATGTCATAATACTCGAGTTACATCTAGCGGCTAAAAATGGTAGTGTTCAATATTTTCAATGGCAGAATGAATGAAAACTGTCATGTCTCAGTCAAAAATTTGGTTATAAATATGGGAATAAAATCCATAAATAAGTCGCTACAGTTTATTAAGTTGCAGGATATGCAAATTAGGCAAAAAGATGTGAATTACATGGCAAAAAAATACGGTAGGCTTTACTGATATTGTAAAATTAATGGAAAGATATTTACAAAATAAAATAAAAAAGAACGCCACTGGTTGTGACATTGATGTCGCAGGTTTGTGACTCTGAGCATGAATTAAGCCTCTAAAGCCAAATAAATGTTCTCTGTTTTTCACAGATTTACATCATGAATCTGGACATTAAGTCATTTGTCTCTTCTGTTCAGGTGTTGCTGCTGATTGACATCGAGTTGTCCTACATGAACACCAACCATGAAGACTTTATAGGATTTGCAAAGTGAGTTTTTCCTGCTAAATCTCAGTTTTCTGTGCCGTTTACGAGGCTCCTGGTGACCTCTGATGGTCTGTCTGTTGGCAGCGCTCAGCAGAGGATCAACCAAATCAACAAGAAGAAGACAGCTGGAAATCAGGTACTCCCATCAGAGTTGAACGGACGCTGTTGGTTTCTAGGAGTTTGTTCGGGACTCTAACACAATCCTGTGTATTTCATGCTGCACGCCAATGTACAAAAAATTGTGCGATCGTAAAACAAATGTGCCTCTTGTTGAAAGCCACAGCTGTGTCAGCACAAATGAAGAATGTTGGAACGTATCCAGGACGCACTATCGCTTCTGGGGTTAAAAGTTTTCAGAAGCGGGTTTGTGTAAATTGTGGATTAGCACAAACATACTCAGCTTACTTCTCTTCCACATTAATAAAAATAAATGTGTCACATCTATACATCACAAAAGATCTAAAAATAATGATGGATTAAAAACAGCTTTTGCATGATTTACACTTTGATTTTAGGTGATTTTGCTACACATTCCGTGGATGCTTCCACCTTTTGCGCATATCATTGGAACTTTCTGCAAATCCTGTCTTCTGATATGTTTTTACTTGTGTTTCCTACAAGTATTTCTCTTTTCTTTTCTCTTTGTTCCTGCTGGTATTGACCTCGCTGTGGTTTTTTTTGCTTCAGGATGAAATCATGGTGAGTAGTGGGAGTGGGTTTTAAAGTCGCATGTCTGCAAGTACGCTGTCATACATGAGTCGAGCGTGTGGTAACATTCATGACTTTTTGGAGTATAACTGGGATTTTGTGTATGATGAATATTAAATTTTTTAGAAACAGCTTTTAGATGGCAGGTGGCTATAGAGAGAGACGCTTGGCTGCTTCCCTTTCCACTCCTTTTCACTCTTTAGGCACAAACATATTCATAAAGAGGATTACTCTTTAATGTAAATGTGCTGCACATTCTGCACAGTTCTGCCTGCAGAACAAAACCAGATTGGGATGTATCCCTTGTTCTATAATATTCTTGTGCCATGTACAAGCTCTGTTTGGAGACGAACATTATCCCCCCTCTAGCTGTGCTTGAAAATAAAGTTGAGTAGAGGAAAAATAATCATTTTAACTTCAACAATTCAGATCTCTGCCTCAGTTTTTGTTCCCCACCTCTATCAAACTCATGCAAGGCAACACACAGAGCAGAGGAGGTACAAACCCTGCAGTGTGGCTCACATATGGCACCCCTTCGTTTTCACCGTGATTAGTGGCCAAAGGTTAGAGGCACATGGTAAACAAAGTGGGGAACTTCACTTCCTGTTTAGAAATGGATGCTGCTGGCCCTTTAAGACCCCACAGCTTCTGTTTTTCTCATTCAGCACCTTCAGGCCAGGAATTTTTAAAACATAATTCAACAAAAAAAATACAAACTCGATAAAAAAAAAAGGCTAAAGCAGCCCTTTGTTATAAAACAGTTCATAATGCAGCACTTGATTATTTCTCTGTGTAAATCTGGAGGAATCTCAAAGATTACAGCCTTAATGTGAACAAAATCCATAAAATACACTTAGGGACTGATTATGTGATTTTTCTTTTTTCTGCCACATTAAACCAATTTGTCCAGAAAAATTATTTAAAAAAAAAAAAAAGTGCATTTCACTTTTAAACTAAAACCGTTTAACCCCTTTTAAGAAATAATAGATAAGACCTGCTGTGCCGTTCTGTTCCTGTAAATAAAGTTTCAGTTTCTGATGCAATTTTTTGAACTTGAAAGGTTGGAACATTGTGGGTTTTTCAAGAAAACAAAGAATATTGAGGCTTTTCTTTTAGCAAACTCATTGCCTCATTCATTCATTCATTCAACCTTTATTTAGGCAGGTTAATCTCATTGAGCATCGAGGACTCATTTACAAGAGAGACCTGGCTACAAACTAAGAATTATGACAACAGCAGCAGTAGATTTTCCTTGGACAATCAACAATAGACAAACATAAGAGAAGCATACAGATTTTTTTTCAACAAGTTAAAACAAAGATTAAAAAAATTAGGGGTGTGGTGGTGCAGAGGTTAGAGAAGGTGAGGCTGCGATCGGAAGGTTGCCAGTTTGACCCTCTGGACCGACAACATCAAAAATGTGGATCTGCTCCACCTCTCGGACCTTTGATCAAGGCCCTTAATCTCAATTTTCTGCTCCCCCGGGCGCCCTGAATGGCAGCTCTCTGCTCCACACAGAGGGCTGCGGTAGCTCGGTGATCTGTGGTTGCATCAGGAAGAACATCAATCACCAAGTCTTTGTGTGAGTTAGTTCGCTGTGGCGACCCCTGAGGAAGGGAAGCAGCTGAAAGATCCTAAAAACAAATAGAACTGAAAATGTTCAAATCAAATGCATCACAGGACAAAACCAATCACCTGCATCTCGATGCATGATTCTCATATATTTGCCATGAGCTATCAGTTGTAGCATCCTTACCTCGCTCAACCCCACCCTGCCTGCTGTCCTGTAGTTCTCCCCCCCGCTACCCCCCACCAGCAGGCATCAACAATCTGCTGGTAGTTGAAGCAAACTTGAAGTATTTGGCCTTTAATACACGCCCTGAGTTGGCGTAGCTGTGTAACAATCTCTCCACATTCTCATCCAGCCGGAGAGAGGAGTTAACGATCGGTTCAAGGTAATTAACTCATTGTGTCTATAGAGTCTGTGATGAGGAGAGAATGACGCACCACATGTAGAAAAAAATGAATGTTAGGTCGTGTGTGTGAGAGTTTTTGCAGCTTCTTAATTCCACTTGAAGAAGTTTCTTTTATAACTTTATTTGTAATTGCTTGTGTAGCAAATACAAGCTTCACATTAATTGTAGTCTATTTTGTTGCCATTTGTGAATTTGTCTGATTCTCAGGTGATTAGGAAGGGCTGGTTGACCATCAACAACATTGGCATCATGAAGGGAGGAGCCAAGGAGTACTGGTTTGTCCTGACTGCAGAGTCGCTGTCCTGGTACAAGGATGATGAGGTCAGCCCCCCCACACACATGGAACAACTATCAAACCAATTAAAATAGATTGCATGTGCTTGTTTTTGATCGGTTGGTGGATATGCAATCTTCTTGTAGTGAGGCGACAGCTCTACACTGCTCCACCGTGCTGCTACTTTCCAACTAACACACACACACAGAAGGAATTCAGGTCTAAGTCAAGTATTTATCTCTTTTGTTATTAACATTTTACAGTAGCAAACTACAATTCTGATAAAGTTGAGACGTAGTGTAAGATACAGGTGGTCCCCGAGTTACGGCGCCATCGACTTACTGCGTTCCGTACTTACGGCGCCGCCCCCATTGACGTCATTGCGCCGTTCGTTGCCTTTTTTATGCAGCATTTTATATT
>JARVLU010000528.1:16328027-16348173 GCA_031762415.1 Simpsonichthys santanae | reverse complement strand
TTTTTTTTTTTTTTTTGTTTTTTTTCTGTTTTTGTTTTGTATTTGTGCCCCCCCCCCCCCCCCAAAAAAAAAAAAAAAAAAGGGCGAGGACACCTAAATCCTGTTTTATTGCATCTAGCTGAAATTTGGAAAGACAGGTTTTGTGTACCTCGCTTGTATCATTTTGGGGTTTACAGTATTTGTTCATCCTGCCAGATAAGGATTTGTTTGATTTTCCTCTAAAACTTTAGGCCAAATAAGGGTGGGCCATCATGTCCAGAGAGCCCCTTGCCACCATTCGACTCTTAGATTTCTTCCTTTCACCTCCTCAACTTAAAATCTTCATTTGCATCCATTCACTTCTCTTTCCCTCAGCTGATGGAGGAGCGCTGATCACCACCTCCTGACTCTTCAGCTCAGGACACCTGGACAGACAAGGGCTGCTTCTGCTCATCTTTCCTTTCCATTCCGCTCATGTCAGAAAGTCAGGAGCCTGTCCGCTCTCTTCAAGAACCTTTCATCCTTTTATAAACACCTCCTGAAGCTGCTGTCTGCTTTTGGATAACCTATGCAACAACGAGAAAAAGAAAACTGGATCTGTTCCCTGCTCTTTTTGCAAGCATCGTTATTCCTGTTACTCTTGTGGATGTGAGGTCTAAATGTAGTAAAAGGTACAAAGTACCACAGGACGTACCGTATTTTCCGGCGTACAAGTCACAGTTTTTTTGTTGTTGTTTTTTTTGGCATAGATTTGACTTGAACGCCGAAGCAAATTATATATGTTTTTTTTCCATATTCATAAGACAATTTTTGACAGATGCTTTAAATATTGAAGAACTGCAACAGCGAGTTCTCCCGCGCACGCTAGCTTCACTCAGCTGGTGCGGGCGGAAGAACGTTGGAGAGCTCGCTGCTCCAGTCACAATTGATGGATGGATGGATTTTGGATGGTTGGATGGCGCTGTGCTGCTCAGGTGAAACCAAGCTGTTTTGACCATTAAATAATCGCATGATAAATGCGGCTTATACGCCGAAGTGACTTGTACGCTTGAAAATACGGTACAAGGAAGAACAGCATGACACCAGAGAAGAATGTGAACATCAGTAAACCAGAGAGGGGAAAACTTTGTGGCCTGAGTTGCTTCTTCAGACTGTTAGATGTTTTTATTTAGATATTAACAGGACAAAGGCTAGCCTTAAGTCAGGGTTGATCATGTTATGCATTTTGACATAACAGGAAAACATTTACCGTTTAATTTAAGTCGATCTATTTCCTTTTGTTGTTGTTTTTATTCTATCTTCTCTCAGTGGTCATGGGGGTGAGTGAGAACATGAACGGTCACAGTCTGTGCCCCGTGTCGAGTCCTCGCATTGTCCAACTCCGCCCGTTTTTCCATCTGTTTTTCTGACCGCTCAACTCCACTGTCGGTGTAAATGTGTTGTATTTTAACCCATTTCCCTCACACACCAGGAAAAATCCACATCTTTACCCCGATCGTCATTCCAGTCATTTAAACGAACACTCCGCTCACCTCTTTTGTGTACCTTTACCCTCAAACGCAGCAAAGCGTATTCTCCTCATTATTTATTGGTATTTAGTTGATTATGGACACATCTTAATGTGTTATTATGTACATGTGTGGTGCATTTCATTGGACTTGTGGTTTCCCTGTTTAGAAAATTTAGCCTGCAGCAAATGAAACAGCATAATTTAAATTATCAATAAATGATGCTTATAATAATAGTTAGCAACGATAAGAGGATAAAATGGTTTTAGATGTAAATGGATGCTGGCAGGTTGTTGAATACCTTTTGATTGAAGCAGGGATGGTGTTTTTCTTTTTGATGGGTATGTAATTGTATCCTACCAATGCATTAAACACCTCTGAAGTACTGTAATGAGTTTTTTTGTCTTTTTTTTTAATTAATCGTACACAATAAAAATAAAAACACTGGCTTGTCACATAGATTAAAAACTTCTGATTCAAGTTTAAACATTTATGGACAAAATATAGAAAAAGTACAGCAAGTTAATAAACACTTTAGATAAAAATTAACAAAAAAACTATCAGTTTTATGTTGAATCATAGTCAATCTCCTCATGGAGATATTCAGTACTGTATTTGGTTCAAGCAAGGTGATTGTTTTCAGCCAAAATACAAACTATAAGCAGATTAAATAAAAGTGTTTTACTAAAGTGAAAGCAACATTAATGCATAAATCAACTAAAGTATTTAAGACAAACCAGACTTAACATGAACTGTATGGAGTCAGCCCGTTTCACAGCTGCAACTTCAACTGGGAATTTGTTCCCATTTTCAATAAAAAGCATTTTTAAGGCTAAGCACTGATGTTGGATGATAAATCTGTGTTCATCTCCAAGGAGCTTGATGAGGTTGAGGTCAGGGCTGCGTAGAACTCCCATCATCTCTTTATAGTTCTTTGTGCACAAATGCTTTGGTGAGCTCAAACCCTGACTGAATTCAACAATATGTTGAAATACTTGTGACCATATAGTGTTGTAAACTATTAGTAAATGCATGTGTCAAAATAAAAGCACTATGGTAATTTATTTTGAAGTTGACAGTTGCATGAGGCTGGTTGGACCAAAACAGCTTCAACTACCTGGCATGAAAGGCGGCAGGTGATACGCATTCCTTTGATTTGACATTACTGAACCATTGTCAAGTACTGTTCCAAGGCGGTTGTTGTTTGCTTTTGTTGTGAACATTTACCAGTTAAGTAGCCAGTACTAAAGTACATCAGCAGCACATTAATAGTTTTGGGGGAGTTTTTAAGAATGTCATTTACTCGCTTGAGGTGTTTTGGTACATCTAGAAAGAAAAATACATTTTATTTGACTGAAGAACTCGAAGCATCAAAGACAACATATTGCTTCTGTTGCTAAATCAATTTTATTCAGAAGGGGAGAAAATCTGACCCAAGAAAACAAATAATCAGAGCAACACGCAAAACAAATCAGGTCACTCAGTGATCCTTCATTCCCACCCAACACTCACTTCAAGTTTATATTAAAACTGATTAGTTGAGATACTAACTTATTCCAAATAAATATAATATTTTAACGTCAATTTTTGTATTAAATTGCAGCCAGTCAGTAACCGTCAACATTTAGACATACACACAATCCAGACTGCCAGCAAACATGGCAAATTTAGCTCCTACCCCATCATACATCAGGCAGAATATACAATATGTTACACAGTTACAGTATTTACAACTCCTCCTTTACAGTAAAGACACAAGTATTTTTCTTTAATTACACATATCAAGCAGTGAACCAGAAAGCATCTGGAATTCATTAACCCATTTATTTCACGCAGCCCGGAAAAAGATTTAATGTAGACTTTCTTGTTGGAACTGACCACTCCCAAAAAAGTGAAAGGAAAAAAAAAAAATAATAAAAAAAAAAAACAACATTTAATTAAATTTGTGATATAAAAAAAGGCAAATAAGAAATTTTAAAACAGAAGGATGGGAGTAAACCCACTCAAACCGCTTGGTTTAGGGTCGATGCTCTTTCCCTGCAAACACTATACTCATCCTACGTTTTATACTTTAGAAACTTCTTGCTTCATAATGAGTTACCAATGAATAATAATACGAAATACCAATTTATAATGGCTTTTATTTAGTGATAAATATTAAGCTTGCAATTTCGTAGTTTAAGAAATGAGCAAAAGAGTAGATTTCAAAATTTCAAACACTCAAATAAGCAGAATACTAGGGGAAAGTCTTAATTATCAAAGGAATCAAGACTCTGCTTTGAAACTATATTCTCCAATCTACATTTACGAAATTGTTTAAACCCCGGATTTTGCACAAAAACAATCCTATTTTCAGATTCTTTGTTTCTGTTTAATGCCCCCAAAAAGATCTTCTTATTGCAGGATAACTGCAAATTTGAGTCATTTTCTAGAAGCCTGAATGGTCCCTCACCTATGGAATAAGCTAGCAGTAAAAATGTTACCTTCTATATTAATTTTTTTTTTACACCGTGCTCATCCTGAGCTATTAATTTTTCAGGTAAATTCATCAGAATCCTCAGCTTGAAGCTTCATAGGATTTCCCCAACGCATCGAGTCAAAACAGCCGGACAGGACGAATCTGAACGAGAAGCTTTGTACAGGTTTAGTGCAATCATACTCCTATAATCTGACAGAACTACCAAAGATGCAATTTTGGCTAAATAAACAATCTGAATTTCACGCAAAACACAAATATCCAGTTCAAGAATCTTTTGATATGAACTCAACGTAACAGAAAAGGCTCTTGATTTGTTTATGAAGTTAAAAGACCCCAATGAACAGAAGTCCAGTTCTCAATGAAACTATTACAGGACTGGAACAGTGAGATCAGTTAGGAGCCCTGAAGCAAAAAAGCTCAAGTTAAAGCCAGCGAGGGACAACTTGAAGAAGCTGCAGCACTGAAACCCAAGGAGGAGCCCATTGTGCCGCCATAACTTTTCATTTCACCTTCACGGGGCCTTCACATTGCATCCATGTGCTTATTTGATCTGATCAACCACCAGTTTGTAGTGACGCCGACGTCTCTCAGTCTAAGATGTTTAAAACACCACAAATCTAAAATACTTCACAACTATTAACATTAGTTGATGTACAAACATGTTACTTTCAGTGTTTGACAAAAACAAACAAACAAGGTAGTAACTGAAACGGTACCGATCAGCAACGTGCTCTTTCCTCTTCCTGAACTTGACGGTAACTTTAGCGAGCTCATGACTTCAACACTTTAAAGTTTAAAAGCTTTTTGTGCACAAAACTCTTGTTCTTTGCCAGCCCATCCTCTTTTTGCATCTTTCTCTTCACATTTTATACATTTAAATATCTGGATTATTACATTCAAACGTGATGCTGTTTTTGGCATATGTACTGTGAAATAAAACTGACAATTTGCAACAGGAAGTTACAAAACAACTAGAAATTTTAACAGCTCTTCAGGTACTGTGCCAGCAGAGGGACTGGCTATACTGTACCTTTATTGCACATTAGTGTGAGATGGGCGGCAAGAAGGGGACAAAAATTCAAAAATGTAATTTCGAGAGTAATCAAATTGCATTTAAGAATATAATTTTTATAACAAAAAACAAACACAGAACAAAAAGGGGACATTTCAAAGCAACTGAGTCAAAGATATTTACATCTATGACCAGTTTTAAGGTGTCAAATTTCATAGGAAGTGTTTGTAAATATGATCAAGCTACAAATGTGGTAAACCGCGGGGTTTTACTTCCATTTCTCAGGACGTGTCCATTATGTCTCAAACACACAGCTCACACCACCAGGATCTTCACTTCGTCCTGTTCGTCGGGCCGATAAAAGAAGGGGATGCAGGGGTTTTCTCCCAGGAAAGGTGCCGACCGTTGAGCTCCCTGCGGGTTCTGGATCTCCTGGAGAAGCTGCATGATTTGCTGAGCTGTGCCGTCCTCTTTGGGCGCCAGACATTTGGATTTAATCTGAGAAGGCCCAGACGGTAACGACTGGGAGGCCGCTTCCATCTCGGACAGAGGGTTGACCTCCATATCTTCTGAAATAAACAAATGGGAGCAGAAGAATATGTTTACTGAGAACAAATAATAAATATAAACATGAAGCGTGCCCTAAATCGTAAAGCAGCTGAGATTTACGCTCGTCAAGACGGGTTCCTCTGCTCTTAAAACAGCTCGCTGTGCTGACGCGATTAATTAGCTCCACACGAGTAAAAGATGGAGATGATTGTGAAAAGCACACGTTTCTAATTCAGCAGCAGTTGGTCAGTGAAAAGGGGGAGGAGGATATTTGAAGAAAAACTGAACTATTACAGATGACCATTAACAAGCAACATCTGCATCGCTGTCGTTTTGTGATTTGCAGCTTACCATCTCCACTGACAGCATTAGGATCAGACTGTTTATGTTCTTGATGCTGTGAGTGAGCGTGCTCCTCCCCAACAGGAAGCAGGTCTGGGTTTCCTGCTCCCATTCTGGCTACAGCTCCAGCGTAGCGGTTGTACCAGTCGTTCCTCTCAGCCACCAGCCTCATGACGAGATCCTGCAGCTCAGCCAGTTTTGCCTGATTGTCAGTGGAGATAAAAATGAGAGAACAAAGACGGAAAACTGTCAGCGCAACACAAAACAGTTCTTATTTTTGTTACAACAATCACTGACGACAGTCTAAAATATGTAGGACAGAAATGTTAAACTGCACACTGTCTAAAAGGAGCACACCCATTATACTGTGGAGGTTTAAAGTAAAACATTTTGTAATTTTTATTTCATGAAAGCAATTATTCATCTCTAAAATCATTTGGATCTTTAAAAATTTGTTTGTAACCTAATAACTTGTTCAAACCACACAGTGACTGACAATCATGAGTCATGATAAGAATTATTCCTATAAATTAAAAATATAAATTAGTGATATTCTAGGATATCAGTCTTTGCAGTTTCCAACACACACAAAGAGGACTGTAAAAGAAATCTAGAAACATGTTATGGTCTTCTTCCACAGTAACAGCAGACTGTTCACAACCTTCATCTCTTCCTTGTCCTGAGCCAGCATGTTGATATATTGCTCTTTCTCCAAGTGTTTCTGCTTCATGATGGCCCGCTGACTCTGGTACAGGGCGATGTACTCCCCTAGAACAGAACCAGACACAACAATAAACAAATCAGTCACATAAATAATGCATTTAGAAATACATAGTCTAAACTTACCTGCCAAGAACTTCAAGAATGATTATTTATTTATTTATTTTACAAATTAACAGTATGATGCCATTATGTTCACTGACCTATGGTGTCGGTCTCTCCTGATAACTGGATGCAGCGGTGCTCCAGTTCCTCCACTCGCTCCTTCAAGTCAGCTTTCTCCTGCATGAGGGAGGTGAAACGCTGCTGAAGCTTCTCCATTGCAGCTTGCAGGGCCTGATGTACTTCTACTGGCACTCCTTCTGGACATAGCACAAAGAATACAGGTTTTAAGACCGTCTGAAAATGTGAACAAGAACTAGTCCCAACAAATTTAGTCACCAGTTTGTTTTCTAACCTGAATGCTCCTGACTCTGGTTGTGTTCATGATCATTTTCATGGACAGGCTTGTAGTTTAGATGTTGCTGCTCGAGTCTGAAGGCCACAGCGGCCTGTTGGTGAGCCGCCACGTAGAGCCTGCGCTCCTCCTCTAGTTGCTGCCTGGCCTCGTCTCTTTCAGCTTCCAACTGTGTCAAAGCACCACGGATGAAATCTTCCTGTAACGGGACCAAGAAGAGTGGATTAGATGGTGTGATGGAGCACAGAGCATGGCCGACTCAGGCGAGTAACACAGAGATTTAGTTATGTTATGTACATTTGATTACCTGGATATAAAATCTGCCTTATTGCAGATAATTTCAAAGCATCTAAAAACATTTTTTTTCCTGTCCTTACCATTTCTTTTTGACTCTCAAATTCGTCTGGAATGACAATTGAGGAGGACATCTTGGGACTTTCTTGCACCGATTGGCTTTCTAATCCATCGCCTAAATTGTACAAGAAAATAAAATCATTAAGACACTTTAATATACTTTAACATTATATGTAACAACTATAAAAGTAATTTGTTCTTAGGCTACTTTGGTTCATACTGTCTGAAGCTGCAGTACAGTAACAGCTTTACATTGCGATGATAAAAACTGCAGCTGTTTGCTTTTAAGTGGTAAAGATTAGACTGAAAATGAAAAACTTCTCTGAGGAGTCAGGCGCTTTACATCCATTCCACTATTTCATTGTTTCTTTGGAAATATTTTCATTTCAGCTAAATACCAGTAAAAGAGCACCTACCTTGGTTTCTGGATAAGGTCTCAAGGGCTGAGCTGTTGAGCAGCTCTTTCACCTCAGCCTTCAGCTGCTCATTGTCTCTGACTAACTGTTCCAAATGCTCCTGCAACAACAAATATTCAAAA
Organism: Simpsonichthys santanae; assembly: GCA_031762415.1. Classification (NCBI taxonomy): domain Eukaryota; kingdom Metazoa; phylum Chordata; class Actinopteri; order Cyprinodontiformes; family Rivulidae; genus Simpsonichthys; species Simpsonichthys santanae. The sequence continues at coordinate 16,340,235 of JARVLU010000528.1, read as the reverse complement.
CAATAACTATAAAGCCCCTCATGCATGTTTTAGTGTCAGTGAGAGAAAAAAAAAGACAGGAATGAAATACGTTTAACATTTTATGTAAAGAACAAAGCATTTGTTAGTGACATTTTATCCTCCTATTGAGGATTTCAGTCTGAACCACTTTGGATGAGTCCAGTCAGCTGCTACATATTGTTGACATGCACACGTCTCTTCCAATAAAAGAACAAGAAAATATACATTTTAGAATATTTAAAATGGATTTTAATGCAGCTTAACAATCACTTAAATCCCTCATTCCCATCAATTTCAATGGTGTTAATTTTGTGATTTGTGAGCCTGTTCAGAATTTTGTTTATGCAACATTTTGCCAGAAAAGACGCTTTCTTTAAATTTTAAACGGTTCCATCATGCACAAGAAAAATGATCAAGTGGAAAACGGGTCAGTGTCTGTGTGCACAGTTCAAAGTTTTATTTTACTTTTTTAACTTTGACTTCACAGTGTAGCCATGAATGGTCAGAAAAAAGTGCAACAAATACCTGTGCTTGTCTGAGCTGATTGTGGCTGATGTCCAGCTGTGCACGGCTATGACTTTCATCATGCTGCAGCCGGTCCATGAGCTGGCTCTGATGCAGATACTGCTGGTGGAGCTGTTCCCTCTCTGAGGCCAGAGCCTGGTAGCCGGTGCTGTACTGCTGCAGATGGGCCACCACCTGGTCTCGCTGCTCTACAAGACCCTGAAGCTCCTGATTTTTCAGCTCCAGCTGGAGGTAATGAAAGGAAGAGGGGTATCAATACCAAAATGTGGCAGATAATTTTCAATTTATAGCACCATTTTTAAATACAGTAGTTTTTGGTCTTATTACCATTATGTACTGGCTAAAAGAAAACAATTATAAATCAGAAAATAAAAATAATTACACATTTAATGTTAATTTACAAAAACACACACACACACAAAAGCATTTACCATAACTTGAAAATGAAAAAATTCTCAGGAAAGTTTATTTTTGTGTAGCGTGCAGAGTATGTCACCTGCTCTTTGAGATTGTGCAGGTTCTCCTGCAGTTCACCCATCCTGCGTGCCAGCTCCTTTTTAACGTGTTGCTCCGACTGGATGGCAGTGGTCAGCTCCATGTTCTCATTAGTCTAAGTAATGAAGTAGTATGCGCTATTATTATTAATAATAATAATGATAATTAAAGGGAACAATGAGAGGGTGAATGTGCATTAAAGTGTTTTAAAACAGAGAAACTGATGAAACTAACAAAAGCAGGAAACTACAGGATGCTACATTTAAATATGAAGGCTTCCATCAACAGAAAGATTCAACGTTTTATTTATATAGTTTCGATTTATACAATAATTCAGCAATAAATACTTAAAAGATTAAGGACATTATATTAGAAGAGAATATAGTAAAAAAATTTAGCCTCACCAGTTTGACAAAGCCGTTCTGTAACTCAGCCAACTGGTCCTTCAGTGCTCGGTTCTGGGTGAGAGCCCGGCTTATCGTGGCCTTGTCTGACTGAACATCCTCCAACATGCGACGGCGGTCCTCTGCTTCCTGGACTTGGTTCTCCACCTGACCCTCCAACTCCCCCAGACGTGTCTCCTGCTCTGCACACAGGCGACTCAGCTGCTCGTTGTCTCGAAGCTGTGGGAAATATTACACAGGATTGAACACAATTTAATTATTAATTCATTCGTTATTCAATCATGTAAATCACAGAGATCACAGGTGTCTTTCTCAAGAGAGGCCTGGGAATGAAGGCAGTATAACCATGAATGCTTTTGAACTGTGGGAGGAAAACAGAGGGCTCAGAGAAAACCCATGCAAACATGAAAACGTGCAGAACGACCCCAGGCCCCGGTCTGGGCTTAAACCCAGGACCTTTTTTGTGCTGCCTCAACACTCACTGCAACATTTATTGGAAAAAAAAAATGTGTGCTTCTTTTGAAATATTAAGAACAAGCAATATGTAGATGGAAGATTTAATATTGCTACCAAAATGTTTAGTTTAAACAATTTATTGGTTACCTGTGATTGGTACTGTACAGTAATGGCATCTTTCTCCTGTTGCAAACTCCTGAGGGCTTCCTGTAGAGCCACCTCTCTCTCTGATGGTTCTGAGGATGTAGGTTCTGCAGCACTTTGGGCTTCTTTCTCCACAGATAATATTGCTACAAAAGAAAAAAAAAAAAAAAAATGTTACAGTAAATATTTTCACAGAGATATACTTTTTATTATTTTTGTTTGTGTCTTCTTCCTCAAACTTTTGTTTCAGAAAAACAATTGTGTTGTTAATTAGAGCCATGTGTAACAGTCTATGAGTGCTGAAGATTAAAAAAAAAAAAAAAAACAGCCTACCTACTTTGCTATAAATTGGATAAAGTTGACAAATTAATGTACAGTATATTTTAATGAAGATTAATTTAAAATGTTTGCATAAATATTTTGTAATTAAAAACAGCTTTGGAGCAACAACAAAAAATATTATTTTCTGTACTTTGAACAATCTAGTACCAAGTAGGTGAAACTGGAGTAGCATTTAATCAGGCAGAGTAACAAGACATGTTATCGGTGAAGCTACCGGTACATAGATAGAAACAAAGATGCCATGAAGTCTGGGTTGAGGCCCTGACCCAGTACATCCTCTCTGATTGAGTGTACGAGTGGCCAAAGTAAATGCTGTCGTGGCACAAGGGATAAAAATAGTATAAAACTTTGAACATTTGTGAAGGTTTTTTATTTTTTGGGATTCTGATGCTGTTGAGCTGATTTACATTTTCTGCACCTCTTCTATAAACCCTGACTTTTGCCCTCATTAAGAGATTCAGTGTCATCTGTTTTTTTTTTATTTTTTTATTTTATTTTAAATGATAGAGCAAGTCTTTGCATGTTGTTTCAGCTAAAACTAAATCTGTGCACTAATTTTACACCTCGGTTTAACCCTTTCTTAAAAACTCAAAATATTTTGACACTAGTGAAAAGACAAATATCACATTAGTGCATTACAGTTTCAGTTCTCTTCACAAGCATTCTGCTCTACTTTATTAAACAAGTGTATCAATCAGATATTAGTTGCTGCACTACAAAGTAGTTGCAAAGTATTAACAAGGTAGAAGCACTATCTATGCACACTTCTCACCTGCAGCATGTTTTAATTCTGCAATGCTGGCCTCCAGTTCATGGACTCGGTTGATGTTTTTGTCCCTCTCCTCTGCCACCAAAGAGACCTTAATGAACAGAAACGTACACATCAATTAGTACCTGAAACACAATTGTAGCTTTAATAAAGCATAGTTTATGCTAACGAGCCTTTACCTGTGTTAGCAGCTGCTCTGTTTTGTCCTTCCACACACGGCCCTCCTCCTGGATCTGCTCCACATATCGGTCTCTCTCTGTCTTCAGCTGGTTAACAGACTCTAGAAGCTACAATAACAGTTATAAAAGGTTAGCTGTATTCATAGTGGTGTCTTTGTTCTGTTTACAGACGTTGTGCACAATCACACCTTAAAAAATTGCATAAATGTTTATACCTTTTAATTCTGCTAAAGTTTTACAAAGTGTATTACATGTTCTCTTTCACACAAGGATAATTAGTAATTCCAAGAAGCTTTCTTTAAACACCTCAAATACACATTTACAGTGTTTAACTTTTTACTGTCAACTTTAAATCAATAGGAGTGATGTAAGCTAGTTATTGTAATTCGTATTTTAAATTTTCCTCCTCATATAGCTTTGCATAAAAATTAACCAAGCCAGTCGAGGGGATGGAGAGAAGTAACGCGAGTTGAGCTTCATTAGAGGGTTAAAGTAACATATGCTAATATCTATTAGAAAAGCAAACCTGGTGATGTTGTGCCTCCAGCTGCTGCTTCTGCTCCAGCAATAACTGAACTTGCTGGTTTGTATTGGTGGGATCTGACTGACTGGAATACTGTAAAGAAATCAAATGAACACAGTGTTAGCGTAAAATGTAAATAAACAAATAAAATTGTATTTAGTTATACAAATACAACACTAACTAAAAAAAATTATAGATTTTTTTCCCCCCCACTGTACTAAAGGTATGGTAGACAAGAAATGGTTAAATGGACATGGCAAGTTAAAATAAGGAATTAAGATCTAATAGTGGCAGTGACAACTGTGTGGCTACCAGATTTATAGCAATGTCCTACTCTTAGTTACCAAACAATCTAAACTAATCCCAACAATTAGCCAATTGCCAAGAACAGACAGAAGAGAAATGAGTTAAATTGTGTTTGAACAGTGAAAATGTTTGCACATATTCATACACACCTGTTGTAACATGAGGTCAGCCATCTCAAGCCTCTTGCGAAGTTCGTCTACCTCCAGCCTCATTGCAGCATTGTCTTGTGTACTCAGTTTTAACTGCTCAGACAGCTCGGAGTTCTGCTGCTTTGACTCTTCACTCAAATTGCTGTAAACACACACGAACAGAACTGATTTCTTTATTGAATTCAGGATTACACACCACGTAAATGTTGGAAGTGGCAAGTTTGGAGTCAAGGCAATTAATTCTTAGTGTTTGCTGTGAAAACTAAAAACACATTACTGTTTTTTTTTTTTTTTTTGTATAAAAAGGTGAAATAACTTACTTGACTCTAAACATCTCTATCCTCAAATTGTCTCTTTCCTTTTCAAGTTCTTTGTTTAGCTGCAGAAAAACAAAAAACAAAAAAAAAAAAAACAATATATTTGTTACCGATGCTCAGGTAACATGACAAAAAACATTTCAGAAGAAAAAAAAACAAAAAACAAATAAGGAACTGCTTCTTTTTGTGCTCCATTGCTATTACATGAATGCAGCGGATTGGAAATCCAATATAACTGTATATTTCCATAACTGTTCTTAGTGCATTTTATTTTGCATGTTACCTTCTCAAACTGTTTCTGCTGTGTTGAGACAGTAGAGAGAGTTCGCTCCAACTCTGAAACCCTCTGCTTTGTTGCTTGCAGACGGTTATTAAGCTCCTCTGCCTCAACTGCAATGTTAGAAAAAAAATAAAAATAAACACACAACATGCATATAAGCATACAACTAAGCAATGGAAGGAGAATAAACACACACAAACACTTACCTGTTTTCTGTCGTGCAGCTTGTTGTGTGTATTGTAGTGCAGTTTGTAGCTCAGATTTCTCTGACACCAGTATACCAATTGTCTGAATATGAACCTTAAGAGAGGACAGGTTAACATAGAGAGCATTTCTTCATGAGAATTTATATTTGATCGCACTACGAGTCTTAAATTACACCACAAATTAGACTAAACAAGTATTATGTATAGAAAAAAACACAAACATGCTTTTTACCGTTTAGGAAACTAGGACAGGGAGAGTGGGAATGGAGAAGTTGACAACTAGACCAGACTTCTTTTCATTTATACAACAGCAACACCACACACTTGTAAACTGATATACTAAGTGACAATATAGTGAAACTCTTTACTAGTTTTTTTTTCGTTATGAAAACAACATATTTGAAAGGTCCCATCAAAGAAAAAAAGTCTCAAGAATTTACCTGCAACTGTTCCCGCATGGCTCCTTGCTCTTTTGTAAATTTCTGTTCGAATTCCTTTCGCTCCTGAAGGCAGAAAAACACAAATTTTCTAGATGAAAAGGGTGGAGCTGAAGGTCTAACAGACTAGAACAAGAAAATAGAATATGCTGAAAAAGAGCAAATAAAAACAAACAAAACAAAACTTGAAACCTTTTGTACTTGGTCTGAAAGTTCCTGAGTTTGTTGTACCTGTGAAACAGAAAGATGACAAATTTAGGTTTTGGGGAAAAAAAAAAACAAAAATCAAAAATTTCCTCTCATCAGATCAGTGTTACAAAATTTTATCCCATGAAACACAACCAAAAACTCTGAAAATTTAATCTGCATGCCATGCTGTTCAAAGGACAGAAATAATAAACCTCTGTGGTAAATCATGTTTGTTTAAAGCTCTGAGTTCAGCGTGGTTATTGTGCTAAACTGGCTTGACAAGCCCTTACAGCCATGCCAAAGCAAACAGGTTATGACATCCCTGGTCAAAATGTGTCCCCGAAGGGCTGCTTATGCTGAGGCTATTAGTTTGTAGATTAAAATCAACTCAAGCAGTAGACAAAAATGAAAGAACAAACAAATGCAAAATGTTCTCCAGACTATTATGGCATGCAGAGTCCAATACAACACACAGGAAGACTCAATGTATCAACAGCAGAGCATACACACACATGCATTCACACAGCTTCTTACCAGCTGGTTTAGCTTGGTATTGAGCTGAGAATTTGTTAGCTTGCTAGATTCCAGGGCGGCTGTCAGCTCCTGGTTCCGACTCTATCACGTGCACACATGCATCCGGGAAATGAAAAGAAATAAAAATAAGACATGGATAAAGTGCAGTGACCAAAGTCAAACAAAGAACACGGAAGATAAAAAATTCAAATGTGACATAAAAACATGGAGGTAAATAATGGCACTGTTACAAGTACGGTAGTATAAAAAAAAAGTTTCATGATGAGAAGTGACGCAAATAAAAATAAATTATGGATTTTAAAAATAATAGCAAAACACAGAAGAGCCTTAAAAAACTATACAAACTAAAATGTGTCCAAAATTCATATATGCAGAAATGTTTTAAAAATGCATCAATTTATTGTTAAAATAATCAGTGTGGTAACTAAAATTACTCAAAAGGTTCAACAAAGATCTCAGTGGAACAAAGTTTATTTTTACTGCTCATATGACTCCAGGAGCATTTCTCAAAGCATGTAAATAGTAGAAGAGAACAGATCTTAGGACCCCCTCCCCCCAACCCAATACTTTATGGCAAATTTTGAATGTTTTTGTAATACGGTATTTGGTTTTACTAAAATGTATTTCCTGTACTATGTTAAGGCTCTCAAAGGATTCTTATGATTCTTTTTTTAAATAAGAAAATCTTGGAATATACTCAGCTTGGTAAGTGAAACGACATCCTAACATTTCATACATCCAGCATTTAAAAAAGCATTTTATTCTTAAAAACAATTAAAGCTATGCTAAAAAATTATATTCCAGTCTAGACAGAATAAAGATACTGGTCTGACACTGACCCCAAACTTTAAACATAATCATAAAACAATAAACATTATCATATGTGAAGGCGCCATTGTACTGGAAATCAAATATGCCATAAAGTAGGTGGCTGACACTTTACGGAGAAACAAACGATGTTGTAATAATCTAGAATGATATAATTAGGTTACAACACAGGTTTAAAAATTAGAAACAGGTCAGCGAAAAAATATGATTGCAAAAATTTGGATTTCTTTTTACCTCAAGTTCTTTCTCACTGACAGAAGGTGCACTTTCTCCATTCACGTATGCAGCTGAAGACTGAAATGACAATGACATTGGTTTATATACTTCTAACACACTTAATTAGGAGCTATTTATACTTTAAAAATTTACAAGAAATTTACAAGTACCTGAGTAATGATTATAAATACTGTATTTATAAAATCATATATCATATGAATCATATCAGCGAACTAACTTGAACAAAGACTTGGCGATAGTTTTTACGCCATATGTCCTTCCTGACACAACCACAGACCACCAAGCTACCACAGCTCTCTGTGTGGAGCAGAGAGCTGCCATATAGGATGCCCAGGGGAGCAGATGGTGGGGGTTAAAGGCCTTGCTAAAGGGCAAATGAGGGTGTTTCACATTTCCCACCCACATTTTGATACTGCTGGTCCAGGGAGTCAAACTGTCTATCACAGGCTCGCCTTCTCTAACCTCTGCACCACCACTACCCTTTTAGTAATGATAAATGCATTACATTTTAGAGCTGACATAAAGAGCACTTTGTAGTTTAATTATGACTGTGCAAATTAAAACTAAGTTCAGAGTAAATATTGCTCATCAGACTGGTTTTGTGTACCAGCTGAAGGTGTCAATGTCAGGTCATTTGAAACGGATTGGCACTACTGAAAATGCTTTCATTTGCATTCTTGCCAACAATAGGTGCAACACACACTGCTTGAAAGTGTGCAACGGTGGTTTGTTGTTGCTGAAAGCTCAACACAGTCTAACAAAAAGGAATGTGAAAGAGATAGAGAGGCATAGGATGACACTGTTGGGCGTAACGGCATACCTCAGAGACCAGGCCGTTCAGCTGCTGTGAGAGTTGTCGCAGGCTCTCTGTGGAAGACAGCGGTCTGCAGTACAGAGGAGATAATGGATACACAAAATATAAAGATCATTAACTACTGTATTTCAGACTATGACTATCAATATAGGTAACTTCTGAATTAAATAGTGGAGCAAAAGATGTATTGTATCTACAAAAATTACTGCAAAATACACGTTACAATATTTGAAAGGCTCCACCATCACACAAGAGATTGTGAAACAACACTGCTCAGTCTAGGTTATTTGCCTTGGGAGGGCGCTCACCTAAGCTCTTCGGGTGGGGGGGGGGGGAGTTGAACGGAACATTACGTTACTAATACTAGGTCTAACTGAGCTTCTATAATCTCCGCGAAGTAGCGGAGCTGTCCAATTTTGTGTGTGTGTGTAGGAAGGGCGATCGGTTCAGCTGACAGGGCAGCGTGCCTTCCTTGTATACTTGTAGGGGAAACACTGAATCCCAATACAGTATATCATAAAGAAAGTGATTGTATTATAACATGAATAAATTTGAAGTACCAGTATTGTTGATACTTTGTGATAGCACTCCCTTTAAACAATTGCTGATATCTTCTTTTGGCGTACTTTATACACAGAACAGTGACATGCAAAGGCAAAAACAATAATAATGTAGACTCAACCTGAGGCAGTGTGAAAGGACATTAAGATGTCCTATTTTTTTTTTTTTTTTGACACATGGTAAAAATGGCTGTAATCAAAACAGACATTGTGATAACTGCCTGCACAAGCAACAAATGTCAAAACACTAGCAAGATAAATCCTTGATAGACAACGCTAGCTCTTTAGTTAACCCTCAGCTCCTGCAAATAAATAAAATCTGTTTCTCATGACAAAGAATAGAATTGTTTTAGTAAAAAGTACATAACACACCTATTTTGCTCCTTAAAACTCTCATTGCCATTGGTATCAGAGAGGTCCTGTATAAAAAAAGAGAAACGTTAAAAGTACAATAATTAAGGAAGCTTGTAAGAACATACGATTAAATTAATTTTATGCAACACAACATCACAAAAGGGCTATTTAATACTTCTGAATTTTGATTAAAATGCAAAAAAGAACACTTCCTTTACTATGATGACTATAAGCACAATGGATTAACATAAACAGTGACAACACATGTTTTAAAAGCAGAGACAGAGAGACGCACCTGCACCTCAGTGTTGTGACTGACAAACTCAGAGTTAGTAGCAGTGTTAGCATTAGCGGGGTTAGACACAGGTGAGCTGAGGCCAGGCTCGATGTGTGGCTCCTCCTGCAACGAGGGAACAGAAGACACCACAACCTCCATCTCAGCCAAGTTCTGAGGTAACACACACAAAAATGCACACACGATTTCAACGCAGCAACAGAAAGACCACAGTAAATCTGCACAGTACACGTAGCCATTTGCACAAATGTCATGTGCAGTAAAAGATGAGTGATAAAATAATGTAGTTTACAGTTTGTTTAGATTGTTCTATAACAGTATGTGGTAAGAAGAGAAAAAATTAATGAATAGACGAGCATTAAATGGCTTAAAACATGATAAAGTAACTATTAGTGACAGCTGTAATACGATATTTTATTGGCACCCAATATGTTTCACAAACTTTTGTGAAGCCAAAGCACTCAAGAAACTCTACTGTTAGTAAACATTCCAGTTTTAATGATGTAAGAAAGCTACATTTTAATCTAAATGTGAAGAAAATGCATAGAATAATAAAAATAACTATTTCTGCAATGCAGATAAATAAAAAAAAGAAAACAAACACAAACAGAACCAGCTGAAAAATGTGCACACATATTCTTGTTTTTTCTGTGACAAACGACCACATTATTCCTTTAGTAGCACGCATCCCAGGTACGCAGCTCCCATGACTGTGCAAATGCCATGCTTTCACAATGACCAACATGAGACAGGCATATCTCGGAAAAATTAATTCACACCGAGTATGCGGCGCAATTAAATTCTTTCCAAACTTTCTGGTCTATGTGAGAGATAATAAATTGATAAATGGATGTAAGATAAATAAACGTCACAATTTTGGAAATTAAAAAGAATTGCCATTTACAGCAAAGGTGAAGAAAATGAAAAGGTAAAGTTAAGCAGAAGAAGAGGGAGAGAAGCTCACCTGACAGTTGCCATTACGTGGGAGGACTACTCCATTGCTTTGACTAAGTGCTTTCAGAATACTGTCAAACTACAGCAAAAAGAAACACAGACTAAGAGAGAGATGAAACAGGGCAGGGAGCAATTTACTTAAAGAAAGAGTGGTAAACAAATAGACAAAGAAGCAGCTCCCACACAGACAAGGTCGGAAAGTGAGCGTGCAAAGAAATAAAAAGGTAAATAAACTGAGGCTGAATGAAATTAGATTAAGGTAGTCATCCTTTAAAGAGCTAATGCATTATTTTGTGTGACTCAGCTGTACTTAACCGAGTAACGTAGAATGAAAAAAAAAAATCATGCAAAATCACAGTTGTAGAAAATTAAAATTTCACTCTTGGAGCTCAGTATATATTTCCAAATGCTTTAATGATGAAGTGGCATTGACTCTTCTAACAATAAACTGAAAGAAACCAAATTTAAATGTCACTGAAATGACTAGCTGAAAAAAAAAACAAAAAAAAAAACAAGGAAAACGTTTGTAAAAGGAAGCCATAATAAAAGAAATACTGTGAGAAAATTTTACGTCAGTGGTGAAAAAGACATGATGACAAAGAAAGTACTCTTTAGGATAGAAAGTAAAAAAGAAAAATAATTTGAGATTGTTTCACAAAGGTAAAACTTAAAGCAAATGTATGCATTATTATAGTAGAAATGCTTCTTTTAGGTGATAACGCCAACTCAGTATAATGGTAAAAAGAATTTCTGTTGTAGACTGAAGTCACAGTAATTGTTGAGGGAGAAGCAATGGACAGCAACAGCTGTCTAAAGAATGGGTCTAAATGCAGGTCAGATGTCATCAAGCAGAGCCAAGTTACGTGCATGAGCCATTTGAAAGCAGTACATGTACACATTGAGTGCTTCAATACACACAGTTTTTATTGGTGTGTGACAGATGTGACAAGTACTGGTACCAGTAGTTAAAAAAGTACCGTAACTACAGGGAGCTCACATCATGTGACTGTTAATGGCAGCCCATATTTTCAACATATTTTATGCCATTTTTTTCTGAGAATTATGAGCATCAACAATAAATTGTCAGTCTGTTCTAATTCTAATCATTTGATGTCATATAAATGTTGGGCGGCACGGCAGCACAGTTGTTAAGAGCTGTCGCCTCACAGTGAGAAGGTAGTAGTTTCGCCTACTGGCCTATATGAATTGAGTTAGCATGTTTTCTCGAGACATATGTGGATTTTCTCCAGGTCTTGGTTTCCTCTCAGACCAAAAATTTGCATGTTAGGCTAATTGGTAACTCTAAACTGTCCCTTGGTGTGAGTGAGTGTGAATGCTCGTCTCATTTTTCTCTATGCGGTCTTGTAATGGACTTGAAATCTGTGCAGGATGTACCCTGCCTTCTTGCACAGTGACAGCAGGAGATAAGCACCAGCTTTCCTGCAACTCGAAATTGAACAACGTAAAAAGAAAAATGATGAATAGTTAATGTTGCTACTTTGTCAAAGATCACTGAAGAATATTGCTTTCTTGGAAAGAAACGCGGCATACTTCATGTCATATTAAAAAACAAAAGCATTATTTTTCAATTGTTTTAAAGACTTGATTTTGCACGCAAACACATTTAACCATCAAGACCAAACCCATAAAGAGCCTATGACTGACTTACATTGTCAGGGGAATCTCTGTCAGATGAAGGTGCATCTGTTTGGCTGAGTTCCTTCACTTTTCTCTTCTTCTTGGATCCCACTCCACTTACTCCTCCACCCTTTTCTCCTCCTATAGAAACAGGGGAGCTCTTCTGCTGAAACTCCTTCAGCTGAACAATGCATGTGAAACAAAGAGGAAACAAAGTGGCTATTGAATATTTGAATTGGCAAACAATACTGTGCAAATTTCCAGTATATATAT
>JARVLU010000528.1:16274450-16286990 GCA_031762415.1 Simpsonichthys santanae | reverse complement strand
TATATATATATATACATTTATACATATACTGTATATACATGTATGATCATTAGCTCCATAGCTAATAAATTAAACATCACAATTTGATCATTTGACCCCTATATTGTGCATTAGGACTATTACAAATTATAACTTTATTGTCACAAGTTATAACTTTTTAGCCTTGCCCGCTTGCGTTTTAATTTCCACCACAACCAATGTACGTCATCATCCCAGAATGCATTGCTCCAGTAAAATAATGGTGACATTCCCAGGTGAAAATCTAATAAACATGTAATTTTTTTAAGTAATTAGGAGTTTTCACATGCCACAAACAACAACTTTTATTAGAACATAGAAATAAAATTTGGGCCAATATGGGAAAGTTGGAGATCCCTTTAACGTCTTAACAGCTGGAAGATTTTAAAAGTACGTAAAATCAACAACAAGCAGAACATGAAAATGCTTTATTCTACTGATAGCAAGGATCAAAAATAGCTTCTAACCTCTCAGTCAAATACTGTACTAATAAAACACTGAATTATAACACGTTTCTTTTCCAGAGTTCGTTTCATATGTGTATGTTTGTCTTTCCCTGTGGTAAAGCAGAGGTTGGATAACAAACACCAGGATTCTGACTCTCACTTCCTGCCAGCCCACCTGAGTGGATTCCTATCCGTATCCTGACGGGCACCTCAGGCATGTGGCGCATGTGGAACGAGCCCACTGAGCTGAGGATGTTCAGTGACATGTTGGCGATCTCCGCTGCGTGTTTGTTGCCGTTCCGTTTAGGAAGGCCAGATGCCACCATGTAAGCATCACCAATGGTCTCCACCTGAAAGACGTCAACATATCTGTTCAAGTCTGAGCTGGAAAGTGGGTGTCTGAGCACCTTTGCAGAGAAAAGCTTGAACGACTTCCAAAAGAAGAAGTGTTTTTAAGTAACGTTTATTTCTAACCTTGTAGACGTCATGATTACTGAGCACGGCATCAAACAGTGTGTAGAGGTCATTGAGAAGGTCCACCACCTCGATGGGATCACTGAGCGAGGAGATGGTGGTGAATCCTACAATGTCGCTGAAGTAGATCGTCACCTGATCAAAATACTCTGGTTCCACTGTGGCACCGGTCTTTAGGGCCTCGGCAACAGAACTGGACACAACAAGAAGAAGAATTGAACAGAACTGTGAAGCTCCACTGGATGTTTGTGTGTTTTTCCAGCGGCGACTCACGGCGGAAGCATCTCAGAAAGCAGCTTTTCTGTTCTCTGTTTTTCCACCTCCAACTCTTCGGTTCTTTCTCGAATCAGATCTTCCAGGTTTGAGCTGTACTGCTCCAGCATCCTGAGCATGGAGTCAATAATATTGGTCTTCTTACCCTTGTTGATTATCTTGAACTGTTGGAAGAATGACAGAATGCCTTCAATCAGACGTTCAGGAAGGTCGGCGTGAGAAGACAGCAACCAAAGAACGTCTTTGGTAATGTACCCGGTCAAAGATCTCCTCAAAGGCTGGTCTGCGATCAGGCAGCTCACTCCAGCACTGCTTCATTAACTGGATACATTCAAGAGGAGCCTGATCTGGGGCCACTGTGGGACGGCACATGGGGGGAGGCTTTTTTACTTTACGAATGATTTCTGAAGACAGAATAGAGAAGAAAGGATTAAACCCACCTGTAGCAATATCCTGTCAGAACATAGAAGTTAGGATAATGTAAAAAATGGAAAAAAACATCTGACAGGAATGTTTTCCCCAATGGGTACGGACGGGCTCCAACTGGACTCAGTTCAGGACTACTGGCACGAAAGAAGGTCAGAATGTTTAAAACTGTTACGTAACGTAAGAGATTTAGCTTTGCTTGGTTTTCATTCATCACAAATTATTTCAGATTTTTAGTCCACACTGGCTGGGTCGACCCATGAATCAAAGTATAAAGTCATGTTTACAAATCATCCATGACCTGAAAGTCATCACATTCAGCTCGGACCCTGTTTACATGAGAGGGTTTTTCATTGTTTATTGGGACGAATAAACAAAAAAGAGTTGGTTTACATGGAAACGCTGTGGTTTCCATGTTAGCCAGGGTTGCCAGATAAGAAATTATAAACCATTGTGCTGCTGCTCTAAAGTTGTGCTTTGACCCCAACAGTCACATAAGCTGAGTGGGGGTGTTGTAAGATGAGATTTGTGTTGTGTTTAGTGAACGTGAACTGAAAAAAGGGAGCAAAAAACACATTTATATTTATCTGGCAACCTTGATGGGCTCAACTGAATGCAGTGACTGCACGATCACAGTTACATTCAAACAGTGAAAAAAGGAAAGTTCCATTAGGGCCTAGGATGTTGTTGGATTGTTGCCACATGCTGAAAAAGGGTGAGTAGCACAGAAAGACTCTGCTGTCTGACGTTTGCTGTAACTGTTGTTAGAACAGAAAAACCTGTAGTGTGCACGTTCAACTTTACACCTGTGGTGCTTTTCACACCTCTGCTCTGACCTCCAGGATTTAGAAACCTTTGGTTTCAGAGAGAATGATGAGTGAACACAAACAGCTAAACTGCAGCAAAAAATCTCTCATTTAACTAAACAGGGCCTCAAACGAAGAAAAAGAAATTGATGCAAACACTTCTGACATTTATTGAAGTCGTTACAAGAGTCGGCTTGTTGTTTCCTCTGAGATGAAGACACACCTTCAGGAGGTAAATCCAGCATGCAGTAGGGTGGTCCTCTCACCACCACCTCCTGCAGGATGATAGCAAAACTATAAACATCTCCCTTATACGTTCCTTTGTGGTGGTTTGGAAGGTCCCTCAGGAACTCTGGAGCTGTCCAGAAAAGATCTGAGGAGAAATGTAAAATATCCAATTACTTGAGTAGTCTCTGTAGTGATCTATCAGAATGAGCAGAATTTTAACCCTGCTTTGGAATAAAAACCTGGAAGGACGTGTCCACAAGGCGAGACACAAAAAACTAGATATTTTCAAATACAAAGGCACCTTCTGGTGGGAGTTCTTCAAAGGGAGCTTTCTGTGTCTCCAGCAGCTCATTGAAGCCGTAGTCTGTAATCTTGAGGACGAAGCGCCCGTCCACCACACAGTTTCTAGATTTGAGCCTGCCGTGGGGGAACTCTCTGAGGTGGAGGTACTTCATGCCCTGAGACACACATTTAAAAGCTGTTTTCAGAATCAGAATATGAATAAGCTTTATTATAATTATACCGGGATACAGTGAGATTATGTTCGTACAGTCTCCCAAAAGATGGGTGGAGTGCATGTTGCTTCTGATACAAAAAAACATGGCTTCTTGTTTTTTTATCAGAATACTTTTTAGATAGATAAAGGTAAAAGGCCATGAGGATGGATAGCATTACAAAAATGATCTCTACACATCTTGTCCTATCAGGACATGATTTGAGACCTCAAAAAACTCTACCAGCAAGCACCTTTACAAACACAAGTACTGTACATATGCATTTGATGGCAAGACGTTGAAATCTGTCCATGAAGCACCTTCAGACAGGCCATAGTTCTGATGATGATGTTCTTCAGCGGGCAGTTCAGATATAGCCTGCACAGAAGTTCTCGAGGGGAGGGGGGGGGGGTCTGATAGCCAAAGTTTTTTCCTTAAATTACTCATATGCCAGGAAAAATGTGATAGTCGGCGGACCACATCCGAGGCCAAACTGGGCAGTCAGATTTTAGATAAGTCACAGTTGTTGAGTTTCTTCAGGCAGACCGTCTTTTCCTTGTCAGCCTTGAATCCTGCTGGAACTTTCCAGATCCAAAATGGCCAGATTTGTGGGCATTCCACTGATCCATGCTCTAAATGCTGGCAAGTCCCAGAAGCCGCAGGTGGCCTGCGATTCTCACAAATCGCTTCCATCTTACGGTTTAGCTCGTAAATCAGCTGATTTTGAGTACTTGAAGCACGAATCAAACCTTCACACTGACTCAGCAGTTTTGCCATTGCTGAAGCTGCTGCCATTGTCTTCCTTAATAGCCGATAACATAAGAATCCGCCGATGCCAAAAAGCAAGAACCCTGCAATCATGAATCCAATTACATAAACATCTTTGGTGTCCACTTGAGACAATATGGAAAGACACATCAGCTCCCAAAATTCCCCACGGATCCATGACGTTTCCTGCCACGTGAGTCTCAGTGGGGCATGAGGGCTCTCCAGGATCCTCTCACTTTGTTGAAAAGATTGTGTCGATTGCATTGAAAGTCCAGCTGACCAGATCCATGACAGTAGTTTTTGTTTCAGAAGATGTGTAATAGGAGCTCTGATACAGACAGAGAAGCCTTGGACGAGAGCGAGTGCAGAAATTTTTTTATTTCTTAATAAAAGATGAGTGAAGGTTATCAGATACTGTCATTTACAAGCCTGGACGTTGATCCATATTAATGTGTTCACCAGAGAAACAGTTTGTTACAGTGCTGCTGGTTAATCTCGCGCTCATAGATGTGTGCCAGGTTGCAGCCTTGTCAGCGCCAGGTCAAATCTCTGGAAGCAGAATCTTGTTTGACTACAAAGCTGGCAGTTCATCCTACACATGATGTGGCACTAATCTGACAAAGTGACAAGAAAAATGTTGTTGGTTTGAGCCATGCACTATGCACTGATCAGTCGTGACATTATTTTGTCCTGCTCAGTACGGAGTAGTTTAACTTTTTTGCTGCCAAACACCGCTGCGCACATGAGCATGGACAAAAAGCAATCATCTGTGGAAGGCCGTGTCATGTCTGACGTTGGGACATTTGCAGTAGATTCCCATGGGCTCCTGGGTGGGAAGGCATTTATTTTCCACATCAAATCCCATTAAATTGGTAAACTGGAAGTTCTGAAGCTGCATGAACACCTCAGACTCTTTGTGCTCCTTGAGCTCCTTTATGAGCACTTTTTTTTTTTTAGACTTGCTGCTGTCCGGCTGTTACCATGTGAAAAGTATTAGTGTGCAAAAATGCTTTGTTGTCAAAGTAACATCCCTGTGAGCACCAGGATGCAGGTTTTCCCAAGATGCTCAGGCTTGTAACACAACCAACGATGTCACTTGCTTTGAGTGCATTTTGCTTATGTTGCTGAGTTTTGACACGTCACCTGACAGGTTCTTTTAAAAGTACACATACTTTGTGACACTTGATGGAAACTATGCCCACTGAACAGAGAAGAGGTACCATTTCTAATAAACTAATTGTCACTTGTCATGCTGCTCTTTCTTTTCTAGTATTGCAACTTAAACATCATGTCTTCTATGGTTCAGGCTTGCAGCGACAACAAAACCTATTTGCTGAGTGCCAACAGCTAATTACACTGTAGAGCTGGAATAAAATGGCTGCCATCTAAATTTTGCTAAACACAAGTTGAGTGACTGAACTAGAAAGGCTGTGCATGAATGGCAGCTAAACAACATTTGTGAGATAAGCGGGACAGGGCAATTAATAGTGATTTTCAAAGGACATTTCTGAAGCAGTGGTTGGAACCTCTTTTATCCTTCTCTAATTTATCAGCCATATCTCATAAAATACTGCTTTGCATGTGATGAAATTATTTTGCAGGAAATCCTCTGAAGTGGGCTCAGGCACTATTCTGAAAGTTTAGATGGAAATTTAAAAGTTATAAAGTAAGTCAAACAAAACACCATCAATGTGCTTCTTTACATTTTCTCATTTAAAAGTTCAAGTTTAAAATCACTGCTTAGACAGTTTAATAGATGTAGCTTTGCTTTTTTTTTCCAAGCTCACATTCATTGTGCCAGTGGAGTGACGTGTGTGTGTGTGTGTGTGTGTGTGTGTTTTTCACCATGAGTAATGCTCTTCTATCCAACAAGCTCAAAATGCGAGTGCGTAAACGTGCAAAAGCTGAAACAGTAGAACACCCGCTGGGGCTGTGCTGTTAAAAGTGTGTCATCTGCATCATAAACACATTTGTTTTACATTTTTAAACAGCCGACCCAGTGGCACTGGACAACCGTACATGAACACTGCCAAGCTTTTCCAGATGGCAAGCTGGGCCTTTAAATCAGCAGATTAGATTGAACACTGTGATTAACTAGAAATGGAGGGTTTTTACATCGACGTGGGGGGAGGGTCAG
Organism: Simpsonichthys santanae; assembly: GCA_031762415.1. NCBI lineage: Eukaryota > Metazoa > Chordata > Actinopteri > Cyprinodontiformes > Rivulidae > Simpsonichthys > Simpsonichthys santanae. Next base: position 16,280,920 of record JARVLU010000528.1, on the reverse strand, counting down.
ACATCTTTTTTCTCACTTTGTGTTCGTTAACCTCAGCTGCGATGAATCCGTGGGAGGATGTGATCATGTAAGACAACATGTTGGTGAGTTTATTGAGGTCTGACATGCCATGCATCTGATTCTTGCTCTGAAGGGTGACGCTGACTCCAGGCTCGCATCCACTTGATGTGAAGCGAAGCATTTGACCCGCTGGTGCCCTTCGTTCTCCTTTGTAACAGATTCTCCTTCTCTGAAACAGCAGATACAAAACACCCATTATTAAATTGTTGGTCCATATTTTAAGCCCCAACTTTAAAAAAATATATACTTTACAAGTTTTTTTCAAGCTTCTCTACATGTAAGCATTCAGTTGTAACACATCTGCTTCCCACAACCACACGTATCTTAATGATTTCACGTCAGTAAAGACAACTCAGTCGCCTTTTGGCTCATTAAATCTAAAATACGTTTTAATCAACAAAGCCTTAAAATGCATATTCCCTTTTTGTGGTGCGATAACACCAAACTAATGAGTTTTAGAAAACTGACCAGCATGCCTCTGAGGTTAAAGGAGCTGGTACAGTAAGTGTGTCAGACAGATGTTAACTCAGCTCAGTCGGTTGTCTTTGATTCTCTGTGAACAGAAAACCTCCACAAAGCATAACCTTTAATTTAAAGTTGTTGGACACTAATACGTGTCAGTCTCTTTTTTCATTCATTCAACCTTTATTTAGGCAGGTTAATCTCATAGGCAATGGACTTCAACAGCTGAGCTGTCATGGACACACAAAGAAAACTAGAAGTAATTTACAGTAGATATAACTAAGTTGCCAGATCTGGAAGGATTTGGACTATTAAAAACCTAACCAAAAATAAAATCACATTGCAGTCTTCAGCAATTTCATGCAGGATCCTTGTGTTTGTGTGGGTTTTCTCCAGGTACTACAGTTTCCTCCCACTGTCCAAAAGCATACATGTTTAAAATAAATAAACCCTCAAAACTAATAACCCTAAGCAGTTTAACTCGGACATTGAAAGCCTCTTTTATATTTAATAGACGAAACTTGGTGTTCTCTCATCATTTTGTTTCCTGCTGCACCGAGCATCAGTCATGCTGCATTATTAAGACCACTGTTTGTGTGTACTTGTGTTCTTATCCGGGTTGTGTTTTAGTCCAGTAAATCAAATGCAAGTTGCACAAAACAAGGTTTACTGGTTCGCTTGGAAAACAGCTTACTACAACAAGAAAGATTTAGATAGATGTACTGTAGTACTGACAATGGCAGTATTTCCCTAGGTATTTAGTTTTGAACCAATGATTTTTTGAAGCTGTGTACAAGCTGACTGGGAATTTGCAGTCAGAAATAAACAACTTTCAATAAATTGTCATTGTCTTCTGTGTAAATAAACATTTTAAATTTAAATACTGTAATATTTTAAAAATATTGCAGTATTTCAATTTAAACTGTAGAGCAACAACTGAACATAGAAGTTCTAAAATAATTAAAAAATAACTTTTAACAGCTATATTTTGTGATTATGACGATTCTATACTTTGAGTTTTAAGTTGCAAGACAAAAGTTGATCTTTGCAGCTGGACAGCAACACAAGCGCTGGCAGGTGGCAGAGAGCGGAGGTCATGACACGCTGCAGGAGGGAGCTTCTCCTTGCACCAAATGATTTAGCAGGTGCCAAATCATTTAAAATAATTTATTTAAAATAAACAATCCATGCTGCTCGTGCGGCTCATTCATCAATCAGCCAATTGTGTGTCATGTCCTACTTGAAAAACCGTGAAAGAGTGAGTCCGCGAAAATCGAACCGCGAAGTAGCGAGGGGCTACTGTAATTAGCTTTCAACTACTGATGTAACTTTGAGGTTTATTTTACTTTTTGTTTTAATTTAAAGGTTTTGTAAAGTTTGCAGTTTACCTCAGAGGTTAATTGAAATTCGTCTCCCTTCTCCTGGCGTTTCCACTGTCTTCATCAAGGGTTTATTTGTTAATGTAACCAGGGACATACTGTACTGAATAAATGATCAGCAGGAATTTAACTAAAGTCAAGGACGTTTTTTAATGTTTTGTCAAACCTCTTAGTGTCTGATTTAACATCAAACGACATGGACGTTCTTTAATTCTTATTATGAGATTTTTTTTTCCTGTTTTGTCGTTTTTGTAATTCCCTTTCTTTCTTTAATACACTTTACTCCCCTCTACTGTTTTATACTTTCTCACTGTCCTACTGTTATCATTCCTCCTTTCATCCCTTTTCTAATGTCAGTCATGCTTGATGTTTCTCATTGCAAGCTGCTCCACATACTGTTTGTGTCTTTCTCAGACAAAAGACTTCTCATCCAGGCTTGATGCCAACCAGGTTAGCCATTCTCTTTTGTTGCATCCCCAGGAGGCTTGAGATTAAAAAGAAACTGAATCTCTTTTTCATGGATGTAATACACAGAGAAGACAGTCGGCTGTCTGGAAAGTAGGGAGTGGTCAGTGACTGTATTTCTTGTTTTTTCGTCTTTTCACCCCCTACCTGTTTTATTGGACAATATCAATCTAATGTAAACACTAAATATGGGAATTTGTTTTTATTATTATTACAATAATGCGGCAATAATTATTTTTGATGGATGAGGCTTAGTCATTGAAATGCGGGAACAAACTACTGTATTCAAGAACTGAAATGCTTTTTTTCTTATAGTAGAAATCAGGTTAACTTAGCTACAGCAACAAAAAGAAAAAGAGAGATTTTTTTTAAATTACATTTTTACACAAATATTAGTTTTTCTTGTTTTCCCCCTCATTGAACTACTGCTCCATTCTGCTCCACAGGGACTCTGTTGTTGCCTCTGGTACTTAATGTTGGTTTGTTGTTTTGTTTTTTCTTTTTCTTTTGGCTGCTCCCTTCTTCAGGGGTCACCACAGCAAACTAACTCGCACAAAGACTTGGCAATTGTTTTTACACCAGATGCCCTTCCTGATGCAACCACAGACCACCGAGCTACCACAGCCCTCCATGTGGAACAGAGAGCTGCTATCTAGGGCGCCCGAGGGAGCAGATGGTGGCGGTTAAGGGCCAGAGTGGGGCAAATGAGGGTGGAGGCAGGTGCTTCACCTATTCCACCCACATTTTGATGTTGTCTGTACAGCAGCTAGAAATATTTAAGTTTAATATATGGTTTATAAAGGAACAAGCCCAGTCCCAGATGTGGGTTCTAGTAAACAGACGGAATATTTTAATCTCCAGAGGAAAAATGATGATGATGATGATCATTTGTTTGATTGCTACTTGGATTTTTAAGTCAAACTGATTAATTCACAAATATACAAAGAAAGACACATATGATTTTGAGAGGCCTCCAGTAAGTACCAATAAATGGGACAACTTATAAGTGTGACCACTTATATCCTTGAAAAGATAAAATATATACATTTATTTTATATTAGTCATCTCATAAAACATGAAGGATTGCATTGTCCCATGTTTCATTGAAAGTTTCTCCAAAACAAACAGGAGCCATGAGGTTTACAACTTTTTATTTCATAAATTATTATAGGACAGTTGATTTTAAATCCATGCTTTTAACACCTTTTCCAAGTAAAATTTTAACAAAGTTAAATAAAAACTACAAACGACTCTTTAAAATAGGAAATACTGTATTTAATAGATACAGTATATCACTTCTGCATGATTCTCTCTTAAAATGGTGCCTTTCTTAAAACAAATGTACTGAGTTATTGTTCATTATTTGCTCCTAATTGTCTTTGACTCATGTTGGGGCTGTTTGGAGTGGTCAAACATAGTTTAAAACATTTCACAGTCTGAGGATTATCTCTCTTCCTGTGGTGATGGAGAAACACGAGTGTGACAGAAGAGAAGACAGAGGGATGAGAGGAAGGACAAAATGGGTATTTGAAAGGGACAGTTGTTGGGAGGGTTTTCTGAAAGTTTGTGATCCAGAGAAAAGGGGCACACATAGAAGAAAAGCTACAAATAAACACAGAGATGGAAACAGAAAATTGGAATAAAGAAACAGAAGGAAAAACGGGGAGATTTGCATTGTAATCCAATGCTGAATGCTGCCTTTATGAGCGATGGTTAAAAGGACACCAAGGCATGAGTCTCTGTAACCATAGTAACTCCCCTGGAGCCCTGTGACGGACGGATAATAGAGTGAAAGAGGAGTTCCTTTTCTCTTTTCTACCCCTCCCTCCCATCTTCCCTCCCTCTCACTTGTTCTCACTTTCATTTCTCTGTTTTGCAAGTTGCTGGATTCTCACACCTTAAAGGATTTTACTTTGATGCATCTGGCCTGGATGTTCTTGAAATTTTCTTTTTTTACGTTATATGTATGCTCCGAAATGTGAACGTCATGTTGCTCCAAACAACTGTTGCCACAACCGCTTGTTGTTACCCGTCTTGAGCCACTTTTATGGACTCTCAGAACTGTTTGAGGAGTTTATTTTCATGCAACCAGAAAGCTGTTTTGCATTAATGCTGAGAAAAATGTGCTCCAAAGGCACTGTCTCAGCTCGTGATTCCTTTGTCTACATTTCAGAGGCTGTGCTGTCAAACCATGGTGCTGCCCCCGAAACCAATCACCCTGAGAATATGCAGTGCTTAACTGTAAGTAAAATCAATTTTTTTTAACCACTTATTCTTGTTTGTGTGTAACGCTACAATGTGGTGGATGCAAATGAACATAAACTGTTTAAGCATTTGGAAAAGTTTGCAGAACTACATGGGAATGGTTTTTACCCATGACTATCTTTAATGGAAGTCTTAAGAGATTTCCCCACAGGTGCAGATTGTGTTTCCCCGTTTTTTGTAGTTGCTTGTGTGTTTCACATTTTTTATTTATTGTTAAAGCATGTGTGAGCACACTTAAGGGCTAAGTCTATTTAAAACACAAAGCAGTTGAACCATGACATTGCATTGTGTCCAACAAAGTCATCACACATAAGCATGTCTTCTCTAAGGTTGTGACTGCACAAATTCCTTGTTCCACATTCTCAGCAGCCGTAGCAACTAATTGAATTATGCAGCTGAGCTTTGAGCAGTGAACGGAACAAAAAGTATTTTTTTGAAAGACAGTATTTGTCAAAAGGCGTTTGTGCTGCATCTGAAGCAGAAAATAAGAATTGTGCAGTCAGAAAGAAGGAAGTCAGTTTTCACTTGATTGTTCTCCAAACTTCAACATATCTGCCTTATTTACTCTGTACATTTTGTGCATTTTCAGTTTATTTTCAATATTTCAGACTCTAAAATCATTTAGTCGCTTTTTACATTATTGACCGCAAGAGTGTCAAGTAGTATTAATAAAAGAAGCAGTAATAACTGCCTCAGTGGTTAAATCAGTCACTATTAGCTTTGTAATGCTTACAATAGCAAGAACAGAAATGTGTTAACATGCAAAATTATTTGTGTTTTCATAAGACAAGAAATCTAAACATGCATAAAAGTATCAGGTTCTAGTTCATTGAAAGAATAATGTAGGACTTTTCATCAGCACAAAACAGGAAAAGTGTGTTTTTCCTATTGGCTTATGGTTTTATTGTTTATATTGTTTTCCATCTTGTTTTTTATATCCTGCTTAATAGTTTTGCCAAATATGAGACATACTGTATGTAATCTGCTAATATAATGACTTCTTATGTGAAGTGATTTTTAAGAGCTTGGCTGCAAACCTACAAAACATGCAACTAGTTATGGTTTGATGTAAGTATTTGAAAAGCTGTTTTTTTCTCTTGAGGCTAAAATCACACATCATGTATCTCTTGGTTTCTAAATCTGCTATCATATTGCTAAAGTTTAATCACTTGTCCCACATTATTATCTATTGTGAATTAAAAGTTCACAAACCAGCCACTAGGGGAGCACAAGCCAGTGTATCTCGTGCCAGTCCCAAGCCCGGGTAAATGGTGAGTGTTGTGTCAGGAAGGGCATCTGATGTAAAACACTTTTGCCAAAACTATAATGCGAGTTCATCAAAGTGGAACCATATCGTGTTGGTCGAGGCCTGGGTTAACAATTACCGCCACCGGTACTGTTGGCAAACAGGGTGCAGGCGGAAATTGTACTACTGTTTTTCGAAGACTGAGGAGGGAAACATGTCAGAAGACGGGGAGAGCTAAACATTGTCAGTGGTTATGCTCCACAGGTTGGATGTGATGTGGAGGAGAAAGACCAATTTTGAACAGATCTGAATGAAGTGATGGAGAGTATTTCCAGGGAGGAGAAAGTGGTGACCGGAGCAGACCTGAATGGACATGTTGGTGAAGGAAACAGAGGGAATGAGGAAGTAATGTGTAGGTTTGGTGTCAAGGAAAGAAACCAGGAAGGACACTAGACTGAGAAACAGCTTCTACCCTGAGGCTGTTAGACTCATGAATATCTAACCAGAATAATCACTGTGTAATATCACATCATGTTGCTGCTGATCTGTTTCATGTTGCTGCTGATCTGCTTCTGATCTGTTTCATGTTGCTG
>JARVLU010000528.1:16257327-16268379 GCA_031762415.1 Simpsonichthys santanae | reverse complement strand
CTGTCCAGAAAAGCACCCTCCAACAAACTTAAAGTGGTCTGTGGGCCACCAGTTGAGAATCCCAGTTGTAGCAGGTACTATGGCTCCGGTCCTCCGGACACGTTTAATTTAATGAACAAAGGGGCAGAAATGGCTCTTTTGATGGTAAAGGTTGCAGACCCCTGCCTTAGATGTTTTAGATATTTATGTATCAAATACTTTGGAGTATTCAAACCTGAAGTACCGGTACGGTACATACGGTACATAAGAAAAAAAAAAAGGGGGTGGGGGGCGGGGGTTTGGACTAATTTTGGCTGCCTGAACATAAGAAAAAAATAAAAACATTGAAAAACTAAACGTTTCAGCAAAACACAAAAAGAAACAGTCAGATGACCTGACTGAATATTGTTGGATGATTATTGAGCATGGAATTTGATATAGGAAAAATACTACTGTTGTTTGTTTTAGTTTAATGATATGAACCTAACTGACAAAGTACTTTTCAATCATTGTAATCTGTAGTCACTGTACTAATTTAAGACCCTTAAAGTACGTTCAATCAGAACTTGAAAAACTAAACTCATTGTTATAGCATCAGAATATGAGATTAACTTATCACTAAGTCACTTTGTATTAGAAGAAACTGCCAAAAAGAAAGAAAATAAGGCATAAAATTTTATCTTGAAACCCAAACTTTCAATGCAAGTCCAGAACTTTCTCCTATCTATGATAGATGTTATCCAAATTTTCTCATACAATAGTATACACAGTGTCACAACGGTTTTGTAACTGTGGCGTTAATATGACTGCGCATTCTTTGCTTCCCCTGTTAAAATTTTAAGTGAGCTGTGATCCTGAACTTGGCCTTAGCCTCATCTTGTCTGTTCACTGGCTCAGAACAGACCTCTTCCTTTGATAGCTGTTTATTCAGGTCAGAAAGAGAGCGACAGAGAGACACAAAGTAAGAGAAAGATCCCACACTGCTCAAAAAAACAGATTGGTCTTGTCTGGCTTCTAGACAAGCTTTTCAAAACTCTTCTTTCACTCCTCTGTCCAATACTTGTTTTTCTTCTTCTAATCCGTCCTTCTGCCCATTTAGCGGTGAATGGCACAGTGTGAAAGTGGGGGAAAGTGTTTTTGTGTGCTTGATGGGTAACCCTCACTTTTTGAAAAGGCAAATAGGGAGAAGCTGCCATTACCACTGGTATAAAGGAATCTTAAAACAATGGGGTTTTCTGCCACTTTATTAACATTGTACAAACAAGTGCACCATTGCTCTTCTGTCACTTTTCTATGTCTCATCCCATGGGCCAGACATCTGAGCAATTAACGTGAAAGTGGCGAATTAATGAGCATGCCGAGGGTTAGACAGGCCACTGCTGTATTGGTAATTAAACAGGCTTTTTTTTTTTTTTTTTTTTTTTTTGCACTTGAGGTGTTTATTATTTGCAGGAATCCACTGTCCCAGACATATGGATATTAAAAACAAAACAAACAAAAGTATTGTTTGTATAACTGGGAGAGCGGAGGGGGCGGGGGTGGGATTTTTAAGAGTTCACAGACCTGCTAGTTTCCGTACTGAGCGGTTTGAGGTGGGAGAGAACAGCTGAAAGGAAAAGCGGAGGAAATGTGGAAGTAGAAAACATAACAAACAAGAATAATGTCTGAACGTAGTGCGAGGAGTATGGGAACTACGCTGGAGAGAGTGTGATGAGGTGTGACGTGTGTGAGAGCGACGTGAGCTCCTAAACAAGTCATCATTGACTTGGGTTAGAAAAAACTGTTAGAAAAATCTGTTGGAGCCGAACGCCATCAAGAAAATGTTTACTCTGCTGTCGCACATTTACAAACTCTGATCATTCCCACGTTTCCGATCAAAGTCCTACTTATGATTATTTTCTTCATACGTGTTTCACTTGTGCCACCTATGTTGGAGCTATAACACCTCTCACAGCTTCATAGTGAGGATTCAGGAAGCCAACTGGTCTTATCGCGGACAGACACACAAAGCTGTTCTGGTTGTAGGACGGTGAGGTATGCATAAGTGCATGTGTGTGGATGTGTGTGTGTTTAGAGGGGTTGTGGGAGGTGGATGGTGGTGGTGGGTGGGTGGGGGGTGGGGAGGGTTGGAGGCACTTCCTCCTATTCTTCGTCTGTTGAAGAGTTCCCATGAGCGCCCCTGCCAGGAGCTACAGTGTGGCCTCCACAGGCCGAGCCAGAGCCAGTCTCGCCTGCGTGACGCCACCGCACGCTCTCACAGCGCCGGCACTACCGCAGCTTCTGTTGTTGGGGACGCACATCAAGGCGCGCTGACACCGAGTGTCGCAAGACAAATGCAAGAAGAAGAAAGCAGAACGGAGACAGGGAAGTGAAGGATGGAGGGTTTGAGCAATGTTGCAGGACTCTGAATGGAAATTTGGACGCTGCAGCTATTTGATGAGCTTGCACGTGCATTGAGGATCGGAGTTGAAGCTTGAAGGTGCATTTGAAGGGTAATAGAATTGATCATTTCCAGAAAACTGAAGATGAATCCTTTTGGGCAAAGTTGATACAGAGAAGTCCAGTGTTTCCGAAAACAAATCTCAACGGACCAGTCAAGTTGTTCATGAAGAATACCTGTTTGTTCAGAAAGCTGAGACACATCTAACTGGACTGTCACCTGGATACTTCAGGACGGACGCATCTCCCCCATCTGCTTTTTGGACAGCTGTCACTGTAGAGATGATTCACAACACCCTGAAGTCCCCCCAGCTGTCAGAGCACAGGAGAACAAACTCCGCTGCACAGAGGAAGCTGTGGCGATACTCGGGCTGCAGAGGGGGCAACCAGGTGGAAAGCCATCGGCGAAGTGTGTGCGTGCTGGCTGCAGACTTGAACGCTGGGGAGGGTGGAGGAAGAGGCGAAGGTGGAGGTGTGATGCACACCATCCATGGGCTGTGTCACCTTTGCATTGGATGCAGGCTGCCTCAGGTGTGTTTGTTTGGAAAAAGGAGACAAAAAGAGGGAGAAATGTGTGAAAGCAGGCGGAGGAGTGGCTGTTGTTAAAAGCTTCATTAAAAGTTTAGTATCAATCTGTCACACCACTTAACACACACGTGCATGCTTTTATTACTGAAAAAAAATGCACTTTTTATGGTCTTTCTATGTGCAAATGCAGGAGATTTTAAAATATTTCTTTTAAAATCAGAGAACCAAGTCTCTGCTTTTTTAAATTATTTATTATTTCCATTGTGAAAGAAGGATGTGAAGGAGGGAGCGAGGAAAAATGGGCAAATTTTGAAAATATAAAAACTGACGCCACCTTCCTCATATAAACATTTGTTATTTACACTGAACCTGCACAAATAGGAATATACTTGGTGAAAAACATGAACAGGTTTGTATTTGCAACTAAATTTGCAGTGAAATGTTCAAAATATAAATACAGATTGACACGTCAATCAGAGGTATTTCTGGGTGTTTTATCGTTATAGTCGCTGTAAATACTCACTTTGATAACATTGTCTGATCATGTACAGAATAATGACTTTGCCTGGTGATTTCATTTAGTCTGTATTCAACTGTCAGCAGTTAATGTTAGCCTTTCCTGCACTGCTGGAAAGTAGATAAGACATGCTCTATAATCACCAAATTAAGACCTGCTCCTCCCTTTATTCAGTCACATCCAAAATGATGAAGCACAGCTACAAACATGTGAGCATGAGCTTCATGTTTGTTTGTTTTTTTTAAATTACATCTAAATTAGTTCACAAGAAAGTTAAAATCTAATGTTTTGATGTCATTAGTTCTTCCATTAAATGACTAATTATTAACTAACATAGACACAATTTGAATATTTAATCCATGCAGGCAATGTTATGCACGGATTTGTCATTTATTCAGTAATTTGTCTTGTGATTAATGCAGCAACAAAAGAACCTTCATACGCTTTATTAGTCCCATTTAGAAATAAAAACTGGTCCTGAAGCTGATCAGTTCAGACGGACCAAACATAATGAAGTGCTTCGACCTAAAAGGCTCTGCGTACTGAATCTGAATCAAATTTGAGTTCAAATTTGGTAACTTTTTGTTTTCATTGTGAGTCTTTTGATAAAAAGTTACACAAATACAAAAAGAAAAACACACTGGTGAACATTTATGTGCATCACATTGAGTCATATTTTGTGTTTTCTTTTAAAAACACTTCAAACTTCACTGTTAAGCTGTTTCACAGCAGTTTGTGGTTTGTCCTCTCACTCCCCTTCTATCTTGCCAATATTTTATTCCTGTTCATAATCAGCATTTTAACTGTTGTCTCCTTAGATAATTCTGTATTATATCTTTTTCTCTCAGTTACCACTTTTGCAAAACATCCAGCTTGCTCTAAATTTATTCAAATGTGCACTTTGTGCGTGACAGTGTTTCTTCTGCCTCAGTGGAGTGAGTTTACCCTGCTGCATGTAATTTCTAATCACACAGTGTATATGGACCCAGTATTTTGACTGGTAATATTCCAATTCAACATGCATCAGTGATGTGAAGGGTGTGTGTGTGTGCATTTTTATATCAGGTGCCACAGTTATCTGTCTCAATGTAGCCCTATAATTCTTCTTCAAGCAGTATGAGTTTGGTGGTAGATGGAAGCGGGGACAAAAAGTTGTAATACAGGGCGCATAAAGTCAGTGGACTATAAGGAGCCACAATTATACTCAACATTTTAGGGTCATCGTAAGCTTCAGGCCTCAGAATAGTTCCCTGAAGCTGCTGTGCTCCACTTGTAGGCAGACTTTTCAATTTAGCAGCATTCACATGCAGTTTTGCTCTGCAGTTAAAAAAAAATAAAATAAGAAAAACTGGGAAGGTCTGTGCTTTATGAGTGTGTGTTTATCAGCAGATGAGATGGAAAGTGAACTGTTTGGATGGAGCTCTGTTGACTTTGGCTCAGGCAGGCACTAGTTGTTTGGCAAGAGAATGAGAAACAATAGAAATGAGCTACCAGAACTTTGTGTACGTGTGTGTAGAGTTGTGTGTGTGTGGTTATGAACTCGTAAATACTGTGGTTTTTATTTTGTTATTTATTTGAACATCCTCTAATGGGACATGTAGTAAATCCTTATTGTCAGTGTTCTCACTCATGTTATTTGCCCTAATGGAACCGGATTAAAACCTAAAACTTTACTATGTACAAAAACTTAGAGAGGCAACCTCACCAGTAATCATTGTTTCAAACTTTTCATATTGGTATTTTATGATTTGGTGCATGTTTTTCTGGACATTTTTAAGCAAAAAACAAAGTTTAAAAAAAAATGCAACACACACATACACATCCAGCTTTTATGTTGGTCTTTATTAACTTTTTAGTCCAAGTTTCCCAAAAGCCACCTTTAAATTTTCATATGTCATTGTTTGTTTTTGTTTTGTGACACATTTTGAGCTTGGAGAGTGCACAGTCTGGATTTAACAATGTGCACATTATTAACAGCATGTTTACTTGTTGGTTCCCAGATTTTCTCCAGCGTTCCTCCAACTATTAAACAAAGAATGCCTCTTCCCTCTGGAGCTGATCTTTCTACTAATTCAGCTAATTGTATTCTCTGGGAAACTGCTGTCAAGACAGTTTTAATAGGAAGTCAGAGCAGAATACAAATCTTCTTAATCATCCAGCAGGAAGGAAGCTGATTGTTTTGCCAGTTTTTTGAGTTATCAGGTTGAAGAGTACAAAAATTATGTAAAAAAAATGACTTTGTGTTTTGTAGGTCACAATCCTTCGAGGAAAGGATGGATATGGATTTACCATCTGCTCTGATTCCCCTGTGAGGGTGCAGGCTGTTGATCCAGGTGAGTTTTGCATGCATGTGTCTGTAATTAAAACTGAAAAGTCCAGAAGTTGTCACCTAAATTTAGAAGGTTGTCATAGCACAAAGATTAAGATACAGCTTGTTGATTTATACCAATTTATAACAAAGCAAAACATCTCATGAATGAGACGGTTCAAAGGAGCATAATCTGTCTAATCTAAGCTTGTCAGAGTGTCTATTTAAACAAAGCTTATCAGTATGACATTTATACGGTCTCCAGTCTCATCACAAGTTCAATTCAATTCATTTTATTTATATAGCACCAAGTTACGACAAAAATCATCTCAGGACACTGTACAAAAACATTTACATGCATTACAAATACCTATTATCACAAGTTATCTATCTAAAGAAACAAGTAGATTGCATTGAATCTTCACTTCGACACGGTTTCCCCTCCTGAGCGAGCACACTGGCAACAGTGGAAAGGAAAAACTCCCTTTTAACAGGTAGAAACATCCAGCAGAGGTTCAAACACAAACGTAGAGTAAAAGAAGTAAAGACGGCAGCAGAGTGAGGAAATATGGTCAATTTATCCTCCAGCAGGCTAAACCTATAGCACCATAACTAAGGGATAGCTCAGGAATCCCAAGTTAACCCGGACTATAGGATTTATCAAAAAGGAAAGTCTTAAGCCTAATTTTAAAAGTAGACAATGTGTCAGCCTCACAGACAGAAACTAGAAGCTGAGAAAACAAGAGAGGAGCCTGATAACTGATAGTTCTGCCTCCCATTCTGCTTTTGGAAACTAGTAACCACAAGTAAACCTGCAGTAGAGCGAAGTGCTCTGTTAGGAAAATATGGAACAATAAGATTGGTAATATAAGATGGAGCTAGGTTGTTGAGAGCTTTGTAGGTTAGAAGTAAGATTTTGAGTTAAATTCTGGATTTGACAGGGAGCCAATGGAGAGAAGCTAAAACTGGAGAGATATGAGCTATTCTAGTAACTCCCATTAAAACTCTGGCAGCAGCATTTTGGATCAGTTGAAGAACTTTTAAATAAGTTTTTGAACATAAATGCAAGGCTGTATCACAGCACGACCAAACTGTGAACAAATATGTGCTGAATGTGACAATTGCGTCACTTCTTCATGAGAACATCTCAGAAGACCTATCAGGAAATCTTATTTTTGCAGCAGTGTTCTCATTAGAAAGAAATCCTGAATAAACGTTTTTTTTTTTTTTTTTAATATCAAAACTGATTACAGTAAATATCTTTTGACATAAATAACGTAAAATTTAGTTGTATTTTAATGGTTTATCTGACAACACATTGCATGACATTTCTGATAAATTTTCAGATAATTGCTACTTTTGTTTTATATTAATTGCACAAGTTATTTATTTATTTAATTTTGAGATGACGTTGAGAATAAACAGATGAAAAAAGCTATGACCAACTGGGACCATGTTGTGTAACGCCTGATTTTGTTATCTGATAAATATTCCTTTTAATTAAAGTTTGACAAGCTTGTAGTTTGTTATTTTTGGTAAGTAGTTGAAGAATTACCCATAACGATAGATCAGCAAACAGCATTTTGCATTTAAAAGGAATAGAACAATTCATGTCCACAGAAAATCACAAAATAATTCAGCATTCCACACTTGATTATAGTTTTATTGTTTTTTAATGTTTTGTTCCTACAGTAACAATTCTGCACATTAATGGGTAGAGGAATTTGCTTGTTGCATAAAAACGCTGCAGGTTTGAGCAACATGATGTAAAATGTGTAAATACTGTATTTGAATTGTCTTTTCGGTCCCGTAGGGGGTCCAGCAGATCAGGCTGGTCTGCAGCAGCTGGACACGCTCCTGCAGTTAAATGGTCAACCAGTGGAGCAGTGGAAATGTGTGGACCTGGCTCATGCTATACGGTAACATTTCCAACACACCAGAGCACAAAACTGCACAAACACTTCATATTAGTTTTAAGACTGAAGATGTTTCACCAATGCATTAGATTTATGGGACCAAACAGAACTTTTGTGCTATTTAAGTAATTATGAGTTTTGAAGTAAATGCCAAAAATGTGTATTTTATATTCTTTAGGTTTATTTAAGTTCCACAAAGTATTAAAAATGATTAATAAACTATTTTTTTCTGTGTCTTCAGAAACAGTGCCGGTGAGATCACAGTTGTGGTGTGGCGCACTGGTCCCTCAGTCAAACCTAGTTTTGAAGGCCTCATCCACCGGCCCTCGTACAAATCCCCCACCTCAAACTATGATGCCCCCTCACCCCCCACCCGCAGGCGTGCGCCAGATGTTGGCACAAGTAAATCCCCCCCAGCTGTGCCGCCTCTCCCAGCTCACCACCGCACCGCTGCGTCCCGCAGGCTGCTGGTGAACGGCTCAGAAGCTGGAAACAATGTTGGCATAAGCAGAGGGACCCTCGCGTGGGGGGGCCATGTAGGGTCAACCGAGGAGCTGGATGGGAAACCCCGTCTGCTGCACCATCCTCCAACCGCCACACTGAAAGGAACCAGGGTAAAGGCGTCCAATGGGGACAATTACATCATCCTGGCGCCCATAAACCCCGGAAGCCAGGTACCACAGACTGGTGGAGGGCTGCATCTTCATCATCTTCTCCGTCCTCCTCACCCTCACTATGGTCATTTGGTGTCTCAACCTAGATATGTTTCTTTACCTTACATCCCCAGTGCTGACAGATAGATGAATGTGCATGTCTGTGTCCTTCAGATTAATGTTGTTTTATTGATTTTTGAGTGTTTTCATCACGTACATATACACATGCTGCACATATCGTTCAGGTTCACGTAGACATGGAGGAACAGACTGAAAATAAATGTACATTTAAAATTACATTGCTGATATTTGTTTGATTACATCCTACCAACCAGGAGTAATTTATTATTGAAAATCAATACTTATAAAAATCATTTATCTGATACTTGTCATATAGATTCATTAACTGTCAGCCATGTTTAACAAACAGTATTGTTATTTATTAAAAAAAGAAAAAAAAATCAAAAACTTTAATGAAACCACATATTCAAAGAAAGATCCACTGCATTATGTTTCCTTTTTTGTATATTTTATACAACACTTACTTATTTTGCTCTGTATTTGAAGTAAAAGTCATAATTATAAAAGCACAATAAAGAAAACTGATTAAATCCAAAAGACTGATTTGAATTACTCAGCTAACACCCCTTTAATAACACAATACTAACCTAATCAAACAGAATCACCTATACAGAGTTTAAACCTGCTTTAAATGGACTAACTCATCTTTTTGTGTGTTTTTGATTGTAAATGTTTCTGCGGTGTGTGTGTGTGTGTGTGTGATGGACATTCTTCGTTCAGTGTTCTCACTTTCATGATTTTCTTCTTCTAGTTCAGCAAAGGGATGCCAAAAAAGATGTGAGCAGTAAGATCAGTTTGAAGTTAGAAGGGAAAGCAGAGGAAGAGTGAGAGATGACAGAATGTTTATTTAAAGAAAGAATATGTTTAGCCTCGGGCATCAGAGCTACATACTAGAAGAGAGGACAAATCTTCCTGTTCAAATCTCCAGTTTCAGTTTCAAATAAGAGAGACAGAGATTTGATGACCAGACTAACAATAAGGAAAGCCCTTTGGAAATAAGTCACGCTGCACCATCTTACTACGTCAAAATATTAAATTCCACACTAAAAACTTCAAAAACATCATTACTGTATTTTTGAAAAGGCACTAATGCAATTATGTATTTTCCATTATTTGGTATTTTCTAAATATTTCTCCAACCCCCCTCATTAAATTGATCAGCACATAATGTGTTGGCAGCTTTTATTCTTACTCCTTCAGCAGATTATTTATGTCGTGACAAACAAAAATAGTCTTGCTGAGTGTGCGACTCGGCACAAGCTACAACAAAAGGTAACTGGGTGAACTATCAGCACAAAAGTCTTAAACATTACAGCTTAATACAGCCAATCAGTGTCCACTTATTCTCTTTATATCATAAAACATTATCCTACAAAAGAAACTGAACTCCGCTTACATCATTTTACATTTTATACTTTTATTGTTTTACTGATGTAGTTTTACTTATTTAAACAACCTTAATACCAATGAAGCTACTCTGCTTTCAGATCCTGAGGCCGGTTTATCAGGACAACCAGGGTACATTAGGTAAGACACATATTGCTTAATGTTTATTTTTTAAATTTAGTGTTAGGTTTCCATCTTCGTTACTTTGCTGTGAACCCATTTTTTTTAAATTGCATTTTGATTTCTCATTTCAGGTTATTATTTACTGAAAATACCTCAAATATAAAGCAACTTTGACTTATCTATCCTTACAGATAGATAAAATGTTTGAATTCTCAAACATATTTGAATATTAAAGTATGTTCTATTAGTGCTCACTTTTAATGACTGGATGTTAATATTCAGAAATCTCTCTCCAGTAGCAACAATTCTTCCGTTTGTTTTGCAGCTGCAGGTTACAGCAGGTTATACCCGACTCGACAGACTTCTGGTCCGCAGCCTCAGACTAGTGGTGGTGGTGGTGGTGCTTCTTCTGGGGGTGTTGGTGGTGGGGGAGGTGGCAGTGGCGGCCTCTCCAGCCGAACTGGCTTCCTCCGTCGATCTAACAACTCCAAGATATCAAAAGGGTCGTCCACCTCCACCAGTGCCGGCGCACCCAACTACCCGCAGCAGAACGCCAATTTTGCCAACTATCAGAACTGCACGATCGTCCGGTCACACGCGCCACACGCCAATTATGGATACGTCAAAGTTGCACCGAAAATCCTCATCTTCCCCATATTTGTTCAGGTGAGCCAGTTGGTGTGTAAATAATGTTTAGTGAGTAGTAGTAGTAGTAGTAGTAATGAATAACCAGGGTCTTGAGCTGGAAAAGCATAGTGCTTTCTCCGGGTTGGGGACGAGGTCCTGCTTCAAGTGGAGGAGTTTAAATATCTCAGGATCTTGTTCACGAATGAGGGAAAAATGTAGCGAGAGGTCGATAGGCGGATAGGTGCAGTGTCAGCAGTGAAGCGGGCGTTGTGTCGGTCTGTCGTGGTGGAGAGAAGGCTGAGTCAAAAGGTGAAGCTCTCAATTTACCGGTTGATCTACGTTCCTACCCTCATGAGCTTTGGGTTGTGACCAAAAGAACGAGATCACGGATACAAGCGGCCAAAATGAGTTTTCTCCACAGGGTGTCTGGGCTCTCCCTTAGAGATAGGGTGAGAAGCTCAGTCATCCGGGAGGGACTCAGAGTAGAGCCGCTGC
>JARVLU010000528.1:16217220-16236872 GCA_031762415.1 Simpsonichthys santanae | reverse complement strand
TTTGAATGTCCAGAGGACCAGACTTAGCTTTTTTAGATTTTTCTACCTGGATTATTGAGCATGCATCAGGGTATGCTGCACAACACAATCTGAAGTTGTTGACAGACAGAGAGCTAAGGACCATCATTCCTCATTCAGTTGCTTTGGACTATTCTTTAGAAGCTCAGGCAGAAAGTAAAATTATAAAATATTCAAAAACTCACTTTATTATAATTTATTTTTTGTCAACCACGTGCAGACTCTGCCTCTGCAAACTCTTTGATTCTGCAAGCTAAAAATGTTCTTATTTAAATATTAAATATTTAGCACTCTTATCAATTTTAAGGTCAAAAGTTTGCTAATATCTCTGTGATATGAGCCAGAAAACATATGTAGGTGTTAAATCATGGGGTTTGACAAAAACACATGAACATGCTGGAATGAAGAGACAGCGACAAGTTAAAAAAGCATTTCCTGGTAATAGCTGATGATACAGTTTCAGACTCATAATGCCCAGAGTTATACTTCCTGCTTTTCCTGTTCTTAGTGCAGTTCGTGGGACCTTCTTCTTGTAATCTCTTATCAGTGTAAATGGAAATCAGAAAGCTTTCCTGAAGGCATGCTTAATCAAAACATTTTACGTCTTGATAAATTGGTTCACTTTTGATTGCATTTCTCCAGAGTACCTTAGAGGCAAATAGTTTGTATTCAGTCACCTCCAACTGTGTTTAATTATATGCAAATCAGTTAATTCTAGCATGGAAGATGAGAGGAGAAAGTCCTTGTGTGTCCTGTTTTACTTGGAATCTTAACTTGGATCCTTTGGCTGCCCAATTTGGCTGGATAAAGGAGGACACACTCCCATGGTCAGAAATGTGGAACTGTTATAGTTAACTGTAAAAAAGAGTATATTTTCTCCTTACCAAGCAAACAAAAAGAGTAGTCACTTCACTTGTTTCAAAATGGTTTCTTTAATAAATTTCAAAGAAGCTTCTGGAAATTGACATGCAAGAATATTTCTTCATTGTTGCTGAATAAACTTCATTTCTGCTTCGTCTCTGCCGTTGTGTCAACACTGAAATCTTTTTATTCAAAAGACTACATAATATATTTGATGCAGCTTGCATTTTCACCCCAGCAAACTGCAGCAGCGGAGGAGCTTTAGAAAATCACCCCCGCCCCCCCATTCTCACATTTCGCTTGTGTCAGAAACCGACAGAAACTTTGCCGTCATGCACAAAACAGAGTAAATTCACACATAGCTGAAGTCTGCACCTGACTGAAGATTTTTGCTGTAGCGTGCAGTGGAAGCAGAACTTCGTTTAAAGGGGAAAAAATCAACTCGTATTAAAATCTAAATTCATTTTCACTCGGTTTGTGATTCTTGTATTTTCTGCAAATAGGCTTATTTCTTCACAGCGTTGATGTCAGCAGCTGCCCTACTTTCTTCAGTCCATAAACCTTTTGAAAGCTTTGCTTTGGAAAAAATAAACTTATGCTCCTTTTGGAACTTGGAGGCTCATTAATCTTTTCTCTCTTTAAGAGTGGGCTTTGCCTGTCAGTGTTTGGTGAGTTTTTATTGTTAGGTCCGTGGTAAACAAAAGGACAACTGGCTTTAATGACTAATATTCAGTCTGCTTTTCTAATTTCTCAGTCAGCCTCACACCGAAAAGTTAGACATGAACAGGTAAAACTATGTTTGTTAAAATGGGATCTAACTTAAATGATCATCGTTAGGGGTACAAGATTATCCAAGATAACTGACCTGATTGTAAAATGTTACAAAAAAAAGATCATTTTGACATTTTTACCCTGAAGTATTTTGTCAGCATATCAATTTTCCCCCAAATTACTAAAATATTTTATGACACTTTTACTAATTTAGACAAGTTTGTGACTTTTCAGCTTGATCTGAACTAAAATGTGCTTGGTATAAGATTATGGATCAGACCAAACAACATAACATTTATTTACTGAAAAGAGGGGGACTTGGTTCGGCTCGAACTAAACGTTGGGTTCTCTGTGTTTTCAGCATAAAAGCAGTTTAGGGTTTCATTAAAAATACAAAAAGTGACATAATGCTTTAGTGTCAGTAGCACAGAAGGAGACATGATCAAACTGAATTACTGGATGACTGCATTTCAAAACATAATTGAAAAGCTCATAAATTAATAACACACCTAAGACATATAACGAGAGAAAACAAGATATTAGGAGATAAGTGCTTAAAGCTGTTGTGGACAATCACAGTTTGTTCATATTAATGTACAGTACTGGCAATGACAATCTATTCATTATAATTTAGGCATGAAACTAAACTGTATTAAAGTATACAGTGCAACAAAACATAGCAAATAAAAATAAAATGTAATGTGATCCTTCTTTAGAGAGCTGTCAATGATATGGCAACATCTAGTGGCAAATCTGCAGATTCCAACAGTCCAAGTGTTTTCAAAGTCCAGGGTTTGATTTGCAAGTTCTATTTAGGTGTTTGGCAGACTTTTACAGATGTGGACTTGTCCTGATGTAAATGGCTTTTAGGTAAAAATAAAAATAAAATATTTTGTTGCCTTTCTGCAGATGAGTTTAAATGCATCCCAAAGGAACATTAAATGCTTGACCGAATAATTATTTAGTTTTACTTGTGCTGTTCTGGTTATGGAGTTTATTTTCATGCATTGCATTTTATGTCGCCCTCATGCTGTATGGTTTTCTCAAATAGAGAAGGATAGATTGTTTGTTTGTGCCTTCCTTGCAAAGTTTGGATTAGTCTTTGCATTTTTGAAGAGACTGGTGACACTGATGGAAATAATTTATACAGGCCTTCCCTTCATGAATGCAAATCCATTTTGTGCAACAGCATATCATTAGCAGTTAAAATATATTGCATCATTATGGTTTTGTTTGCTTTTAGGGAAATATATTTACCATACACTATCCTATGTAACACTGACATTAATTATTGGATATGATGTGTGTCAACTTCACTTTTCTTGGAGAGAAAATAGAAAAGTCTATTAAAATAGGTATAAGCTTGGAAATATCCACCCATTATAACATCACTAAAGAATAACTAACATAACTCATAAGAAGTAAATGCTGCATTGATGTAAAATGTGTATTTAAACTCATCGCTTTGCTGTTGCTTTTATAAACATTAACACTTGTGGAGTGATGTCCCAAAACCTTTAAATGTCTCAGAGCTTCTTCACTGGGAAGCTTCCTGAATATTCTCATTTAGACAGCATCAGTCATTAAGCTGCTAGAAAAATAAATTTGCACAGCTGCACACACACATGCACACACATACACACACAAACAAACCCTCAAATGGGAATTTAGGCAGGACTGGCCGTGTTTGAAATGACAGCCGCGTTTATGTTGATAGCGTTTGATACGCAACGCTGGCACTCCTCCTCCGAGCCAAACTATTTGCAGTTAAAAAGTTGCGTAATTTTCTACACGAGCACAATCAGTGCATTCACATAAGCCGTGAAAGCTGACGGTTACTGTCACCGAACTGTTTGGCTGTTCGCTTCTCATTTCACATTAATGAGAATCTGTTTTAGCTGCAGCACTGGTTTCATTCCAGTGTTTCTGCTGGCGAAAGCAGTGACGCAGTTTGACAAAAGTCTTTGGTTTTAGTACTAATTGTGCATACAACTATGAATCCATGATTAAATCAGAGAATGTGATGATCAGTTTTATTTCCACCACTTCTTGTCACTTCATGCAAACAAGTGCATATAGAAGTTCAAATAAAATATGCAGCTTTTGAGATGCACATCTTACCACCGTGGTGTGGAATGTTGCATTTTGAACAGAAATAACATGCAGACTAGTTATTGCCCTATAATTTAGAGTGTGAATCCTTTTTGAACAAATAAACAAATAAATAAGCTTGGCCTTTTTTGTCATTGCTAAGTAAATAAGCCGTATTTTGACAGCATCAGTTTGTTGGGACTTAACATCCTCTGTGCATTTCCCAGCATCTGAGCTACATTTATTCCTTTGACTGGCTTTTGCGAAGTAATGGTTTGTACTCTGCTTATTGACACTGTGAGAAGGAGTTGAGAGCAAAAAGCATCTAAAGCTGGTGATACAGCAGAAGTCTGTGCTTCAGCTTGTGATCTCTTATATATAGACTTTACTGCTTTAAATGCCTACAGCTTGAATGTATAAAACGTGATTCAATCCATATCAGACATGCAGCACAAGTCAGGGATATAACATTTAAAAATAACACAATTGTTACTTTTAAATATTTATTTTAATTTAGTTGATACAGATTAGTAAAATCCCTTATGTTTCACAATCATTTAACCTTTATTTTACAATGAAAACAGTTTGTAGTGGCGCTGGGTGTAGCAAATGAGCAAATCATTTGATTAAAGTACATCATAAGTTGTCATAAAGATTCAATATGTTTGATGATTTTTATGTTTTATATTATCTTACTTTCACTTGCACTAATTGTTAATTTTTAACCAAAATGACATGTTCATTTCACACGTTGTAAAAGTATCAAAATGTAAGCAACTACAGTATTTGTTTTTTGTTCCTGGAAAGTCCGGTGGACTTCAGACTCTAATGTTTCCTCCTTCTTGTAAAACCAGATCTTCTTGTCAGACTTTTTAATTCATGAAACATTCTAAAGCTTTATAGTGATAGCACTCAGAGATTGTGTTGAAGATGACTCTCCGCTACTGCTGAACCAAATTTGTCATAACGTGTGAAGTTAAAGCCATATTTGTATTTGATTAGACACGGCAACCCAGTTGAATAGTGTCAACTCCAATTGATCATGAGTTTTAGTTGATTGTTTTGAGAACCCAACAATGTTCATCTGGATAGTTTATTTTTTGTTGAGACGTTTCACCCTTCCTAAGCCTTCGCCCTACTGAGCATGAACCTTGATGTCTTGAGTCACTTTGGTTGTGGCTGCCTGGGAGGAATCAATGGGGAAACCATCTTATCACCAGCAAACTGGTTGGTCCACTATAGGAGTGTACTGCTTAGTGGGGAAACTGGTTTTTTTGTGGCTCCTCAGACTGATGAAGCCCTTCGGATGAAGGGCGAAATGTCTCAACAAAAAAAGAAACCATCCAGATGACCTGACTGAACATTGTTGGCTTTTTTACTTGGATTATTGAGCATGAACATTGATATTTTCCAAACGTTTTACTAAAATCTTTTGAGTGATTCATGAGATATTTTGCCAACAGACGTACTGTGTTGACTCAAAGAGTGAACACCAAAGTTTCGAGTAAAGATGTTGCATAACTTGTAGAGACCAGAGTGATTCAGCTGCTACCACGCTCAGTTTTTCGTTCAAAATCTGTACAAACTGACCCGAGTTGTAGCCACGTTGTGTTTGCTATGCTTCAGTTTCATTAAAATCAGTTCACTGGTTCCTGAAACATTTATAAAGTGACAGACCAAGAAGTGCTCACACTCATGCATACATGCACACTTGCACACGGACGTGAGCAAAACTATTTTTGCCCCTCGTCTTTATAATAAAAAATGTTGCCGGCCATCGTATTAAGATTGATTGTTAGGTCTAACACATCCATGACATGGCGCGGCTCAAGCACGATGCATGGCAGAACTCTGTGAAGAATGTCAAAATAAGGAAGTGCGTCCACATTAAAGGTTTGGCTTGGTTCAACCTCGACACGAAAGAGTTAATTTTGCCTGGTTGGAATATGAGGCTCTGAGTGACACAGGAGGAAGTGGAAGTTAACAAGCTGCAGAAAGGGTGTGTGTGTTTTTGCCACACCGTTTTTATGAGACATCCAGTCAGAAAAGCAGTGACGTGAACGAGCCGACTCTTCATCTTTCAGTGAGAATTTATAATCACATTTAATTCCAATATTTACACCAGTCAGATTTTAGTTTACTCGATCGAATCAGTTAAGCGAAATATTGAAACGTTGTTGCCCTTGGTGCAACAAAAAGCACCTGCTGTCTGAAATCTACAGAATTTAAACGGTAAACATATTTTAATTAACTCGTCTTTTACTGTTGTTAAGTCTCTGCAGTGAGGCAGCTCCTCCTTCGGCGTTTCTAATTAGACATGGATGAATTCTGTTCGTCTCCTCTTTGCTCGTCACCTCTGTTCACACGCCCGTGCGCAGACACACACCACTCACATAGCACGCTATTTCGGGGCTGTGTTGTCTTGACATCCACATTTAGAACTCGCCCAGTTGAATGGTGCATATGTCAGATACATTTCTGAAATATCTGGCTTATCGTAGCGATTCTGGGACTTGTTCTTGGTGTTTGAGCTATGCTTCTAAAACAGTGATACTATATCGACAGGATGCACATGTGTCAAACTCAAGGCCCGGGGGCCAAACGTGGCCATCATTGACATTTTCTCTGGCCTCCAAGATGATATGTTAAATGTAAAATACTTTTATCACTTGAATAGTTTTTAGTAATCTTTGTTTATGATGTGGAAAGCACAACAGAGAACTTCAAATGAGACCAAACTCTTGTTGAGGAACATGTGACCAAGAAAAGACATTGGGTATCTAACTTGAGTTAAATTAGTTTTTGAAACTGGCCCTTAGTTTTAACCCAAGTTTTTAATTTTGGCCCCCTTTATTAAGCAATTTTGACACCCCTGAGAAGCTTACAGTACAAATGGTCTTTATTTTCCATTGTCTTCAGTTGAGGCCGCGACCACTTTACCCAGCATTTTAATTCTTCATCTTAATTTGTATTTAGACATACTGCATTTCATGCAAACGTTAATTTTTACACTTATTTTCATATATATTTTTATCTTAGTCAAGTATGGTAGATATAATTGGTTTATTGTACTTTTCTTTTTTATACTATTTACACAACTTTTATTCAATCGTATTTCTTTTGTAAGTTATATCACAGCATATGAGGTGTTTTTTTTACATTGTGCCTTTTAATAAGTTGTTTCAATTCTCATTAAATTCCAACAAAAGCAAAACAAGCAGCCAAAAAAATGGCTGTTTTTTTAATAGTTTCTTACCCCTTAATATTTTTTAAATGCATATACAGTAATTATATTGCAAACTCTACTGCTATAACAGTTATGAAAACAGCATGGCAATCTCCGCTGACAGTCTTGGGTGGAGCTTTAGGAGAAATCTAGGTTATACGTGATGGGCAGCACAGGGTTTCTCTTAAAAAGAGCAAAACACAACTTCTTTTAACGTTAAGTTAGGGTCTCACGGCTGTCTTCGTCTTATCTGTTGCCTGCATGCGTCTCTGCTGATGCTGAAGGCCTACAGGTATCAAAAGCAGACTCTCCAAAACTGAGCGAGTCAAAAGGGACGTCAGGCAAAAAAGAGTTGTGGTGGGCGCCACAGCAGCTGCCATATCAAGAAAGATCAGCAAATAAACAACTAAAAACACAGCACTCCACAGATTCTTGGTCACATACCAGCAAATTGGTCTGTAGATTTATTGCAATACAAGTGTAACATAAACATGCATTTAAACAATTATTTTATAATTTTAAAGATAAGTTCAATAGAACTTCTCTTTAGCAAGTATTGCTTAATGCTTACAGATGAATAAAAATGTACATTCAAATCATTTTGGTTTAGACTTGAACATACAGAGGAGGAACTGAAGAAACCCCCATCACTGTTGACTTGTGTCTCTTTATAATTTAATTAATTCAACCTTTATTTATACATTGGTCTCTGTTGGATAATTTAATTGTCCTATCATCAACTCAACTCATTAAAAGTGAAAACATCCATGACCTTTACATAACTTTCCGCATGAGTCTCACTGAGTCACAAGGACTCATTTTCAAGAGCGACCTGTTTAACCTCCTAGGACCTGGCATCCAGATATGCAAGAGTTCGGGTCTTAGGAGTTAAACAAAACCCACAGATCATTCTTATTATCATTATCATTCTTGCTGTTTGATGTCCACGTTTTCTCATTTGTTTACAGCTTGCAGGCCCACATATGCACTCGTCTTCCTTCTTATCCTCTTCATTCTGTCTGCATTTCACTTTTGTTCCTTTTCTGACCTCTACCTGCTGCTTTTCAAACACGCAAATCCAAGACTTAATGATGTTAATTATTGCGCTGGGCATCGTTTAATTAAATTCTGTTGACTTTCTTTAAGAATTAAGGATTTCCCTGTGATGGAGTTGTGCGTGGCTTTATTTTAGTTCACCTTTAACTATTCATAACTGTAATGGCACAGATAAATGCCTCACAGACTCAGTCCTAAGAAGGTAATGCAGAGCATGAAATCCTTCTCAGTTTTAATTATGCACATTCTTTAGTCTGAAAAATGGCGTCTGCTTCACTGTGCATGTAATGGAGCTGGGATAAGAGTTAAATTCCTGCGTCAAGAACTCCTTCTGACTGGTACAGGAAGAGTGACGGTGAAAAAAGAGAGCAAGCATATAAAATCTGGCTCGCCTGAAGTTGATGCTCCACTTTTTAAATGTCACCTTTTACTTTATGCATCGTCTGGATTTGGTTTCTCTTCAATTCCTTCGGTCGCAAATGGAAAAGTAGAACAGGCGTCTGTGCAGTGTTACTGACACTGTTTGAGACGGCTATTTAGAAAGCTCTTTATATATTAGCACATGATGTGATTAGATAACGCCTGATGAATAGCTTACATGACTCGCTTCAGGTCTAAAGCAGACGTATGGTCAGTTTAACGGACCAGGTTTATGTGTGTGTGTGTGTGTCTCATAAGGCGTGAAAGAAAGATGTGGCCCGTCCTATCCTGCTCCTTTATAGGTTTTAAATTGAGGCTTCAATTTTCAGCAGAGCAAGTTCTAAAAATAGCAAGTTGGGGAAGAAAGAGGGGAAGAGGTAGAAAGGGAAAGAGGGAGGGAATGGAGGACACGACTGCTTTGGTCTACAGAGAGTTGGTTACATTTTACACCCCCCACCCCCCCAACACACATACACACACACACACACACTTTTAATCCATCACATTTTCACAGCTCTCCCGTTCACATTTACAACTCTGTCTCTCCCCCTGATTCCATCTGTCTCACCCCGAGTCACCAAATCCCTTTTTACCCCCCTCCTCCTCCCTCCGCCCACCTATTCCCTCTCGCTGTCTTTCGCACACGGGTTGGCACACACGTTGCCACCGAGCTGGGGCAGGAGCTGGAACTGCAGCGGCAACACTAAGAAACAGGACAAAGAGGAGGAAAGCAGTGTCGACACATCCTTCAAAAACGTGCAGGAGAACAAATGGGAGTAGTGTCTGCCTACTTGTGGTGCGCTTGTTCTGCTCTCGACAGTTTTGGTGGATGAATGAGGCTGTTTTTGTCTCATATTCGGACCCACAATAATAACAACACACTCATACCCTCATTAAACAAGCGGGGCCACTGCGAGTCCAGATGCCGGTGTCTAAGGTAATATATGAAATATTTTTATGTCACTGATGGTTACACTAAAAGCTCTTTCTGAGACTTGTGTTTTCTGTGCTGTGAAGATGATTTACAAGATTAATTTCGTGTGCATTTGGTTTATTTTGGATTGTTAAAAGTGACTTTGTTCACCGTGTTGAGGTTGTAAAAAGCCAGTTCTCTTTGCTGCAGTCCCAGCTGCTGTGAAAAATCTGTCCCAGGTGAAACCAGGACTGCATTTTATTTTATTTTTTTATATATATTTTTTGTGATATTAGTTGGCGGAGACTTCTGTCTCTTTGTGTTTTTTTTTATTTTAATTTTAATTTTATTTGAAAAGACAGCTCTAATTCCCGTTTTGGTTGATTAGGGAACTCGTCGTCCATCAGAAACATTTTGCTTTTTGTTTTTATTATTAGTTGTTTTATTCAAAAATTGACTCAAATTGTATATGTTTGATCAGATTGCAGTTAATTTCTCTCTTTTTTGCATTAGGAATCTTTGAGCTGTCTCATGAAACTAGATGAACTAGATGAAATCATCCTCGCAGGACCGTTAGAGGATTCTGAGGATTTTGTCAGTGGTGGTTGCTGATAAGTGGTGCAAGACACCAAAAGAATGTGTTCTACTTTTCAATGTCAACTACTTTGACACAATGAGAGGAGAAAATGTTCCTCAGAGAGAATGAATGAGAACACATTGTAAAGTTCTGTTAAATACTCATGGAAGGGATACTGAAATATAGATTTTTATAAGCCGTTCTGTTGTGTTGCATGCCTGTCTTCTTTTATTCCTCCTGATTTTTTGCATATGTGTTGCTGACCCAATAAAGACCAACACATTTATTTATTTATTTATTTACAAATATATTCTGTGTGCTGAGCGAAATCCCCTCTGTTATAGTTACATATTTTTAAGTAAGGGTGCCTGTGGTTTTTATGTACCTGCATATATGAAGTGCAGAGAGATGGAACAAAAAGTTCTACTTGAGTGTTTGCAAGTATGAAGCAGAAACACAAAGTTTTTTTTAATCTAGAAAGGTTGTAAAAGGTACTCTAAATATCACTTTACAGAATCATGATGTTGATTAAAACTAGGTTACACAAAAATGTTTCTTTCCCATTAGTGCAATGACACGACTTAAATCAGAATTTGATGTAATGTGATACAGATCATTTATTTATTTATTTATTTATTTAGTGTTATAAATAAATTAAATTGGATGAAATACTCAGATTAATTAGCAAAACATGTGATTTTAGTATCTGTACAGTACTATAGTTTTTTTTTTTTTTTTTTTTAACTTTGAAAAGATACACAAGATGAAGATAGTGTGATGTCATTATAGCTGTTTTGGCCATAAATTAGAGCAACATGCCACTTCTTTTTGAAAATGCCACTTCCCTTTTTCGGAAAAAATAAAAAAACAGATGCTCTAAAAATGTTGATGGTATTAATATGATAGTGATGTTATGCCAGATGATGTAGTTTGCACAGAATCAAAGTGAAAACAGTAGGTTTGTTTGCTTGAGAGACAGTGGAGGTAAATTGCATAAAAGATTTGAACAGTAAACTGTGGGAGCTGTTGGGGCCATTGTGTGTTTGTGTGTGGTTCTCACTTTATCAGAACTGAATTATAGATTATATGGAAACCATCTGTTACTTTTGTTTAAACCAACAGTACTTCTGCAACTTGTTAACCCATCTTGAAGGATGGTAGCAAGTATGATGTATAAAAATGATGCCATTAATTTACTGGAAATTTACTGGCACACTGATCGGAAAACCCATAAAGCAAAATAAAGAACCTTATTAAAATAGAAAGTGACAAGTGTCAGAAATACAACCCCCTAGGGTTTCATTAATTTGTCAGAATATGACACATCATGTCACTGGGTGATGTCATTTTTTCCACTTTGATGAAGGAAGAACTTTCTTCTTTATATTTCACTGATTGGCATTGGCATATTATGCAATTGTTGGTTTGGCAGGCAATAATAGGGTGCTTAATTGCTTTGTCAGTACAGCAGTCCCTCATTTATTGGTGGGGTTCGGTTCCTAGCCTCACCCCCCCCCCCCAACCACCCCCCCCCAAAAGTGAAAAACCACAAAGTAGGGATAGTAGTATAGTAGTAGTAGTAGTAGTAACTAGTAGTCTATTTTAGTATTTATATACAGTATACTGTATTAAGGTATTTTAAACCCTTCCCACACTCTTACAATGCTCCTAACAATTTTCTAAACTCTTAAAACCTTTTAAAAAAAATAGTAATTTTAAATGGGCACTCACCAGAGAAGA
This sequence comes from Simpsonichthys santanae, assembly GCA_031762415.1. Taxonomy (NCBI): domain Eukaryota; kingdom Metazoa; phylum Chordata; class Actinopteri; order Cyprinodontiformes; family Rivulidae; genus Simpsonichthys; species Simpsonichthys santanae. The sequence goes on along the minus strand of JARVLU010000528.1, from coordinate 16,225,199 downwards.
TGAAGATGAAGAAGAAGAGATGGCGATGAAGAATTATCTGTCCATTGATAACTATGAAGATGATGAAAATTAGATGGAACCAGGGGCTTTGGCTTTGTCCTTCATTATAAAAGTGCAAGATGGCATCTTTTCCAGAACAGGCCTGTTTCATCCATGTTTAAAACTTCTTCAGACCTGTAGGCCCTCCCTTCAGCGATCAGATCTTTGAACGTCGTGTTGACAAACTCCTCCGCTCCTGCTGTGTCAGTGGACGCAGCCTCTCCGTGCAGAGAAACACGTTTTAATGCAAATTGTTTGAGAAATTTGTTGAACCATCCCTTGCTGGCACTTAATGCAGTTGGTTTGGTGGTTGAAGCAGGTCCGGCTCCGGATTTGTTCCCCATCCCCTCCTCATTTGCATCACCATGTCTACCATAAAGTTGTTTCATCTTTGTCAAGATGGTGTTGGTATCCAAAGTCATGTTTTTTTTCCCCTGCCATCATTAATCCACACTACCAGTGGAGCTTCCATTTTAACAATCGTGTCATGAAGGCGACTAACATCCGCGCAGGTACGGCCATCTTTAAGTTGGTCCAGAAGCTCCACTTTTTCTTTAATCGTCTGCATCTTCCGCTGGCGTTTTGGTTTGGTGCCAGAAACCTTTGAACGCACAGAACGTTTAGGAGCCGTAACACGGTTGAAGTCCAGTTGTAAAAGAGCACAGGTAAACAGATGGTTACAGCCAATCAGCATCCAGAAAAACAAAGCTGACGGTTACTGATCCAATCAGTGCACGGGTTACTAAGCGCAATGCTCTGTTTTTTAAAGAGACAGGTCTTGACATGATTTACACTTTCTTGCGAATCTTACGTTTGTAACGTTGAATTTTCTTCAACAAACTTTGCCATGTGACATTAAAAAAACTTCTTTTTGAAAGGCCAGTTCAGCAGTCATGAATTCGCTTTGCAAAAATACCGTATGGCAGAAAACAGCGGCCAGAGGCACTTCAGAATTGATTTAAGGACAATGTGTTCCTTTTGAGTGAGTGGCAGTTACAGTACATTGGAGGCTGAAAAAAAGAAAACTACAAAATGGCGGCACCTGTGCGAATTATTATTTTTGTCATTAATTTTTTTTACAACCGCATGAGTAGAAGATTTTTTATGCTATGAATTAAAGAATGGAAAAGGGGTATGATAATACAAGTTAAACTTCATCATACTCCTTTTCAGACTCAGTCACCAAAAGGGGATATGAATAAGGAAAAAAAAAAGTATCTTAGCAAATAAAAATTGGGTATGCATATTTGATAGTAAGATACTGTATCTACATTTAGAAATATGAAAATCTTTATCATGTTTTGTTGATGAAATGTCTGTCTGAAATAAAAAAATATCAAATCAAATCAAAATCAAAGTACAGTGATATTACTGTACACTCCACAATCGTGTGTCTTGTACATTTTGTTTGTCCAATATTATGGGCTGTATTTTATTTGTATGGAATAAGTCTTGTTTTAACTGAAATTAAATGAATGAAAGAATAAATAAATAAAGTATGTCCACAACCCCCCATAGAGTGAGTCTGCAGAAGTCGAACCGCAAAGTAGCGAGGAACTACTGCACTGTGGTATTTTATAGTGTTTTGTCAGCAGATACCTCTGAGGTTGCAGTCACCTTCAGTCAAAGTGAAGTGGTTATTTTACTTCACTTAAGGTAAGAGCAATACCTGAGGGCTAAAGGCTGATTAAAACAGCTGTTCTCAAACTTCTTCCAGAACTACTTCTTTCTGGTGTATGCCTCAAGTATCGGGTGATTGATTCAAAATTTATAGTCCGGTTTATGCAGAAAAGCAGATGAACTGTGCTGCCTTTATTTACTTCAGCTCCTCTGCTGAAGTAGACAGTCAAGGAACTTGTGGAAGGAAGTGACATCATTTTTGTACATGGAGGAAACGGCACAGAGACACAGGTGGATTTTCGTGGCTGTGCTGTCCAGCAGCGTAGGGACACGTTTTCTATTTTCGCCCGTTATTGTGCACCATCTGTCAGAAACGGTGATCTCTTTATGACAAATGTGCAAATTAGAGCTTCTCGGTTAACAACATAAATATCAGATCTTCCTCTCTTCTGTTAACTCGTTGCTCTCTTTCTCCTCCAACTTCTCCGTCATCACCTGAAATACCAGGAGTTCTGCAGTTTCTTTTTAAGTATGCAATGTTAGATTTCTTCCTTCTCACAAACATTTAGTTCCCAGAGCAGTTACTATGATTGTTGTATGCTATGTGATGGAAAGACCATTGATTCAATGACTACACACTGTGTGCTCAACTTAAAAAATAAACTTAAAAACGTTACTAAAAAGGGGAAACAGCCATCATGTAATTGACCTACCAGACTGTAATCACAGCAGTAATAAAATGTACTGTGCTTTTATTTTATTGACAAGATAGGAGGATGTTAGCGAGATAAATCACCATTGTGATGATGTTAACATGTATTCTGTAAACTGAACTAGTGCAGAAATATATTACAAAGTAGAATAATCCACATATAATATAGCATGCTTCCATAACATTTTTAACTGTCTCACATTTTTATCATTTAGCATAGCATGAGCTTTACAGTGGGACCTGTAATCGAAGGTAAATCAAACGCAACATTTATATGACAAAAGTGAATGGATGGATAAAATAGTTACATTTTTAACTATCAATAAACCAGATTTCTTACCAGGTCCAAGAGTTCATTAATCTCTTTCTGTTTTTGAAAAATTGCAATGTTCCCTATCAACATTTCACTGTTCTGTTTCTGTTAAACTCTTTGTTGGAGGCAAGTCTACATTTTTGTAGTGGGTATACTGTGCTTAGTACACTGATTAGTACAATGTAATTGTCAATTTATTTTGATTTTTAAGCATACTGAACATTTCCAAATTTCTCTGATGCTTATACTTGAATAAATGTACAATAAACTTTGTACAATAATTGACTTTGTATTAAAACCATGTTATAGAATGTATAAAACAGTCTCAAAGTAAAACATGTTAATGTATTAAGTAGTAAGTACAGAATTATACAATAATTCGATGGGTAAGCGAATGTAATAAACAAGTGCTGCATACAGACAGATTGTTACGTAAGTGTTCAACTACCATTTAACATATCAATGACACGTGCCCAATGATATGTCCTGTATTAATGGGCACTTTTAAGTGGGTGTACTGACATTTTCAAGCTTTTCTATTGGGTATAATCAGTATACCCGCATATCGCATAGACTACACCACTGAGGCGAACTTTTAGAGGACATTCAAGGAACTGCCAATGTTTGGGTGCATTCTTATGCTTTGCTGTTTCATAACATTGTAGAGCAGTGGGTACACACCACAGAGTGCTTCTGCCACTCGAGCTTAGTCTCAGAAATATATATGGGACAGTCTGAAGTCATGACTGTTGTTGTCTGTGTTGGAGCTGTTGGCTTTTTGTTTGCTTTAATGCTGACATGACAAACAAAGACTGGACCCAGTCTGTCAGTCTCCTTGATGGTAAAACTGTTGCAGACAGATACCAATAGAAATATTTACTTATACATTTGTGTAAACAGTGGCAAAAGATTGTGTTTAATTGCAGTTTGTGTGACATTTTGTATTTTTAGGTTTTACTTAAGATTTGCAAGGTAATAAACAAATTCTGCCATATTTATGTAGAGTTCTGAGGACATATTTTGCATTTAAATACATAATCTCTTTAGAGTGCCACACAGATTTTGAGTAGGAGCATCTAGAAAAGTGTTGTCAAGCACATTGTAGTCACACAGCCTCGCTCACTGCACAGAAACGGAGTAATTCCTTAAGAAGTTTGTACATGACAAGGATCCTGTTTCAATCATGCCGCTCCATGTGTGTGTGTGTGTTTTACTACTTATGTTTGGGTGTGTTTACCGTGGTTATGTGTCCATTGTGTTTTCTCTGCATCCTGTGGGACCGTACTGTAGTGCTTTAATGCCTTTGCGAAGAAACGGAGGGGAGGGGGTGTTGTGAAGGCACAAATGGACGCAATATGTGCACACATATGTCAAACAATATTTGCAGAGGCACGTGCAATCACGAGGGCATTACGGAGCAGTTAGTGTTTTCAGTGGACATTCACGCCACATGTTTCTCTTCTCTCATTGCTCGTTAGCCTCTTCTATTTAGCTCTGTCTCCTCCCCTTCTCTCTCTCTCTCTCTCTCTCTCTCTCTCTCTCTCTCTCTCTCTCTCTCGTTTCCTTCTTACTTGTTTGTGTAGCTTGGGAGTCTACCCACTCTGTCTCTTGGGCATTCTTTCTCTCTCTCTCTTTCTTTCATCTCTTTCCGTAGATCTGCACAGTTCAATTGGCCTAGCCCGCACTGACGGACTGACGCACACCAGCTCAGCTGGCCAGCCACAAACACTCACACCAGTTTGACAGCGGAAGTAGGCCACTTTAATAGGGATATGTGGACTGCCTCTCTCTCTCTCTTTGCTGGATGATAACTTAGAACGTCTTCTTCTGGCCAGGTAGGATTTGTATACTAACATGTTGACTGTTATCTGTTCATGGCAGGAATTGTGGTTACTGAGTAATCACCAGTGTGGTTTTATACAAATGGATTTTATGGAGGAGGAATAATATTTTAGAGAATTTATGCAGTTATTTTGTGTTCCTGTGAATTTTGTGAAGCAGGAGGCAAGAAGTGGTTTGATGAGACAGAGGAAAGAAAGACAAGACCAAGAGATGAGAGGAAAGATAGGAAAAGCAATAAAAGCACATTTATCACTGGACACCTTTATGACAGGCCCATATGAATTGTATATGTCATTGTTTTGCTTTTAAAACTAGATACTTTACCTTTACTTGCTTTTGTTTGCTGTGGTTTAATAAAACCTCCTTTTATGTCTTTGTTTTTGAGCTTTTATTCGCATCCTGTTTCACTCCACCTGTCCTTGGACAGCTTTAACACCTTCCTTTTATCATCACCTCCCTTGATATAAACAAAAATGATTGTCAGTGTTTCTGGTAAAAAAAAATCTTTATTTATTTTTTTTAATCGTAGTGAAACTTGGTTTGACCGTGCACCACTGACACGACTTGGTTTGTCACAACGCCAGGCGAGTTGTAGTGTGAAAACGTGGAGTCTAAGAGAAAGAAGGACGTTAGAGGATAGCCATTAAATGCACATGCTCTAAACCATGTTAGAGCCAAGCTGAAAGTGATACAAACAAGAGAAGAGGCAAACTGATGGACCACAGGGAAAAAAACAACAGGAAGCACGCTGAGAAAATTGCTTTTTGCTTTCCCTCATTAGGTGAATTGTGGGGTAATTCTCTTCTAACAGAAGGGGGGAAAAAAAAAAACAGGGAGGATTAGATACAGGGTATGCAATGTGCATTGGTGAGAGCCAGTATTATGATCAGTAAGTTAAGTGTTTTATATGTATTCATTCCAGTTACAGTTTCAATACAGCTAGAAATTTTGAGAAAGATCCAGTGTCACTAAAGAAAAATCTCTTCTTCCTTGTCCATGAGCAAACCATCCATTCTATGACGTGCACGCATGCATCGGAAAGTAGAACACAACAGGATTATTATTTATCAGCTGCTTTAAAGGGTCCAACAATAACAAATGAGATGCGTGTTATAAAACTGGAAACTGTGCCACTTATTTTACACCTCGTTGTTTGTCACTCAGGCACTTTACTGCACCCAAGGAAAGATAGAAAGGAAAAATAAAAAGAGAGACACAAGTAAGTAAGTATACGCAAATACTGTACACAAACGTCACTGTGGAGGACATGAACTACATTCACTTCCTGGTGATGTATCCCATTGTCAGCCAAAATCTGCTCTTTAACCTCTTCTTTGTATTTAGATGTAACGACTTATGCTTCTTGTCGCTGCATGGAAGAGAAAGGTCCTCACAATGTGACTGTTAAACGTGATTTATGCTTCCATAAATGTACGCGCACACATCTCTTCCTGTTTCTGTGAAGGCCCTTTCCAGTCCTCAGTGGTCACACTGTCTTCAGCTGTCTGGCGTCATGGGGCAAGTTACGTCAATGACATATTCAGCTTCTATCAGTAATGGCTTTGCAAACCAACCCCATCTTTTCCATCCTCTCTGGTTGTCACAGACAGTGCCTGGTTTCTTTAATTCTTACAAAGGTCTGCAGGCATTGCAGTGTGTTTCTTAATGCAAAAATTAGATGAGTTCCTACCCAGTCTTAGCAAAATGTGTAATAGATGCACTAGTTAGCCTGGTTGTCCATATGAGGCTGCTCAATTGTAAAGATAAGATAGACACTGAGTGGGTTCTAGCTGCTAATACAAGTCTTTATGATATAGATCTGAACCCCAGTGTTAAAACAAGTCAAATCTGAAGAATTCATGACAAGTAAAGGAAAATTCATGGTAAAAGAAATGAATTTCCTATTTAGGATCTAGAGATTTGGGACAATAGGATGATCTAAAAAAAATCACAGCATCTTAAATAGTAATAGAACAGCAAGGCATGAAATTATAAACATCAATTGTTAACTGAACAAAAACTCAAGTGAAATTCTGAGTGGAAAAAATATCATTATTGGAGCTTTCTGCTGGATTTGCAGAATCATGACCTGAGCTCATCACAATCAACGAGTCAACACTTATTCTGTGATCTTCAACAAAATAAAAGTCCACCAACAGTTGAGGTTTGGACAAGTTCTGCTATAAACTATACTGGTCATTAAACTGTGATCAGAAGAAGTAACAAGAAGTAGCCAAAAGTCTTACACAGTAAGATCATTACTTCAGGTTGCTGCTGAAAACAAGGTTTAATGACAGTTTCTGTAATTTAAGACTTTGTTTTTGTAAAATTACCACTATATGTATGTTATGTGGGTTTAATTACTCAAGATTGTTTTTTTCTTCTTTCAAGACCTGCTGAGGAGCAGATGATCTTTTACCTTTGTATTACATCTTGTTTGGTAGAAACATTTTAATATGAATGTATTTTTTATATGTACTGTATATATTAAGTGTTATTTTGCAAACAAACAAACTTTTTTTTTTAATTGTCGTAAAGTTACAAATTGTCTAAATCAAGAGATTATGCAATAAATGTTTGCTTTTAATTCCAAAATCTTCAAATTATTTCCAGGATTAACAAACAATGAGGCTTTTTTTCTTTCTTAAATAATAAACCATGACCGTGACAGATGCAGTGGTTGTATCATGTCAGGTCATTTTACTCTCTACCCAGGTGCCACATTACCTTTCATCTTTGGGTTATTTTCTTGTTGACAGTGCATCTGACATAGACTATCTGTTGTGGGAAAACAAGGCCAGAGAATAGCATCTGACATTGTCTGGACTCGGTTCCCCAGATGCTGTTCACTGTACAGTAAAGTTTGTACGTACAATTCATTTAAAAGTATTTGGCATAACTACTTCAGGTTAAACTTTATGTACTTGTGCTAAATTTTAACACAGGGAGGAGATAAACTTCAGATACACAAACAAATGTTCCCATTTCTGAACGAGAGGAAGAAAGAAAGATCGCCAGGCATTAGTTGATGGTTTTTAATTAAAATTTTATTCAGTTAGCACCATTTTCTATATGCCGGTACGTAAGTAAACAAATTCAGTGAATCTATCCCTTCTCCTAAATCTCTAAATATCATCAAGCACAAACACATCTGTGATTGTTACTAATACTTAATTTATTCAATATTTCAGCTGAATTGTTAATAGTAGTAACTACTAATACTGTAGTAAATTAGGTCAAACTCCCTGACAAGTTTTTTTTTTTCTATGTGGCATTGTAATACTAGGGCTCCTGCAGTGTCATATAAAACAGGGATATATGTAATTCAAGAGAATAAACTTGAAATTTGTTGACGTTGTCGGCCACCATTGTGTGTGATTTTAAACTTTTGTTTCCCCAAATATATCAAATATATAGTATATATCGCAGTGGATGTACAAGCAACACTGTTAG
>JARVLU010000528.1:16203332-16217120 GCA_031762415.1 Simpsonichthys santanae | reverse complement strand
GGGGGTGGAGCCGTAAGTACGGAGCGCCGTAGGTCGAGTGCGCCGTAACTCGGTGACCACCTGTATATATATATATAATATATACTGTATATATATATACAGTATATATACGTATATATAATTTTTTTTTTTTTGCTAGTTATACTACAAATGTAATATTTTCCCCAAGGTTATAGTGTTTTGATCCAAACTTCCCATGACCGATTTTAGTGGGATCTGCGTTTCAGTGCTCCCCTCATGGATCTAGAACACATTTTATGCTCCTTCCTTCCTCGTGCTCCTCTTTTCATGCTCTGGTTTCCTCTTCCCTTTGGGTCTGATCACGTTTCCTGATAGCCATTTATTTTCGCTGGTCTCTGAAATCGAGGCCTAAAGAGTATGGTGCATTGCAGTGCATGTAATCAGGCCATTTAGAGATTGATCATCTATACGGTCAGGCTATTTAGAAAGGTTTTGGTACTACACAAAGCAATAATGGCCCCCCTAAATCTTGGGTCCAAGATTGTTCTTGATGTCAAATCAGGTCTAATGTGTGTTTAGCAAGTGCAAGCATGCACTCCTGAAGGCCCACAAACCTAATGTCTAGTAATCGACATACATCTGGATTTGATAATTCTCAATCAGGTCATCTGGACAGTTTATTTATTTTTTTTATTTAAAAAAATAAAATAAATAAATAAATAAACTGTCCAGATGACCTGATTGAGAATTATCAGATTTGATCCCTGGATTATTGAGCATGAACTTTCTTGTCATACATCTGGATTATTACCACATAAGATAACAGCATCAGACACAACTCCTCCATGTTAGACATGTGATTGGAGGAATGTGTGAGTTTATGTAACAACCGTTACATAGACAGGAACATATGATTTCACTTAAGGCAAATAAACAACTTAAGTGTGGCTATATTTAGTGGAAAATTATGGTCACAAACAAGTTGGCTATCACTCTCGAGGCAGATAACAGCAGCATCACATCCCCAAGGAGTTGCGAACGACAATTTTCCTCTGAAAGTATCTTCCAAGTACTCCACACCGGTTTTTCCGTTTCAATATTTTCTTGCTTCAAGCTTATGGGACACTGGAAGGTTGTGTTTTTCTTCTGAACAGGCGCTCTGCAGTCAGTCAACCCCCATCTCCATCGTTCTTCTTACTCCTCGTGTTAAAGGTGCTTTATATTGTCAGCTTTTTATATTTTTTTCAACTTAATGTTGTTTTAAATTCATGCGCTGTGGATGTACAAGCAACACTGTTAGGACTTGCATGTAAAACAAATCTTTAAAACCTCACAGGAACCTATCCATCACATTTAGTTTTACTTATAGGTGACTAGCTACAAAGTTTCATATTCTATTAATTTTACTCCGTTGTGTGGAGGACAGCTTTGTATTGTGAAATAGCCAGGTGCTGTCAGGTTAACCCACAGTATTGAGTTGCAATAATAGCTCACTTGCTGCAGGGTTGCATCATGTTGGAAACACCTGGCCTGATGCAGGAGAGTCGGGAGAAGAGCACATGTAAAAGCAGCTGCCAATTAAAATGAGATTTTCTTGGAAAGTAATCTGAAAACAGATGCTGTTGATTGGAAACAAAAGAGTGACACAACGGGAAGCCATCGGTGACAAAACCATTTGGATGGATTATAATTATTATTTTTTTTTTTTTTGCTATAAGAAGGGATGGATATGTGGCTCTAAATATATTTTAATGGTCATGTCCTGCCAATATGGCTCCTTATACATTAGCTTGCTTATTGCTAGTTAAAAAAATAAACCTTGTTGACTGGCCTCACCAGACTGCTCAGTAAAGCCGATTAAAAGCAAGTAACATAAATAATGGTGGAAAACTTGAAACGATGTAAAGAGAATAATTTCTCAGAGAAAGGTCCTTAAGAGGACAAAAAAAAAAAAAAAACATGTAAAATGTGTTTAAAGCAACTTTTTTTTATAAGAAAGAGGAGAAAAATAAAGTAAATTTAGCTTTTCTCAAACTGCATCAGGGTGTTTCTATTTTTTTTTTTAAAGTTACCAAAAACATCAAACTGAAATGTATTTATAGTGCTGCAAAGTCATGCTATATTTACATTTGATGACTCAGCATGGATTGAGCGTCTCCGTTTAAAAATACAGAAGATGCATCACTGATAGAGCGTGACTCACAAAGTATATTTTAAAAAAAGTACAGTACACTCACTCCACATCCCCGTTAATTATTCTTAATTTATAAGCGGTGAACAAAAGTTTGGCAACGTTTTCCAAAAACTGGAGCTCAATGAAGAATGGTAACGGATGAAAAATAGATTACCGGTAACTTTGTTCCACCTTTTTAATCACCGTGTTCTGTGTTTACCCTCTGGACTGTGTAAACAGGATGTGTCCTTTAAACTTATCTAACTCTTGCACGGCTTTTGAGCAAATCAATGAGATGACTCAGTGAGTAAAGGAAGGTATTGAACAGAGAAAACCCTTTACTTATATATCACTCCGCCATCCAGCTAAATTCAGAGTAGCGATATTGATGGAGCGGAACAGAGGAATATAAATTATGCCTTCTTGTGTGTAAGTGAGCAACATCGTTCACAGCATGTCTAAGATGTTTTATTGAGGTGAATTGTAGGGATGAATTTAGCAAACATAACGTTGGATGCATTAGCCTGTCACTTGAAAATATTAGACAAAGATGAAAAAAGTACACTCTTTGATTTAGCGTCTTACTTAAAAAACGATGCAGGGAATTTTAAAAAAGGAGAGAAGAAAGGAGGTAAAGATGAAAGATGACACTTGGTAACTGAGAGGCAGAAAGGTTTGTGGGGAAGCCGTGGTGACAGAGTTCATAGGTGCACCTTTAGCTTTTGGAGAACGCACACCACAGCTGCTCCTCTGGGATGGGTCGTTTGTTGCCGTGGTAACATTGGGACCCATGAGGTCACATGATTATCCCCGGGTGACAGAACGCAGGAAATAATGTTAAAGCTTTTTTTTTTTTTTTTTTTTTTTTTTTTTTTTTTTTAACTCTGTGGTCCTTTTAGCTTTAAAAATAACCTTGTCTTAGTATTTGTTTTCAGCAACAACGGAGACATATCCGCACATAAACTAGAGCTTTCATCACTTTTTATCTAAACTTCAGAACTTTCACATTTTCCCCCCATTTTTTATTGTTCTTGTTGTTTTTAGCTACATTTCCCGCCCTCACCTATTATTTTATTTATTTTAATTTTAGACCTAAATCCATTTTGATTAAACCAAATCGATTCATTTTTGAAAATTAAAAGCATCCGCATCTACCTATGCATAGACTAATAATACTAATAGGACCATCAGGTTGACTCCAGATGAACGTATTATGATTACAGTACTTTGTGAAAGTTTCATGAAATTCATCCAGTAGTTCATGAGATATTTTGGTAACAGACACATAAACACTATGGAGAGACATTTAATTCAAAAATAAATAACTAAATACATTTTAATAATGTTTAATAAATATTCCATTAAATAAATAAATTTTCCCATGAAATAAAACATTTAAATAGAAATGTTTATTTTTTCCGATTTATTTTTTTTATTTCAAGATTTATGTTTTATTTATTTCACAATTTATATTTGATTTATTTCAAGATTTATTTTTATTTATTTCAATATTCATTCATTTATTTTATTTAATAATGGAGTTTTATTTTGTGACACTTTTATTTTGTAAAGCTCCTTTACATATTTCAGGGGCTTTCATTTTTATTTACCCCGTTTTTCATTTTAAGCTCTTTTTAGTTCATGTTCTTATATTCAAATGAGGGGGCGGTGTTTTATCTGTGGGGCGGGTCTTTACATAACACCATTTATTTATTTAAATAACACTTTAGTTATTTATTTAATTTTTAATTAAATAGCTCTCCATAGGCAGCAACCTTAATGCCTGCCTTCACCCCCACAAGCAATAAAAATGATGCATAAAAAATATGCATTATTGAATAAATCACCACAAAGCTTATTTAAACAGGACTACGGTTTTTATTTTTATTATTTTTAATGCTACTGAATTTTTTGAGTGCGCCTATATTTATAATTAACCCTTTCTCTCCCATCTATCTCGTCTCATTTCTGCGGCGCTGCTATTCACTGACTTCCCTCCTCCCGTCTGTTCGTCTTATCCACTTTGTCACCTTCATCCATTCAGTCTCTCACCCGACATCTGCCTCTCTCTGCCTTTTTAGAGCTGGTTTTGTTTCCTTGCTTCAATGAGGCAACAAGAACGGAAAATGTGCTCTGATGATTCACTGGTGACTGAGATGTTTTTGCGAACACATTGTACACATGCAGCGAGCGCAGAAGCAAAAGCACTGCTGGCACACCCCACTAATTGCAGATTAGCTTACTTCTACTTATTTACTGTTCTTATTAGCAAACCTGATAAGTAGAAAAAAGTGTATTTCATATAAAACGTCTAAAAGTTTGTTGATTGTTTACATCCTTGGGTTAAAAAATGAGATCATGGCGTTTGAACAGAGTTTTCGTGACGCTGCTTGGAGTTGTTTGTGTTTGCTTGTTTGCGTACTCTGCAGGGAATGTGAGAGGGAACACGTGTATGTGACAGGACAGGTGACTCCATTGTGTCTCAAACGATAACTTCAACAGAGAGGGGTTTGTGTTCGCAGAGCAGGAAGACGTGGAAGCTGCTCGGGGCTGAATCCCACATGATGGCAAGATAAGAATGTCTCATGACATTTTCAAATGTTTCAGTGGTGAAATCAACATATGGAAACTATCACGACTATTCAAAAATAACCCAATTAAATACTGACGGACGTTCTGATGTGAACCCTTGGGAGCAAAAACGTAAGTTTCCTTTCGCTTTAATGACAGTACAGTACATTTCCACCCTGAACAACATGGAGAAGCCTTGAAGTCTTGTTTGCATCACTGCTTTGAACCATTAAAGTAGAATCACAGGAAGGTTAAGGAAGGATTAAATGTACAATCGGAGATGTCTGGATCACCTTCAGGCAGTTCCTGTATCCTCAAGTTTCTGCTCAGTGAACACGTGGTTATAAAAGACTAGACCTGAACGACGGAGGAGATGGTCAATGTTGGACTAAAAGGCAATCCTGAGGTTTTGTTTGGATCATTTGGAGTCTGGAAAGGACCAGACCAAACCATGAACTTATCTTCATCCCAGTCCTGCTTGGTGAAGTTGGGCCTAAATGGACCCAGTTTGGAACCAGATGTTAAGGGGAAGTGAAACAGAGAAGATGAAGGTGCCTCAAATGAAATTTGCAAGGTTAAATTATACCTGACCATTAAAACCACCTTCTATTTTTTATGATGGGTTTTAATTAACTCCTACTTCTGACAGTCATCCTAGTGCTAAAAAAAATTAATGTCACTTTACGCAAATTTTCATTAGTGCCAATAAAGATGTAGAATAAGTGTGTACCCTATATTAAGGAGAGGTCAGAAATGAAAATAAACATGGACCAACCCTGATTAAAATAATGGTAGTTCTTACCATGCCGAAATCCCCCCTCATGAATTGAACACACAAAAACCGGTTCACGTTAATCCCACCATGCATGTAACATTTATTGACAGTTTGTGGATGAAAAAAAAAAACAGCATGAAATTATATCAACAGTGTTGGAATGGATGAATATAACCAGTAATAATATTGAAGTATGATGTAAAAATAACTTTTAGCTTTGAGGAGAGATGTTATCTAAATTTGGAACTCTTAAAATTAGATAAATTTGTCAAAGGTTCGTACTAAATCTATCTACTCAATAAGTTTGGGTTGTATAATTTTAGTGATTTATTTTTACAGTTTTTTTTAAGTTGGTTTGACTGCTCTAAATCCCCAACAATGAATTTGACTCAGACTCACTTTAAAGCATTTTATATGTTGATAAAAACATTAAACGTGGAGTGAAATAGCTTTAAGGTCTGATTCTGGTATATTACACCAGAGAATCAAACTGCATCACCAACATCCATGAATGCACCTGTAATTTGTCGAACTTAGCTTTTTTTGTTAAATCAGTCAAGCTCTTGTGTTTATAATACTCACAGTGGCAAAAATAATAAATCACTTTAACCACAGTGAGCAACCTTGGGTGCAGGCTTTCTGAGAATAAAAATTAAAACAGTGCATTTGAAAAATGCAGGTTTGGTGTTCAAAGAAAATCTACTGCTTACCTCTTCAACACACATTGTATGATTAAAACCTTTTTCTTGGATGATGAGGCAACCTGAAAAATTAAATGGAACTGGAGTCGGAGTATGCCTGCCTGCTTTAGTTTTTCCTGCAAGTGACTTAGCCTACTTAGACCTACTTATTGTTCAAAGTGATAGTCTGATAAAGAACCACGTCATCTGCAAGAAGCAACACATAATTAACCCAGATATTCTAATCCTTTTTACCAAATCCATGAAGATCACATTTAAAAAAAAAGAGCTAAAACACCCTTTAGGATCACAATACTTGATCATTTAAAGCTTTTTTATTATTATTCTTACAAACTTTTTTAGGTGAATGTTTCATACGAGGGATCAACTATTATGCAGGTCGGTTAATCCAGCCTCCATGTCAAAATCAGCACCAAATGTCACACATGACAAAGATTATTTTTATAAATAATTATCCCAGAACATCCTTTACATCACAACTATTAAAGACATTAGTCCTGCTTTTGCTCTATAGGCCTTGCATTAAGAAATACAAGCAGAATAAATTGATATCCGTTTTTGACATGCAGATTGTGATGCACTGTGTATGATAGAAGATATTACTGTAGTTTGAAGATCTATTCCTCGTGGATCTTAAATTAAAGTCAAATGGCTTTTTGCTGAGGTCAAAAGTTTAAAGAGAATACCAGGGCAGTGGTATCTGGGGGAAACTAATTTGAGCTCCAAAAGTACACAAATAGCCTGTGAAATATCCTGATTGCTGCCTGGGCAGAGGCAGCATTCTTTCCAATTAAAGCAGAGCGTCTTGTGACTGCAGCTCATCATCATGAGTTAACAGTCATGCACAATGAGGCCCTTCACAAGACTCATAGCAGAGTGAAAAGGGTAGAGTTGATATTTAAAAACTTGCCTGGGGTCTTTTTAAGTTATATTTACTGGTACACTCACATTTTGCACTCAGAGAAAAAAAATAAATCACCACCCCTGTTTCATTGTCACATTCTTTTTTATATGTCAGGACATAATAACTTGGTCTTAAGGTCAGAAAACAAAAATAAAAACTAGATCAAACAACAAAATGTTATTTAACTCTGTTTCATTAATAATTTAATAATGTCTGAGCCAAAAAGAAGTTAATAAAAAAAAACAAAGTATGCCACACCATTACTGCTTCCATAAGACTTTTATTGTAGCAACCAACTGCCGTTCATCAAGCCACTTGATTATTCATCAACAAGTATGAAAACATCTCGTAAATATGTGGAGGTTTTGAGTAGGGATGCACGATATTATCGCTATCGGTATCATATTATACACATTTATATTATATAATATACCGATATTAGCAATAAAGTTGAATAATAGACATCGGCCATTTCATCAAAATAACTCACCAATATAAAAGGTGCTTTGTGTGTCTGTGTGTATATATATATTTATATATATATACAGTATATGAAAGGCACTGTTTTTGTATGACAACCCATTGACAAGGTGCCTGCAGCGCCAGCACAATGTTATGACGTCATGCGCACTGTTGAGTTTAGATTTGTGAAAATTTACAAATTTGCACTGTTAAATGTTGTCATTATGTTAGAGAGAGTAAATGTCATGAATACATTTGACATTAAACATAAACCAAGTTGACGTGTTGCATCATTTTCAGCCCCATTTTTGGCATCTGCATTTGGTAACAGGCCAAAGTGACAAAGATCATGCAGAATAATGTAGTATTTTAATTCCACAACAGAGAAAGCTATGTAGTCTCTGTAAGTACCGTAGATCTAGTATAAAAAAAGAAAAAAAATTGTATTTGTATCGGTTATCGGCTTAATAAGTTTTAACATATCGGCATATCAGATATTGGCCAAAAATCCAACATTGTGCATCCTTAGTTTTAAGATGAGAGACAATATTTTCAGAGGAACGACTGTTGATTGAGATTACAAGGTCATTTTCAAAGCATCCAGGACTGTTTTTAGTTTCCATAAATACACATTTCAGGAAGTTCAATTAATAGCTAAGAATGTAATCCTCAACGAAACTAAGGAAAAATAAAACTAGGAGCTCCATTTTAGAGTCTACAGAAGTCTGTTATATTAAACCCTGTAACGATAAAGTTCATTATGCTACACCTAGAACTAGACTAAATAAAAAGCACTTGGTTGAAAGGATTCCCTAAAGAAAGTACTTTTTGTATTCTAAAACACCCTGACAGAAGAGCATACGTAGGTTTGCTAAAAAAAAAAGAAAAATTACACAATTTCTGGAGCAATGATCCAAGTGGACAGATGAGACCAAAACAAAGATGATGGATGGATGGTCTCCATCTTATTTTTAACACACTGGTGACTTCCTGGAGTGATACATTAACTTGATGTTGATGACTAATGTTTTTTTAAATCTATATCTTATGTAACATAATGCTCAAGATTCTTGTCAAAGCCAGTCTCTCGTTTTAGTGTTTCCAGGTTCTGGATGTTCTGAAGGGAACCATTTTTAATGAGGCACCCCAGCCTTATGTTTTCTGCTGCAAGAATCCCAGATGTAGAGCCAAAACGCTTCCAAACTCAACAAAATAAAGTTGTAGCAACTCTGCAAAGTTCAGTGCACAGGATTAGTTTTGAACTTTCCAAAATACAAAAAAAAAATGCCTGAAATTCTTAGTTAATTCACGTTGTATTAGAACCATGACACTGTTATGAGTTCATTACAAATATTTGAGCCTAAAACCTTCGCAGCACTCTTAGATCAAGTAGAATCACTGAATATATGCTTTTCTTAAATCATCCTGACGTTTTCTTTCAAGCCGTTGCAACTTTAGTTTGATTTAAAAGAAAATCCTGCCGATTTGATTTGATGCTTGCCCACTCAAAATGAATTTGTAATGATCTACCCACACAGAGCTCCATGAGGTTGACTCTGAGCTGGAGGAGGTTAAAGAAACATTGCAGACCTACAGTTTGGGAAGAAGGTGACACATAGACTGTTCGCGTAGCAGACGAAAAAGATGGGCTTTGGGCTGTGAACATGTTAATGGAAAGTAAGTTTGAGGAAGTGGGGTGCTATATACAGTACTGTATTTATGTTGTCCTGTGAGCTTGGGAGAAACTGCAGCAATTTGTCGAGAAACTCATTAGGGAGGAGATGAGAGAGTGGATGGAGAATGACTGGTTCCTACAGCAAATACTTAAAAAAAAATCAATTTCTGTAAAAGTTTTGGCTTGCTCCCTCATCCCACAGTCCCTTAAGTCTCATTATTAGTTTAGTTTGACTGACTCACTGCAGTAAACTCTACGGGGCACAGCAGTTCTGGGCACCAGTGAACAGCACAGCTGAACAGTATGAAGCCAACTGGGTCCAATATACAGCGTTTTTCTTCAACATCTGTTCACCCTAAAATAACATGATAGGACGGTGAGAAAGGTTGGGAATAATAAAAAATAAAAAAAGAAAGTTATACAAGGAATTTAATATTAGACTTAAATTTGAGAGAGATCAAATCAGATTTGTTTTGTTTTTATTCTCCTCATAAAGCCATGGTTGTATTTGGGATTTTTGCCTCCTTCATATGGAGGCTATGGTAAGCTTCATAACAATATCACTCTCCTGAGCCCAGCAGGACCATCATCATTTAAACTGACATTGTGACCTTCTCAACACATGTTGTTGTTGCATACTTCAATTCCCAGATACCAGTTCATGACAGGCATATTTCATAACCAAATTCAATAATGCAGAATAGACTGGTTGCAATAAGCTAATTTGCTCATGGCAACAAAATGAACCTCAGAGTTCAGCCTGTTACAGTATATACAATATATGCATTATATACAGTATATGCATGCAGTATATACAGTATATGCAGTATATACAGTGTATGCAATATATGTAGTATATGCAGTACATTATATGCATTATATACAGTATATGCAGTATAAGTAGTATGCAGTATATGCATTATATGCAGTATATGCAGTATATGTAGTATAAACAGTATATGCATTATATACAGTATATGCAGTATATGTAGTATATGCATTATTTACAGTATATGCAGTATATGTAGTATAAACAGTATATGCATTATATACAGTATATGCAGTATATGCAGCATATACAGTATATGCATTATATACAGTACAGTATATGCAGTATATACAGTATATGCAGTACAGTATATGCAGTATATGTAGTATATACAGTATATGCAGTACAGTATATGCAGTTTATACAGTATATGCATTATATACAGTACAGTATGCAGTATATGTAGTATATACAGTATATGCAGTACAGTATATGCAGTATATGTAGTATATACAGCCAGTTTATTAAATGTCCAAACAGATTTGACCATCTTGTATCTTTTATTGTCTTTCTCATGTGCTTTTTCTAGATGTTGGAGCCCAAGGTGGATGCCTCTTCCTGTGAGCTGGGTGGAGTGGAAAGAGGCCGAGAGAGCATAGGCCTCCACATGCCCACGAACAGTATGGAGGGTGAGGACAGTAGTCTCTATCCCTCCAGCCCATCAGAACCTCCAACTCTAAGTCCTCACCCCTCAGAGCCCCTCACCCCCTTGGATGAGGTCTATACCCCGCTTGGAGGGTTTCTGGGCTCCACGGAGCGACATAAGGTGCCCCCCACACCCCCTCCTTCCACAGAAGGAGAGGATTCAAAGAGTATAGAGGGGCAGGAGATGGACATCTGGAAGGAGTGCAAGGATGAAGACAAGAAAGAGGACGAGGATGAGGGGAGCAGCAAAAAGAGCACAAGGAGTGAGGAGGGGGATGAAGATCGGAATGAAGAAGAAGAGGTCAACTTAAACCTGGTAGTGTCAAACACAGATGAGGACAATGTCTCCGAGCCCCCTGACACTAATGCTCCCCCTTCCTCCTCCTCCTCCTCATTCGTCATTCCTGAGCTGCGTCTCGATCGCTCCTTTAGCGCCGATGCCCTCTCCTCGCCCAACACTGACGAGGAGGAGTACGATGAGGATGAAGAGGAGGAATCTCAAGAGGAGGAGGAGGATGACGACAGCGACGATGCATACTTGCAGCGAAGTGACAGCAAACGCCGTAGCATGGTGGAGGGCGCCACATGTGAGAAACATGGAGGAGGGAGGCTCAGTGTGCAGAACTCCCTCCGCCGGCGTACGCACAGTGAAGGCAGCCTGCTGCAGGACCCCCGTATGCCCTGCTTCACCTCTGACAATGCCATCAACTGCCTGGAGTCTGGTGGGGGGCACCAAAAGGGGGGCTGGACACTTCCATCACCCAAAACCCTGAAGAAAGAGCTGATGAAGAACGGAGGTTCCATGCATCAACTGTGTATGCTGTTCTCTGGGAGGAAGGTGAGCAACCTACAATAGTCACATTAAACTGACCCAGACAACAAAACAAGAAGCAAATATCACATAGTGATGCTATTTGGGCAGTAACAGTTCCCAAAACATTCACTATTTTAATATTTATTTTCCTATTTGAACATCTTTGTAACTATTGCATCAGAGTTGCTCAAGCTCTTTACCTGCTTGTTGCATCCGTCCTCTGGTTTGTGTAAAAAGGATGACATCAAGTGGTAACAATGAGAAAGTACACAAGATTCTGCTATAGAACCCCCAAAAATGTAAAGGCAAGTAACTACAGTGCACACATTTTGCAGTAATAGTAAGTTTTTGTATTACAAAATAATACTGCGTACTAGAATAATATTTATTGTTCTCGTAAAGTTATTGACTAAATTGTCTTGCAACTGTTTTTGACCATCAGGAGGTATATCAGTTATAATTTCAGTGGACGTTACTCAAAATGTTTCAGTAAAGAATTAATTTTACATAAGACACTTCACCATATTTGCTTATATTTAAATGCTGCAGCTGAAAGGAAACATATTTTCATGTAACATTAGGAGAATGTTATATGATGGATTCTCATATGACCAACTTTTACTGCAAATATACATTTTTTTATTTCTAAATGTGACACAGATAAGACATTATATTTTTAAAACTTTGCATGATGTACATGGAAACATCATTTAAAGTGTAAAATGTGTTAATTTTTAATGCAGCACAACTTGAATAATGTTTTATAGAAACAGAAAGAGCCATGAAATTACAAGAATAATGCATTTTTAGTAGCTAGTGTTCATATTAATATCTGCAGTGACAGCAGAATCAAAAAGGTATACTGTACATTTATAGTGTCAAATGTTCTAACAGTGTTTTACCCATTGTGTATATTGTGTATGCAGTATCAGTTTACTGTAAGAAATGTAAAAAATGTGACCAAATAGCAAAGTAGAAACAAGAAGTTTAATCTAAAGTGAATGTAGTCTTTAAGGTTTGCTCTATGACTTCCATTTTTAAAGGTTTGTGCTGCATTTTAGTGTCAGTAGGAGTTGTGAATGTCCAGCAGAGGGAAGCATTCATCATCATCAGCTGTCCCAGACTGTTCTGCCTCTCTATGGCAAATACTGAGAAAATAAATTTGAAAAGCCCTTTACACTTTGCTCATTTTAATGCAAAACGTCTTGCCACACGTTTATGGGAAAGCAAACAAATGATCAACTCCGACAAGACTTCCTGTACCTGCACCCCTGCAGACAAACAAGAACAAACACGCTTGATAAAAGTGGGGATGTGAGGAGAATACAAGAGAAAGACAGTCGTTTTAAAAGCCTGCTGGGTTCTGGCAGACTTAATGACAGTCGAGAGACAGAAGTAATCAAGTGCACGCTTTATCATCATTGAAAATCAGAAGTGCAGCTCCTCTTTATCTGCCTCCCCTTCCACAAGTCTGTCAGCACACTCGACAGCCTTAAATGGCAGTGTGTGTGCACAGTGCAGCGCAGGAATGCAGCAGACGGAGCTGGAGCCTGTTTGTCTTGGCAGATTCGAGGGTAATTTTACTACCTATTGGCGTCATGGACACATTTCCTTTGAGGCGTTTGTTTCCATTATTTAGAATAATCTGCAACACCCCACCCCCCCATCTCCAAAATTTGTAAATCTTGCAACAATTCAAAACAATGAGAAGTCTGTTTGTGTGTTATCCCTGAACAACAGAACTTTTATGAGACCACCATTGCATCGATTCATGCTCCAACGTGCACACACTGTAAATGTATTTAATTATACCATCAAAGCTTTGAAGCCCGTTGGTTTTGGATGCAACGGAGCAAAACACAATTATAATTAGTTGCTTTATTTTTACATCACAACATGTCTCGTTGAAGGGAAACAGTTTTAAAAAAGGTTCAACAACTTTGCTTTTAATAATGTAGAGTTTAGCACTAAATGACAAACAGCTGTAGAGTGCTGTTTTTTTTTATTTATGAACAAATGTTTAACAATCTGATAAACATTTTATCCCTTCATAACTATAACAGCTTGACATAAAACCACAAATATTCTGCTAATGATGCACAAATGATTATACACAGTATAATGAATTTAAAATGTCCTCGGCTCAGTTTTAAAGCACATTTCAGTCACTTTCATCAGTTTTTACCTTTTGGCAAATGCTAAACTTTTCTGTTCATATTGTTCCACATTGGTCAGTAATAAGATACAAACTATTTTAAAGTTAATTGCTTTTTTTTTG
>JARVLU010000528.1:16189340-16202446 GCA_031762415.1 Simpsonichthys santanae | reverse complement strand
TTGTTTTTTTTTTTTTTTTTTTTTTTTTTTAGAAAGAAATCCAGAGACAGAGCAGTGATTAAAAATGCCTGTTAACTAAGAAACTCTTCTTTGCTAATCATCAAAGCTATCACTGCCCCAGACTAATGGAAAATTGGCTTTAACATGTTTAATTTAAAACATGCACATTGAGTAGAGTTTGTTAAAATCTGCTGACAACATAAAAATTATACAACAAAAAAACCTATTAGGAAATAAAAACTGGGTTATAGAAGTTAATCAGTGCCATACACTATTACTTTGGAATATATATACCGGTATATACAGCATATATACATATATACATATACTGTATATATACTGTATTCCACAGCATGCAAGGTTTTTATGACTATTAAGCCTCAGTTGATAATGAGGTTTATCAGACACACTCTTGTTAAGTTTCAGAATACAATTGCAGGTTTAATTAAAACAAGTTTTATAAGCCTGCACATCTAAAAGCTTAAATATGAAAGTCAAATCATGATTTGCTTCTGTACAGACACCTTAATGTCACAAGTAAAACAACTTGAATCAAGTGACATTTAAGTGAAATGTATAAGAAGTTTAAAAAGTCATGTTATTTTCTATTCATGAGTTTAATTGGCCACTTTTGTCCTTTCTGGATCATGGGAAGCTGATGTTTATTTCCTGCAGTCATTGTGAGAGAAGCGGGGGACACCCTGGACAGGTCTCCAGTCCATCACAGGGACACATGAAGACAAACGAGACAAACATTCACACTCTCACTCATACCTTGGGACAATTTAGTTACCAAATATCATATTTAACTAGTTTAATTTCATTTGTTTCAACATAAATTCTAAGAACAAAAACAACTTATCGCATCACACGTCAATAATAAACTTAAATTGCTTATGTTTTACAGTCAGATTATTAAAATGAGCCTCGTGAGTTGTATACAGCCTCAAATCTCTCTCTTTCCAGTCATCACACGATTAGTTTTCTTGTTTTAGCTGCTGAGCGCACCGCCACATCAAATTTGTTGCTGATGCATGAATGGTTCTAACTGAACAATGTCAGCTTTAGCAGGTCAAATACTGTATTTTGTTTGTGAGGTCTGAGCGCTTGTTTAAAATCTGAATAAATACAGTATCTACGCTCTGTACAAGCACTAGTGGGAAAACAGTTTTAATGTGTTTACTAATAGTTTTGTGATGGATGAATTCCTGCTTTGTGTCAATAATAAACTGAATTACCGTATTTTCCGCCGTACAAGTTGTTCTGGCATATAAATTGCATCAGTTCAAAAATGTCTATTAAAAGTGGGAAAAACATAAATCTATGTTTGAATTCTGCAGCCGTGGCTGAAATGCACCCGGCGTGAGCCAGCTGGGGGAGTATGGTCCCCGCAAGGGGGGGTCCTCCGCCTCTGTGCTGCATATTTTATTTCCTGCAGTTTGTAATCTGCAAAATAGAATTTTCTGTTTGGGGTTCATTTTACTTGTGTCAAGTTTTTCTCAGTTGTTTCAAAGTGAACATTTGTGTGTTGTAGCGGGATAGAGGAACAACATATAAAAGCCTAAAGGGCCCTCTAGTGGCTGCAACTGGTAATGTTTACTGGTTCATGTCTGTGAATGAACATTTCAAGCGTCAGTCAAAAATTACATTATGAATATGGAAAAAAGTATATTATTCACTTCGATGTATAAGTTGCAGGACTTGCAAATTTATGCAAAAAGGTGCCACTTATACAGCAGAAAATATGGTAATTGAAATGCTTTTTGGGAAATGGAAATAAGTTGGCATAAAATTAAACACTAAAGCATTCAATCATTCAAGCCCCTTTGATTCAAACGCACATAAGAATAAAACAGACTGCATCACGGTTATATAATATTGTTTGGGTTAATCTGGATGTACTTTTTCTGTTCAATTTGTACAAAAATACTTTGTCCACTTTGTTGGCTCCAATGAAATCCTGTGAAGAATAACAAAGCCATATCCAAGCAATAATATTTAAATGTACGTTTTGGAGCTGGAAACACACAAAAGGCTAAGTACACATAAATGAGCTCGGAACAACATGTTTTTCAGTAATGCACCTTTAGAGGAGAGCGTACCTGTCACTATGACCCCCCACTAAACACAAAATCATGATAAGAACCACAAACATTTACAGAAACTTAAACATGCTATTTTAGGCTCATTCGTAAAAATCGTCAAACTATTTTCAAGTATTTCTGCTACATTTTGAGCAGACGCTCAGCTTCCAGAACAAACCTATGCGAATATTAATCTAATTTTAGGTCAAAGCTTATCATTTGTAATTGGTACAGTGCTTGTTGATATGATGATGATGCATACCTCACATTGGCCAGTGCACACGGCCAGACCTAATAATAGTTTGTTTTTTATGAGCTAAATCACATAAGAAGTTCATGGAAACCATTTGAAACACTTTGTATGAATAAGCTTGTTTAATTTCAAGTGTTTGTTACTATATAAAACGCCACAAGCAATTTGCTGCGAGGTCCTTGAGGATCAGCCTGTACTGGCTGACATCACTGTAGATGAACGTGACGTTTTCTTCTGTTTGATTGGGCCTTTATGGGTTTGAATGGGACAAAAGGTCATCAGAGTTCATATGCATGCAGTCAGACTAGTACATCCAGCGAAAAGCTAATTGAGTAATGAGTAAATATTTACCGAGCGGACCGGACAAATGTCCAGAGAAGTCAAAACATCTACTC
The DNA here is from genome assembly GCA_031762415.1 of Simpsonichthys santanae. Lineage (NCBI taxonomy): Eukaryota > Metazoa > Chordata > Actinopteri > Cyprinodontiformes > Rivulidae > Simpsonichthys > Simpsonichthys santanae. The sequence continues at coordinate 16,199,714 of JARVLU010000528.1, read as the reverse complement.
ATCAAAGCAAACAAGAATAAAAAAAAAAATCAGTTTAGACAGAAAAATTCACCGTTTAGGTTTTCAGTGACGTTTTTTGAGGGTGGTCCGGTACATATGTTCACAAAGATTGTCCAGAAGAGAGAACGTGGTTATGTAAGACCAACAGTTAATGTAAAAAAGAACTTGTGTTGCTTTGTTGTAAATCTAAGACATTTAGACGATGTTTGTGTGTTGTATGGAAAGTTCCAGACATATTCCTGTTTTTTCTTTCTCTCTCCTTTTTTTTTGCTTTATTTGTAAACTGTAAAAGAGGAATGTACAAAACTATATGGTAAAATCCATCAAACACGAACCACGTCTCTGTATAATTGTGTTTAAATGCGTTTCATTTTTCAGCATGTAAAAGACCAAAAAACAAAACAAACAAACAAAAAAAAACTTCAATCTCTATTTCAGTATGCAAACAGTAATGATTTTCTTGCTTTGCATTTAGACAAAATAAGATCCACTAATGCCAAGTTTACCTCACAACCTTTCTTTTCTTTTTATTTTCTTGGTAAGCTACTTAAAAATAATAATAATAATAAAAATAAAAATAAACTCAGGATTATTTTCAAATTTCCAAATACAAAATAAATCTATTCCATACTTGACCACCCAAAGGAAAAACTTTGGTCTTGGTGAAATTGGTACTTCTTTCCACCCCTCCAAGATCTTCCCATTCTAATCATTTTTGCCATAAAGCTATCGTGTTCATAAAACATGCACATTTCATTCTTTACCGTTCATGTTTGTTTTCTGTGCAGCTAAACTGAATGTGTACTCACTGTTACATTGCCACCTCAAAAACTAACCATCCCCAAGGTAATAACAAAAGCATCCTCCTCATTTGTTTGGTATAATTGCTCTGTTTGTGTGAATCCATTCATTTTAATTAGCTTAAGAATAATTCCCTCTGCAGTGCGTTTAAAAAAATGTAGGAAAGAAGGAAAATACTATTCTGTTTTCATCAGCTGTGTATAATTTACAGTATGAATTAGCTAAAATAGTTTACTTTGAAATGCACCAAAAAAAAAAAAAAGAATTTGGGGATGAATCCCAGTTAAACATTCAAACACTGGATTTAGTATTCTGAGGTCCTTGGCTCAGGTGTTGTAATCTTACCCATGCTATTACACATGGCTTGACATTTTCTAACTGTTTTGACATTTTGACAAAATCTTCAGTGGCAGCGGGATGAAAAAAAAAAAAAAAAAGAATAAAGAATGAAAAGCCTGAAAACTATGAGACATGGTGTGCCTCGGCAGCTGTTAGCTGCTTCAGCTCCAGAAATAAAGACGAGGATGAATGGGATTTTTACCATAACACAACTGCCAAATGCCGCTCAATGCAAAGATGTCACAGTAATTTGGTTTGTGCAATATGCAGCAGTTACTGTCAGTAATCCATTTCCTCAGTGACCTTTAAAAGTAAACCTTTTGCAGAGTTTTGATCATGCCCTTCTTTCGTAAGACGTCAAGTGCTGATGTCAAGACTCTTAGCTTCTCGGATCTTTCAGCACAGCCACGCTCCCTGTCCACCTTCATGCCCTGCAGCATGTGTGCTTAGATCATTGTGATGGGACTTCTGATGGTGCCACTGGCGCAGAACAACACCCTTGTGACATTCAGTTAATCCAAGAGATGATCCAGAAGGCTCCTCGTTCTATTGTTGTGTTCAGTGTGTGTTGGAAAGGAGGTGTTTACAGTACTCGTTGCTATAGCAGGGTTTTGGCTGAGTCAGAACGTGGTTACATAAATGTTGATACAACAGATGGTTTCCATCATATACATTAAATAAAACTTTGCATGCTCTAAATAAGTGAAACAAGTATTAACTTTAAAACAATATCTGAGATACTATAAAGTGCCATCAAAATAGAAACACTAAAGCTTTTCTACAAGAAAAAACTTTGCATTGCTGCCAGAATAACTGACTAGCATTGCTAATAAAAGATTTTGAGCTTAACACCAACAAATGTCAGAAATTGAAGTCAGCAACTTGTTCCCCATTTGAAGTAGTTTTCACAGTATTCAGCGTTGTTTTTGTTTCAAGGACACAATTTAGTGGACTTTGCATTTTCTTCTGGTGCTCGTCATGTACTCCACTGGGTTTGAGAGGAGAAAATAAAAGGAGGTACCGGTACGTACAGAGAGATCTCAAGAACTTGGTGTGCTTCATCTACATGTCAGCTAAGTGGTCTGTATTTCAACACAGCCCCGGCCAAGTTCAGTTCGTAGACACGTGTACGCGTGTTGCACGACGCATGAAAAACGGGCCGCGGAAACAAACTCGCACTTACGCTCCCCAGGAGGCAGGGCGAACAGCTCTGGTGGGATGATGGGAGCATGCACGCTGTCCTCGCAGGATGAGAGCACGGTCAAGGGAACAAGCAGCCCTGGAGGTAGAGCTGGGAATATCAAAGTTCACTCTGGATGAGCAATATCAAATAATTTATTTCTCCGGGGCAAATGCCCTTTTTCTGTCTGTGTTCATGATCTTTGCTGCCGACTGCTCAGAACAAACTGTAGAGCCACATTTAATCTTCCAGTGCAGGTCCTCAAGTAATTACTCATAAAACCCATTTAGTTTGCTTTACGATTGATCCACTTATTCCTCACTGTTAGTGGCAAGTTATTACAAAACTGCATTATCTTGTGTTAGTCTTCTTCAGAGCGGCACGGTGGCTTAGTTGGTAGAGCTGTCGCCTCTCAGCCAGAAGGTTATCAGATCGAATCCCGGTCAGGGGCCTTTCTGGGTGGAGTTTGTTCACAGCCAGTGTTAGCTCCTATAATGATTATTTGATTAAGAGACAGAAACCATAACAAAACGCATCACTTTAACCTGCCTTTTTATTTGAAATTCACCTTTATTCAAGCAGGGGGTCACAGATCTCTTTTGCGAGGGAAGTGTGGGCCTGAAGGCAACCTAATCTGCATGTTTTTGGACTATAAGAGGAAACTCAATGAGAACATGCAAACCCCACATAGAAAGACCCCGGGTCCGACCCGGGGATTGAACCCAGGACCTTCATTCTGTGAGGCAACAATGCTAACCACTAATCCATCACGCTACCAGTATTCATGTTTGTTCAAGGCTAATGGGATGGGATAAAGTTCATGTTTAGCGAGTTAATGTTTTGGTAAATGATTAATATTTAAGCGTACAGGAACATCAACAATCTCTGAACTCCCAAGAATCTTGGCTCGCCATCAATGCATCACATGTACGCCTACTTATATAATCCACTGTAATACATGGAAAACAGTGGTGACCAAAACTGGTGAGGCGTTCAAGTTTAAGGGGTTACATTCTTTATTTATATCTTTACCAGCATAGTGGAGCTGACACTCTGCTCTGTAAGATCAGGTTTACAATAGTTTAAGCTTTTATTGCATTTTTTATGCAACTTGAGCTTATTTTATTTGTTAATAATAAATGCAACTGACAAACTAAGGTAATGCAGTTTAGACAGTGCATACTGGTTCCTCAGCTGATGTCTGGCTGTGTGATGCTATTTGTTAATGCTAGCTGAGAAAGCGTGTGATCAGATCAACCAGGATGCACGTTGAGAGCGGCGCCGTATCAGACCTGCATTAGTTAACACCCTGAAGCAGTGCTTTTAAAAAACAGTTTCTAGGCTGCACGAGATTTAATTAAAAACTTGATGGGTCAGTGTTTGGGAAATGTATCTTTCGCAAAACAATGACATCATCTTCGTCAGTGCAGCCAAAGGCAAACTCAGCGTTTGACTTTGCCTGTCATCACTGTGTTCAGACTTCAAAGCAGCCTGATTAAACAGCTGTTTTGTGTAACTTTATCTTTATTTTGTTAAACGGGGTCATTTCCATAAAACTAGCTGGAGCAGATGTTTGCTGTAATGTGCTTTTAAATTGAAAAAGAAGCAAAGAAGAAGATATTTGGTTGTTTTTATATAAACACAAATTCAACTTGCTTTTTTTAATGTTTAAATGGAAGCACTTATAGTTTATGCATGTTAGAAAAAGTGGGAATCGTGGACCCAAATGGTAGTTTTTTTTTTTTTTTTTTTTTTTTTTTAAACAACTGCAAGGCTGCAGCTATAAACTTTTAAGCAGAAAGGTCATCGCCTGGCTGCAAATAGGCAGTAACATTTTAATGGTTATAACTAGTTCTAGGGCGGAGTAACCTGACAGCCTTTCAGAGAAGTGACGTCTCGCCAGCATTGTTCATTAACATCCTGTAACATGGGAAGTAATTGTGCAGGAAGCAGCTATCTCCATAGAGGTGATGAATAACAGGAGCCAGAACAGAGTCAAATTTTGCACAAAGCACAGACACACGAACTGCACTCCATCTCTTTCTTTATTAAAAACACACTCCACACACACACATGCGCACACAAATAGGAAAACAGTGCACCTATTGTTTCCGTTTTGAATATTTTAAGCACATATGAATCAGCATCCTGCCTGGAAGTCAGAGTTGAGTTTTAAATATTGCTGAAGATTGGAGTTTCCTCATTGTGCTGTACAAGTATGTCTGTGTTTGTGTGAGAGTGTACAACAGTACCGAATTATCCAAGGGTTTTCTTAACACATTCATACACATAAAATATACAATACACACAATTCCAAAGTGGTTATGCAAGAAGAACCAAAAGTTTATTTTTCCTCCAAATTTCCTTGTTATTGTAAAATGATCTAAAGAAATAATTCCTGTCATTTGAAACAATAAGCAAACAAATAAGAAATAAAGGAGTAGAACTATTATGTTATATGTGAAAGAAAATATGGAGGCAAAACACACCAGGAATGTTTTCTCAAGACTTTTGATCTCAAGGAACCAGTAAAACCATCTTTGGGGGAAAATATCAGACTGATGGAAACAGTAAAAATGTTTCTTTCTGTGACTATATTTTGTGAAGCTTCGTGAAAGAATCTACAGTATAATAAATTAATGCTCCCTGCATAAAGTAGTTTTGTAAAAAAGTTTTTAAACGTATTCCATCAATTTTTCTTTTCTTTTATCCCCTTTTCCATATTCTTGCTTGTGTTTTCTGGATCAAATAAGGTGTTCAAAATGCAAAAAAAAAGTGTTAAAATTATGTTTCAATTCAATTCAGTTTATGTATTCAAGGACGGCAAGGATGTTATGTTTCAGCAATCAACCAGCTGAGCAGAAATATGTTTTACCAAGTAAAACTAGACTTTCTTGTGGTGAGCTTGAAGATATATATATATATTTTTTTTTTAAACATGGTGCTCTGTTTCTGGAGCCACTTATTTTCTTGTTTCTTAAATCATTGTACACCATAGAGTTAAATAAAACAACTAGAGAGCACGCTGTATACCGTCCACTGCTCACATCTGTGACACCATGGAGGAGCAAAGATGGCAGCCAAAGAGGGCAACAGCTCACAACCAACAAAGCAACTATTTGATCAACAGCAAGCTCAACAGGATCTGTATCACAAATTGTAATTTTTTTTACAATAATTTAATAGAATTGATAATGAATTATTCAACCATCATGTTAAACAGCTGGCTGATAAAAAAGGAAAACCTATCATTTGCATGCAATGATGATCTAAACTAGATCCAAAGTCAATACTACACACAACTCAGAAACTATATACAGTAAAAGGTATTGCAGAACAGTATTGGAATAACGTTTATTATAATTTACCTGTTATGTAGTCTGCATTTACAAAATGTTCTCTGAATACCTGCTAATACTTTGAAGGATGAAACTTGTCTCTGCTGACATTGGCTAACCATCTTCTCCTGACCTAAAAATAGTCTAACATATAATAATATTTTACACCCTATAAATATTACATACATTGGAGGAAATACCAGATTGTACCATTTATTTGTTCTAAATTGTAGCACGATTCAGCACAGTGCTACACTCTGTGTAACAATATATGCCACAAAAGCTACTATCGACTGGCCAATTCAATAATTAACAGTGATTACATCAGCTTTATAGGCTAATTTTAATTTTAAACGGTTACATTATTACAGGTCTCGCTTGTAAATGAGCCCTCGTGGCTCAATGAAAGTAATCTGTATAAATAAATGTTAAATGAAAATTATCTTCAGTTATGTTGGATCACATTCACATTGAGATAAATAAGATCAAATCTGCTTATGAAATAAGATACATTTTCCCTTTTCTCTTTGATTGGTACAAATGTAGCACACAGCGTTGCATTTTTTTTATATTTTTTTCCCATACATACCATGCCATACCATACCATACCATACCATACCCATACCCATACCCATACCATACCATACCATACCATACCATACCATACCATACCATATCATACCATACCATACCATACCATACCATACCATACCATACCATACCATACCATACCATACCATACCATACCATACCATACCCATACCCATACCCATAACCATAACCATACCCATACCATACCATACCCATACCCATACCCATACCATACCCATACCCATACCCACACCACACCACACCATACCATACATACCAAACCATACATACAACATTATTTATAGAGCACTTTAAACACCCACAGGACCAAAGTGCTGTACACATAATTGTACAGTATTTGCATTATATATATTTTTATACATTAGATAGCTTATGTACTTTCTAATATTATCATTAACAAATGTGTACAAATTTTGCATAGTCAGTCCTTACTTCTTGTTATTTTGTCACTATCTACAACAATGTTAAGTCCAAATGATTGCCCTCTCTGCTTATGGCTTCTGTTCCTCCAGTGAATCACAGCATCACGTGACAACACTCCTTCCAGTTGTCTTATGGTAACTCTATGGTGTACACCTTAAAAAGTTTTTTTTTTCTTGTAATTTATTACTAACCTTTATTTAATCTGACAAATTCCGTTGAGATCGCAAATCTCATATGCAAGAGAAGCCTGGGCTTGAAACATGCACATTTCACACAGAAAGGACCCAGGTCCAAGCAGGGATTGAAACCACAACCTTCTTGCTGTGAGGCAACAATGCTAACAACTAATTCTTTGTGCTACACTTTAATTCAATTCGGTTTATTTATATAGTACCAAGTCACAAAAGAAGTTATCTCAGGGCACTGAACAGAAACACTCAAGACATAAAAAGCCAATTAGTAAAGTTATCTATCCAAACAAAAACAAACCATCAGATTGCATTGAATCTTCACTTTGTTGCAGTCCATCACATGCTACAAAAAGAACCATGCACAATGCTTCAGTAGAGCTATTTACCTAGGCAAATTAATTCTTATTTATTTTTCTACTGAAAACATTTTTCAGTTGTTGAGGTGGCTTTTTGTGCCCCTTTCAACAGTAAATTACAAGGTTAGGGTAGTCTTTGTTAAATGATTGTTTTAAACTATATGTATTTACTGTATTGTATTCCTAGGATTATTTATTGTATGCCATGAAGTTTATCTATTCATCCGTTTTATTTACCTGCTTGTTTCTTTTCATGGTTGTGGGGAGTTGGTGCCTCCAAAGGGTGGGGTACACCTTGATCAGGTCACCTGTCCATCACAGTGCTGAACGAGACAAACAACCATCACGCCCACACCTAGTGATGATTTTGAGTAGCCAGTTAATCTAATGTGCCTGTTTCTGCACTGTGGGGGATACTAGAGAATTTCACACAGAAACTTGCAATCATGTTGCTGCAAGGCACCAGTGCTAACTGCTGCGCCAAACATCCCTTCCTTAAGCTATTTTGTTTATTTCAATTCATTCATTTTTAACAAAAGTTAAAAAATGTCCCACTATGAATGTTGCAGCGTCCTGAGCTGTTACCAGTCGTATGTCTCACACTCATGATTAACACTGAGCTGTAGCACACTGTGACTGTGACTTGTGTTACCCTCTGCCTTCTGTGCCTGCATGTTGTCAAATTACCCTTCTGTTTTCAAGAGGTCACAAACGTCTAGATGAAAATGCACTGAAAGCTAAAGAAGAGGAGCTCTTGTATTTTATGTTTTTGCATGCTTTATCTTTATTTAATATTATTTCTGGATTCACATGAATTAATATTATTTTAAAATAACATCTGAGCAGAACCGTTTTATATAAGATGTTCAGTTTAGAAGGAGAATTATTCAGACTGGTTTAATAAGAAACGCATTATCTTTATCTGTTCACTTTGTAGCATTACTATAGTGAAAAGTGACTTCTGTTAAGTTCCTAATTAATTCGGTTTATACTTTTTTGCATGTGGAAAAAAATGTGATACGGTACTCTTCAAAACATTATTTTTTTTTCAGATAAAACGTATAGAAACCTTCAAATCATAGAACAATCATGTTGAATATTTAATTAATATTGACAGTATAATGTCAGAATCCTTGTTTTTTGTGATAACTGACTGGAATAAAATGCCACTCAGAATCGAACAGATACATGAAGCACTAACCGAAGGCCTCACTAAACTGGGTAGAAGATAGTCTGACTCTCCAGACTGTTGTTTAGATACCAGCTTTTAAATCTGTTTCAAATAAAAAATGAAGGTGGGGAGTAAAAGAGGAGGAAGATAGAGCCTAGAAAGCTCATGAAGAAATGCAGCAGATGATATTGTGAAGTTTGGTTACGTAAATTCCTTTATGCACCTTTTGGTTTTAGTCTGTTGGAGAAGTTTGAGCGTTAGTTGATTGGGTCAGGAATGTTTGTAGAGCAGCACCGTCATGGTTAGGGTAGTAGCCGATGCCCAAAGTCCAGACAGATCTGGCTAGACACTGATGGTAAAAAGGCAAAACAGATTTATTCACAAATCAACAACAAAATGCTGACATGGCAGCAAACCTACAACAGAACTCGTGGTGAACGAACGGACACAAGAACAGAGCCAGAATTCACACCAGCCTTGTTTAGTCCACTTTAATCAAACTCTAGTCCATTTGTCTAGAGTCCGCTTCATTTGGGGAGGTGTGAATGCGCAATCGAACTCTGATGCGAACCAAAAAAGCAAACTCTGGTCTGCCGAAATAGCTAGGTCTCGGTTCAGTTGAAGTGAACTCTGGTGCAGTTCGAATGCAGTGTGAATGCAAGCAGACTGGAGACCGCTCCAAATACAGGAAGTGGACTACAGCGCGGGGCATTCTGGGTAAATACAACCAAAACAAACACACATTTCTTATACCTCATATGGAGCCGTCAGCCACCTTGTATGAAAAACAACATTCTCCATGATCTTCTGCTCATGCTGAGTCCATTGTTGAAAAATGTTTGTTTGGCACATGAGCCACAGACAAAACAGAAATCCTAAAACCACTAAAATTTGACACCACTCCATTTTTCTTTTTATTTCCAGAAGTAAGTTGCGTCCAGTGACTTCTTCAGAGGTTTTCATGTTGTTTCCTTCCGTATTTCTTGGTGCCGTGCCACCACAGGCAATGGGGGACAGGTTGGCTTGACTGGCTCAGTTTAGTGTCAGTGCAAACCACATCAGCTGAAAATGTAAACAAATGTTCCGAATTTTGGTCCCCAATCGAACCGAGTCTACTGGACTATCAAGTGTGAAAATGACCATAGAGATGCTGAACCAAAGAACCAAACTCAACCAAGGGAACTAAATGACCAACACCTGTGCAGAGAGACAAGGATCGGATGTGAGTGGGCGGGGCTGGAGCAGAAACAAAGACAGAACCAAACACAGGAATTAAAGAAGAATAAAAAGAGAACACAGTAATCAAAAACCCAAAACACCAGAAGCACATATCATGATAAACACAACAGCTTTACTCTGACTGTTTAGGAAACGTCACCCTGTGTTACAGGGCTTAGCCACATAAACACACACAAACACTTTTTGTTTAGATACTGACAAAAACAAAATTGTTTTGCATGTGTGTCTGCAAACATTTTCTGAAACTTTAGCACTGTCAGAAAATTGCCTACGTATGGTTTCCGGGGCACGACAGTTGTGCAGGTGAAAGGTCAATTTTACATCTGTGTCTGCAGTGATCCAGCAGCTCTTTAACACTTTACCACAACATCTACCATGCCCATACCATTTTATTTATAGAGCATGTAAAACAGCGACAAGGCCAACCAAAGTGCTGTAAAAACAAACAACAGGCAACACATAGGCAACATACAAAATGAAGTAAAATCAGAATATAGACATAAAAACGTCGCAGATAATAAATATAACAACCAAACACAGATCATCTGGTGTTGTAAGCAACAGAATAGTAGTGGGTTTTTACATGGGATTTGAAAACAGAGAAGGAGGGGGCCTGTCTGATGAGCAGAGGTAACTCATTCCAAAGTCTTGGGCCTGCTACAGAGAAGGCCCTGTCACCTCTGTGCTTAAGACAAGTTCCTGGAACTGTGAGGAGCAACTGGTC